>CM021778.1:4562575-4664008 GCA_011076525.1 Nettapus auritus
AGCAATACTGAGACAGTAGTAATTTGTGAAATAGCATGCTCTCTCTTTGGCAGCCTGTCATAGAAATGCAGCCTTGGGGGGACCTGGGCTTGATGGCTCCATGTGGAATTGTCCAAGTATGAATGCAGGAACAGAGGTAAAAGTCTGGTTATCAACTGCTCGGCTGTCATTTACCCTGACTCACCTCATTCTTGCATTCTCTTTCTACTCTTGTTGGCTTAGGCAACATACAGAGTGTTACGCCAGCTTCATCATTATGGCAAAATAAATCAAGAATTTATAGGAAAAGCAAAATCTTTTGGAGCAGAGTGGCTTCCTTGTCAGTGGGGGAGTTAGAGTTTTGAGCTTGTTTGAATATTTGTTATGAGGTGTCTTCAGGAACAGTGTGCTTGGATATAAGCATGGCCTAAAATCATGGTTTTGTTGGTTTTCCATATATATTCCCATAGTAGTCTTTTCCACTGGAGTTTCAAATTTCAGCATGAAGTGACGCTTACCAGCTGGTATGTGAGCAAGCATCCATATACAAGTGCCTGATTAACAGCGTAAATTTAGCTGTGTATTGTGTGGTGTCTAAATACCCCCATAAATATGATACTACTTTTCTTTCCAGCTCAAGCTCTCTGAAACCTCTCATCAAATTGTACCATTGCTTTACAGAACTTCAAAATAAGCAGAGAGTCTAAAGTCCAAGCATTTTTCCCTATTGGGGTTTTAAAACACATGGAAGGATGAGACCTAGAGTAATTTGCACATGCGCACACATGAAACACCAGAGTTCCAAAGTATGCAGAAGAAGGTTGCTAGACTTGAAATTAACATGTATATGTTGTCATATATAGACAGTAAAATATATGTGTTAAAATGCATGGGATTTTCAATGATTTTACTGAACATTGTACCAGTTCGGTGAATGAAGTTTGGATGCATCTCAGCTTGTGGTAGACTGTTGGGAGCACACTGTTTGCATAGGCACTTCTTTATTGCTGTACTTGTGTCACTGATATAGTCAAGACATTTTCTCAGTAATGGTTCCTCCTTAAGTGCCATAGTTACGAATCCTGGAGATATTCGGTAATGTTACAGCTCCATAAAACCGATATAATTGTTCTGTTACTACTGTTAACGTTACTACTGTTAACATTACCACAAGATTGCTTTCTCTTTATCTACTCATGAATTTGTCAGAATCAAAAAGTGTATATAATTCATCTGCCTAAATTAAGTGTGATGGTGGAATATATTGTGGCAAGAAGGGTGCAGAATTCAGGCATGTTTGGAAGTAAAAATAAATTAAAAAAAAAATACTGTAAGTTATTTCAAAATGAATAATATAAACTCTGTCTCGACATAAAGTTTTGTATCTCATAAATGTCTAGATTAAGATTTTACATTATCAATTAAAGATAATGAAGAGGAAGCACTAAGTACATGTGAAAAAAAAATGTTAATGTTACAGAGTATTTCCCATCCTTTGTTCACATGCTGACATACTGAATCTTCTTTTCAAATGATGGAAAACAGTGATTGACATTAAGCTATTGTAAGTCTCAATGTAAATCCAAATTTTTTTTCCAAGTGTTCACTTTCTTAAGTAATCAAGTTAATTTTCTTAACCTGTAACCCCTACACCACATCTGTAATATGGTTACTTTTCTAAGTGATTATTAAGTAGCTGTGTTTCCCAGTAAGACGTTATTTAAAATAAATTGCATCTGTATTTTTCCTTTTTTTTTCCTTTGTAGTATTTTTAGATGGGTATTTTTTTAGAATTTTTTTTTGACAGCTAAGTTCATTAGTGTATGTTACTCTGATATTTAATTAATAATGTAATTATATTCTCTTAAGAGTTTATATCTATCACCATTTCTCATGTTACTCCACAAGTCATCTATGCTTTTTTTTTTTTTTCCTGATGCCTCTTAAGGCACATGTCTATATTGATGATAGGACTGCAGTGTTAAACAAATGATACCAGCTACATTGCGCTTGCCTTCTGTAAGTACTTAAATAGACAAAAGAAGAAATAACAAATTCATTTAGCAGGGTGGATCTATTGGTGCTGCTCACTACACACTTGGTTCATTTGAAATTGCAGTCATTTAGCAGTTAGATTAGGAGTAAATAGAGGGAACCAGAACATGAGGGTTTGGGGCAGTTTTTAAACTTTCCAAGTACTAAGTAATACTGCATAGCTTTAACCTCATAGTCACATGCTTATCTAAAAAGTCTAAGGTGTCTGAGGGGAATTATTATCATCCGACCTTCAGAATTACTAGTGAAATTTAGTGGGTAGGTCGTTCAGAAAATCAATAATAAAAGTTTCCTTCCATCTCAACAAATGAAGCTATGCTTTCTTTAGATTTCTGTTTGATGAATTAGTGCAAATGTATTCTTGACTCCAGGGCCATTAGGTGGCACACTTGGGCTATGGGTTTGGCAGGGCATGCCATGAAATTGTTTGTGGAACCCAAATGACAACTGATTAATCACACATCTTTTAATTCATATGGAGCAAAGCAGGGAGAATGCAATAAAATGATGTTTAGATATGAGGCAGTGTAAATATTTGGTCAACTGGAAACCAGTGAGCCTTCTGCATCTTTTGTTTTAGGGTATTAGCAAAGTGATATCATCAGGAACCTTAAAATACTTGTATGGACTGTGTTACTGCATTAGTTGAATTCTCGGATGTACTCAAGTGTTCAACTCGCAGTGAAATCAATACAAGTTGCATATCTATATACTTGTGAGGAACGCCAAATGCTTAGAAAAGAGCTGTTGGTTTTGTTGTTTAAAAATCAAGTAGACCAACAAGAACTTAATTATTTAAATCTTTGGTTATAAAGTTATATATAAACCATATAAAAACACATCCTTAGGATTAGGAAGGATTGTTACATAGAATTTAGTATTTCTACAGTGCACACAATTTGAGTAGGATTCTTTCTGATGTGAAGAAATTGGAATTAATACAGAATAATGATTTACATGTGTCTAAGACCTTTGGCCAATCCACTCCCAAGTGCTAATGACTTCCAGAGATTCAGCTCATGTTAAATTTCTATTTCCTGTTCTCATAAGCTTCTTTTAGTTGACTTGACAGTTTCTGTATTCCAATGGGTTACAGCCATTTTATGAAGTCATAATTATGGGTAAATTAAGTGTCATTATTCCATATTCATCTCAGGTGAAGAATGTGTGAACAGACAGTTTCTACCTGCTAGCTTTCAGATATCTGATAGAAAACTAGTAGAGAACCATTCTGAAGACTATGACCTGAACACTAGCACCTGGCATTTCACAAGGACCTGTATTTTTGAAGCAATGTGGCACCAATCTGAACCGTAGAAATATGGGAAGACATTTTCATGGTCTCTTGTATTTTCTGGGTTATGATACTTTGCTCTAGTTGGAATTTGTTCCTAGTTTTCATTAATAAAACAAATTTCCTGCAGAAACAACACCTGAAGGAGCCAATATATAGCTGACTTGGCCAGTGAATGATTCCTAAAGCAATCAAGGAAGTGTTTGTATTCGTGAAATGTCTACTGGAGCATCCATTTTCATTGGACAGAGAATTCCAAATTATTAATTATTAATAATTATTATTAGCTATTTTGTATTGTGTGGCTGTACAGTACTTAGGACAGTGGGGTCACACCTAGAAGTGACTCTAGTGCTACTGTATAAAAATAATAATAATAAGACTTTATATTATGTGCATGACTATGACTCAGAGATTCCATTTCCTCTGGAGAGAGAAGCTTGAGTTACTGTTATTCCTGCATTTGGCCAGAGCTTTTCATTTAAGGTTTTTACATCTGAAATTCCTTTTAGATACGATTGCATACAGACATTCTCGCCTACCTGCATTCTGATGTGAGAATTAGGTGCTCTGCTTATATGGACTCTGGAACATTTATTTATGTTTAAAATTTCATGGTTTGGGGTGGGTGTCTGTGCGTGACGAGAAATGATTTGGTGTTGCAGTTACCTAATAAAGGTATAGTACAAGATTAGTCAGGATGAAAGTTGTGTTATGATTTCAAATTCTTTGGAAATAGGAATCAGTTTTCAGAGAATACCCTGATGGGGAATGTGAATAAACAATAAGCATACAAGTAGCATTGCATTGTTTTTCATTGATAAGGGAATATTTTTAATTTATGTTCAGGTTACAACTACCAATTTAAAGCTCTTAATACATTTAGGACTCTTCCTTTGAAATATTAAAATACTTAAAAGAAATATACTCAGAAAGCAGTGGTTTTTCCTAACTCACCATTAGTATCATAGTCTCTCTGATGCTTCTGCCCTCGTTAAAATAAGTAGTGTTATTGTAGCTAAGGGGGCACAGACTGAACTAAGGCAAGGATCAATAAGGACAAGACCAGCGTCCAAATGATAGAAGTTTCCATCTAGCTGCTCCACTCTTCAATTTCCTTACCACAAGTAGTCTCTCTAAGAGAAGGTAATGGTCCAGCAGTGAAGTGTACTATAAACTTGAGAAAGATGAATGATTCTTGTAATTTCTACCATAAATCTGCCATGCACAGAAACAGGATGGAATTCAAACGCTGTTTTAATGATGACCAAGGAGGAAATCCACAGGAGTGCCACAAGTTTAGATTTTGGTGTATTGACAAAGGGCATATTGCTTGAAAAGGAGACAAGCTACAACTGTCAGTCCCAAAATATATTGAAAAAAAGTACGAGTTAAGAGGAAACACTTTGGGACTGAAAGAGGAGTGATTTCTCTCTAGCTAGAATTAAACACATTGTTAAGCACATGGGTTTACCAAAGGTGAGTGGTATTGCTTAGGATACATTTGCAGAGTTGATGAAGCTGGGGCTTAGACAAGTTTCACGTCACGATTAAGGCATTTAGGCAGAGCTCCTGAGGACAACACATTTTCTAAAAATACTACATAAGCCGTTGTGTGAAAGACATTTGAAGCTTTTTATTCTAAAAGTGAAAAATGTTACTTTTTGCTGTATTTGTGTAAGAGGGAGAATATTAAGAAATTGGTATGCGAATAGTGATTGGTCCTGACCCAGTTCTTAGCTGTCACTTGTCATCCTTTCAGACAATCAAGCCATTATTCCAGTTTACATAGCTAATATTTGCACAACCTGAGATGACAGCAGGAGGGAAGTTCACGTAATGAGCTCTTGCCCTACCCAACCCCCTTGCATTTTAGTTAAATACTTCTTTACACTTCTGCACTTTTGCTTGCAAAACTTTTCCTCTGGGCCTTTCTCCTTACATGTGGCCAGCAGGAGACCTGATTTAATACAGACTCAGCAGCCCCTGTGCTAAAAAAATAAAATAAATAAATAAATAAATAAATAAATAATAATAAATGCTGAATGTCCTAGCCACAGAGAAGTGACTTTCTAATGAATTATCACAAAGTAAGTGTTGTCTTCTGTTGTGTTACAGGGTGGCATGGCTGAGAGCATTGGATCTAATTTCTCTCTATGAGAATGTAAGATCTCAGAGACCCAGATATTAGGGAGAAGACTTGTGCTGTATGTTTAATTACTTGAGACTGTTCTAATTATTTTGATCACCACCTGAAAAGTCTATGGCACTATGAAGGTACTTCAGTGCCAAAAGAAATGGGACAGCCTTTTTTCTTTGAGATCTGCCAGTGGCTGTTTTAGTGGATATTGTGGAGAAAGATGTAACACGGACAAAAACAACTCTATTTCTGATGCGAGCGTTCTTCAATCAGTGGATTGAGAGCAGGGCTTTATTTTGCCTGCTCTTTCAAAGAGGTTAAATCCCCTTCATGTTCGATGTGTGTGCAGAGGATTGGGGCTTAGGCACCAGGGGGCCACACAGATGAACTGCGGCACGAACACTGCAGCAGCTCTGCAACAGCACAGGCAGCTCCTGCTCTGCCTCAGAATTGAGTTGAAAACTGCCTGGTTTGAACATGCACATTTCTGAATGTAAAATGTATGTGTGTCACGTTTATTCTTTCAGCATGGAGAGAAGTAGGTTTTATTTCAGTGATATATTTCTGTGGCATATGCTGTAGCATTGTTCCACAGATGCTATCACCACCCAGATGTTATGAAATTACTGTTCCAGAGCTCTGATTGCTCACAAGGCCAGACCTATCAAAACTATTCAAAGACATTTCTAGAGGAAAACTGTACTCCTGTGCTGTCTTTAGAAGTTAGCATTTTGCTACTCACATTGTGTGTGTTCATTTCAAGTTGTAGTAGTTTGCTGCAACAAAACCTTCTGGTGGTAGTGTTTCTGGACATAGTATTGCCACACTACTGAACCATTCTGCAGGTCTGCATAGTAGTGGCACAGCATCATCTTGTCCTGTGTTACAACACAGTCAGTCCTTGCACAGGACAAGTTTATAAAAGTGCCTTCTTATCTGAGGTTCATTCCTGTATATATACACACACGCAAACACACAAGCACCATGCAGTTTCTGTATGTTTTGTATTTTACGTGCTGTGCATCTGGGAATTATTAACGATAGCTTATTAAAGAATAATACATGAAGATGACAACTGTATTTGCAAGAACAAATATGTGCAGCAATTACTTTCATAATGCTCAAATAATGAGCAAAAATGCCTGTAGGGATATTCAATAGTGGAACAGTTGTTGCTTTTTCTGTAGTGTGTTGAAGTGGAAGAGTGGAAATGGTGTTGAAGATAAGGATAAAGACTAGTGGCTGTGTGGCATTCCTGATGCAATGCTTGAGGGCTGATAACAGGCTTGGGTTTAGAATTTGTAGAGAGGGTCTATAAATCAGACAAGTGCTTGAAAATTCTGATCTTATATGCTTGGCCTCTGGGGCTTATTTTTGTTTGGTTGGTTTTTATTGATTTACACACAGTTAATGGCTTGTTGGAATTTACTCTTAGTCTGATGTGGGATGTAGGGATATAGTATAAGGGAGATACCTCATCCTTTCAAATCCCAGGACTGTTGAAGGTTAAGACCTTGTAAAAAATGTGCAACTAAGGAGTGTTAGGAACAAATTGCCCTCTATTTTCTGATCCCAGTCACCTGACATAGGTCCAGGTTACAAGAATTGAGTGCCTCCTGTCACATGGGTAGATTATTATCCATGGACTGGAATGGTTTCTGTCTCTGTGATTTCTTTTTCCAAATTTCAAAAAGAATTTCAATTTGCTTTTGCAAATGGAAAGCGTTTATAATGAACACAAGCATTTCTGTGGTGTAGTCTATATAGCTAAGAGAAAACTTTAGTCCCACATTTGCAATATCTTACCTTCATTCTTTCTGCCATTGCTCATGATTTGTGTTCTTAAGGAACACAAGTTACTGGCTTCCTCTTCTTTACCCTTTGAGTCCCCTTGCAATTCAGAAAAGGCAAGTACTTAGATATGAGATGTTTTTCTCTTCTTTTCTGCCTTCATATATCCCTGTGTACAAGGAACAATACACATTCAAATAAATTAAGGATGCAAGGGTAACCTCAGTTGTGTCTTTCTTGGCCTATAAAGTGATTAGTTTTACAGCCCTGTTTTTCTTATGCTAGCTTGTGGAATGTAGCAATGCTCTCTGCAGTGTTGTGCATATTATAGTTCCGGAATAAAAGCTCTCAGAATTCCTGTGTATGCCATTATACACCTAAATCAACATTCATCCTGAAATTGTGCTCATTGATTGTAAAATGTCACATACAAGAATATCAGAAGTTTCCAGAAATGCTTGAAGAAGAGCAAGGAGCAGTGAAGTTCAACAGACTTGGGTACATCTAGGGCATGGTGCTGAGGAAGAATAGTAAATAGTTTTAGTAGCACTAAAAAGCTGGTAACAGTGAACAAGGTTCTGGTCCTAACCAGCAGGTATCCAGACTGTAGTTCTTAATCACAGGAAGCCTTCTTTCACTCCAGTTGGTATAAAGCTTAACCAGTGGAGGTAATTACGTGGGACAGTAACTTGGATGCTGTTTCTCTGATTTTTTTAATATATATATATTTAATAAAAACAAAGGATTAGATTAGGGTGCTGCTATGATTTGCATTTTTTTTTTTAACAAGGAGTTATTATGTTATTAGGATTGGCAGGTAGGAAGAGGCACCAGAAACTCTTTGAAGGATGTTCTATGGTGTTACTGGCTTCAACAGGAGTTGGCAAAGAGATAGGGACAAAGGAGGTGGAATCTCTTTGTAGAAGAGAGAAGGACCCTGGAACTTGCATGAATATTTTGTCTGAGATACAAAGCAGGTCTCAGGCTTGAATTACAGAGCTATAATTTGTGCTGTGGGCTCTGTTGATTACACAATCCACTGGAGCTTCTCTCCCATAGTTTATGGTGTCGTTAGAAGTCCCAGTGGAATTAAAGCCCGGTAATTCAGTGCCTCTTATTATATGTACACATACACACACACGCATGCACATTTTTTATATTTAGTATAAAAATTCTGAGTGAAATTAAAGCCCAATCTGAAACAGAATTAAATTATTTTGGAAATAATGGGTCATATAAACAATATGTTACTAGAGTTGAATCATTTGGTGTCTGTAGATGCAGACATGCACTTTGAGAACAGTGGTAGCTGTGAAGGATTTTCATGGTTTTATGCTTGCAATCTAAAAAGAAACCAAAAATCCACATAAACATCCTCCTTCAAGCAAGTGCTTGAAAGAGGAATTTAGATAGAGAAGGGTGAGATGAAGCTTTGTAGGTTTTGAGTGCATCACCTTGTGGGGGAACTGCACATCCACCTGCGGACTAGAATTACCCAACCATATTAACGTGATGTGTATCAGTCCTGGCATCTAGGTAAGTGTGGGTCCGAGGAACAGTTTCCTAAGTGGTTGCACTACTTAATAGTAGAGGAAACCAGTGTGAGTTTTGCAGTTCTTTCCATATAAATGATAACCAGTCATGCTAACTTACACTCAGTTTACACCATAGTATTGTTTTGTACTGTCTTCTCACTAACATATTGTGGTTTTTTTGTTTGGTTGGTTTTGTGTTGTTTGTTTTTTTTTTTACTTCACCACTATGAGCAAGTTGTCTTGTTACCATTTATCAGGCTACAGAAAGGTATGTGAACAAATACATTTGTTTATATGACTAGAATACGTTGACTCCCAATTGTCTCTGAGGATGTGCAGGAAGCACACAATGAAATCACATACTTTGAAAAGCAGTAGATTTTAAATCTCTCAGTGGTTCAGCATTAAGTTAACCACTACAGACATTTAAATACTGTCATGTGGTTAAGAAACTAACTATATACTGGGGGAACAAAGATTTTTTGCTGGGCATTTTTGATTAAATAAAATAGAAGCAGTGTGGAACCATGTGATGCTTTAGCAGATGAAAATGGTTGGTTGTCATTGTTGGAATTAAGTAGCTGTAAGGATGAAGTCTACATAATAGTTTGCTTGGTCATATGATGGCAGAAGCATGAACATGTATGTGTGAATCATCAGGTGTACAAGCAAAACTGCCAGCGGTCAGCGTTAACTTTGATTTTCACAGCTTCTGTCAGCCTAAGTTACATTTATAATGATGTTCTAACATGGTTTTCCAAAAGTAATAGAATCATGGAGGAGAAATGATACCCTATGTCACATAAACCTGAATGTAAGAGGTATAATACTGCAGTAATGGGGCTTCCAACCTGCCAGGATACCTTTTGTAAATGGAAATTGATTTTTCTCAAGGATTCTTTACTGGGTGAAATAAATTAAGTATACTTTTAGTTTTTCTTGTTTAAAAACCTCTTTGTTAAAATAAGAACCAGTGATACAGACACAGATTCTAATAAATTAGAGCAAGATAAATTATATCAAGCAGTTTGCCGAATAACTCAACTTAAGAGTTTTTTTACAAGTATGCTAGAGGGGCCTCATAGGAAGACAGTGTGTGGATGTCACTGAAACACTTGGACTAGCTGTAGGTTATTTTAGCTTTGATTATGTAATTATATGTCTAGGCTCTTTTTTCCTCTTTTGCTTTAGGATTTTAATTTGATAGGATTTTTCTTGTGAATATTTGAGTTGGAAAGTCAGTTTGGTCTATGTCAACAGGCACCAGTTTGACCTTAGACATAAGATAGTAGCCTCAAAATGCTACACAATTTATACTCAGACACTTAAAATGTTAATAGTTTTTTAGGGCACAGAGGAAGCTTTTCTATTCATTTTGCTGGCATAATTTACTACATTAATGATCAAAAAAGAGTGAAAAAACAGAGTAAAAATGTTAATTTCAAGCACCATTACAGAAATACAATACAATAAAATAAAAAAAAAATCAGATAAATGTTCATTTGCTGCAAACTGATGATTGTTAAGAGTCCATTGCCCTAAAGCAAGTTATGCCTGTAGCACCAGAAGACCTAGGTCAATATCATTTGTGAAATGCAGATTACTTAATGGGGATTTTTGTAAATGTTTTAATAGAAAAATAGTGATTTAAACAGTGTTTCTTCAATAATGAAAAGTCAGCATTGTTATGGTGATTGTGTTAATACACGGCTGCCTGTTGCTTTAGCAGCTAAGGCATTCTTGAATAAATAGACTAAAAAGTCTCAGTGTAACTCATTAGTCAGCATCTTGAGCGTCCCAGACAGGTGCTGGGTACCCAGTTCTTCAGCTCCTGTTGCTCTTGCTCATGGTCCCAGGTATGGAGCTCTCACTTTCAAGCCTCTGCCTCTCACTTTAAGCCTCTAAACACTGCTGAGGCTGAGTTTAGCGTGGATGTGTAAGCCCTGATATAACACGTGCATTGCTCCTGGCCTGTTAGCTGGCAGACCTGATTCTCTAGCTAAAGAGTCATGTATTCTTCTTCCCTTATTACTGGTTCAAACGTTGTTGTGTCGCTTAACTGTCACAGTAGTGTAAGTATGTCTCCCCAAGTCCAAAATTAGACTTCGGTTCCTGACAAAGCCTACGTGTATAGGAGATTTACAGTGCTCAGGTGACTGCAGTAGATCTTTGAGCTGCTGCTTCTCTCTGATGAAAATGGTGTACAACGCAGAAAGTAAGGGATACCAAGTATAAGGGGCATTCAGGGGTTAAACTGAGTAACATCTGTGGGAAAATGGGTCCTTAGAGAAGTATAAGATTTCAGGGTCTGCAGCATTTGTTGACTCAAATATGAGATGTTTCCCTCATAAGAACTGGAAGGCACCTTAACTTTTCAAATTTGTTTAAAAACTCAGGTATGATAGGCTTGCTCAATTTAAAGCTGTTGTGTATGTTTGTATCTCAGTCTAGATTTGAGTCTTGTTAATTGTTAGGTGTGCATTCCTTAATATTTAGATAAATATCTAAAAACTAGAGAAATGTAGTCTGGAGTAAATATATTTTTTAAATAAAAACTTCTCTAGTGTGCTTTTGCATACCAAAAATGCCTAATGACACTTCTGATATACTTCATGCATTCTGACATTTTTGCATTTTCAGCCAGATAAACATGCAGTACACAGCAGAAGGGATTGTATTAGTTTCTTCGTTTCTTCACTGTCTATTGTATTAAATAATGGCTTAGAAAAATAAAATAGACCCAGGTTATGCATAAAGATGATTAGAATAGAGTAATAATTATGTGCATAAGTTCAGACCTTGAGTAGTACCTTCTGGGAGAAGCCAGGCTCCATGTTGACTGGAGGCATACAAGGGAAATGGATTTCTGGCATCTGAGAAAGCTGTATCAAATCCTGTCTGCAGAGGTGGGGACATAAGCACTTCTTGTCGAAGGATTCTAGTGAGTTCAGCTTCTTTTCCACAAAGACTTTCACAATGGACACTATATAGACATTCCCTCTCACCATGAATTAGGCAGATGATCTGCTTTCTCCCATCTCTGTACATCTTAACTCACTAAATACCCATTGCTTTGGCTCTCCTTGCACAGAATAGCAGAAAAGCCCCTCTTGCAGTGGAGCATTTGTACTCATGTCAGCAATGAATACATTTTCTCAAAGTCCTTTTTATCCAAGATGGAGCTTGCTTTGCAGATTGTAGGTCTACGCGTGCAAATATCCACTCTGGGGAGCAGTGCACTTTAAACTGGTAATTTGCCCAGGTATCAAGGAGCTATTGTGTGGGGAAACATCATGCATGACAGCAAGTTGTTTTCAGAATTAGAGGGTCTGATGCCTAATTCTGCATTCCATTCATTTTAATTGGTATTTTTGCTGCAATAAAGTGGTGAGAATAAATCCACTAATTTCAACAGTGCACTTAAAATATAGGTAAGGGTATACCACTGGTTCATGAATAGCAAAACTAGCAGAAAAGTGGTCTGATTTGAGTTTACAAAACACTACAATTTCAGTGTTGTGAAAAGCAAAGGAACTGAACAGAACAATATTAGAGTAGTATAGAACAGAATACAACAGATTAGAAGCTAAGCCTTAGCTTTACTACTTTTCACATCCACTTTAACTTCTGAGAATATATTTCTTCTTTAATGCCAAGAAAAAATAGCCTGGAGAAGCTCATCGAAATTGTATGAAAGATTTAAAATATTCCATCTCTGAAGCTGTTTGCAATTAAAATATTGACACACAATCAATAAACCCAAGAAATTTTACCAAATATAACTCTGCAGTAGCTGCAAAAATGTTGTAGGATAATTAATATTGGAATAGTATGAATTAATTTAGTCAAAAGTATTAAAAGTACATGCAGAGAGTTTGAATTTTTGAGGTGGAATAATAAGAAAAGACACTTAAGAGAGATGAGCATTATGCTTTCTCATGATTCTCACATATGTTTGTGCTTTCCAAATTTCTTGGGCATTTGTCCAGTAAAGAAACACCGATAGGCTCTTTCTGTTACAGGAGTCATTGCTGTCAGAGGCTGAGCTGTAAAGACAAACCTGGCTTTGCAATGAAATGAGTGGGATTGGAAAGGTCCAAGGTTATTCCAGGATTTTATTTTGCCACAGGTGCCTGTATATTTGTTCTAAAACAGTTTTAAACACTGTTTTTAACCTCATTATGATTTTATTAATTTTGAGGAACTGTTTTGCTGTTTAATATAAGAATTTGGCTATAGGTTTGCATGTGCTTCAACATAGAAGGTTTTTTTAAAAATGAGATGGAGTAAGAAAGCAGTTGTTTTTTGACAGTATGACTTTATATTACAAACAGTAGTTCTGAAACAATATGCTTATTTATCCTCTCCTATGTTAGATACCAGCTGTCTTGTGAAATATAACAGTGACACAGATAACGACAATAGCAACAGCAATAATGGAAGAATGTCTGATCACTACTATCATAACCTATACCCCCAAAAGAAATCATCACCCTGTGAAACTGAACCTTTAAAAGGAAGCAGTGTTATTTATGATGCTCAAAACAAGCATACTGAAAGTCAGAGAGCGGCTAGGGTAATATCAGTCTGTCAAGCTGTAGGTATTAGCCATATCTGTATTTAAAATTATTTCTGATTAGAATGTGATTCTGCATATTTTGTACCCCTATGCAAATGCAAAATACAGATAAGGTTCTTAAAAAGAATAGCGTACACTTGGAAAGCACAGAATGTGAAACCAAGAAGCAGTTGGTTGTTAATTTTGTGTATTCTGTATGGTCTTTTATTGACCCAAGGAGATCTGTTTTTTTCATGAGCCTAAAGAGAAGAGACAACCTCACTAACGTTGTGGAGACCCACTCTGTGTGGGCTGCTGGGTTTTGTGAATTAACAAATGCTCTAAATGAACGCTATAAAAATAAATCAGGGATGCTGCATTGCAAAATGGGCTTTGTTCATTTATTTCTGACACGAATGGTTTAGTTTTAATTATTTATAGTACTTCACAGTGCATTGGTAAATGTGCTGCAAGATATTTTGTAAAAGTAATGAAGTTTTTGAAACAGCAGACCACAGTACATCTGTCACACCCATTTGGTACAGTGGGAAGTGACCACGCTGGGGGGAAGAGGGTGAGAGAGGTGCTATTTACTTTATTTTGCTTGTGGCATGGAAACAGCTGCAGTCACAGACTTTGTGATCTGGGCTTTTTGTTTCCATTCGTGCTGGTCGGTAGAACTGGCACATCAGTGTAAGAGCTGAGGGCCTTGTACTGTGGATTTATGCAAGTATTTTGCTTAGGAAGGAGAGCTGCTGCTAGCCCTTCTAGCCAATACTGTGACACTCAGTGGCTGAATAAATCAGTGACACATGGAGATGGCAGAAAGAAGCAAGTTAATACCAAGACACATGAAGCAATTCTACTGCTGGTTTTGGGGAAGACTACAGAAAGAGAGCACTCAGTACAAGAGACTGGGCACATACGGGAAGAACTTTGAAACTGCAAACTGTATACACCCTCTGATTTCCTCTTTTCAGATCATTGCCTGCTCTTTTAGGTCAGCATTGGGAAACAAGGACCTAGTTTGGGAGGCAAAGTTACCTTAAATAATCCCAAATCTCTTTCATATGTTTTTGTGCAAGAACTAAAGCATGGAATCACCTCTTTTCATGAAGAACAAGGAGAAAGAGTGGGGTAGTTGGAGAGAAGGGAGGAAAAAAAAATGAACAGAGTATAATCCATCTTTCAATTTATCCAGAGCCTGAAATTTCACTTTTAATTTTGACTGTGCTAACTTATGAGTTTGTCAACTCTAAAAACATTCAATTTAAATTTTCTGGTTTTATTCTATTTTTAGCACTTCTTGTGTCCTTGAAGTCATTAGCTATCTGAATAAAAAGCTGATGTATGAAATGACCTGCCCTGCATCCATGTGGAGGTAATGGAAGATATTGGGGGGAGGGGACTGACAGCTTGTTTGAGGCAGTGAAAGCGCTCATAGAAGTGCACCATGGAAAGGACCTATTTTTACCTTTCTTGTGGAGGAAAAAAAAAATAAACAAAACAAACAAAAAACCTAAACCCTCACCTTTTCTCTGCATCTGTTTTTGCATCGATAATAAATGTCTTCCCATGGATTGGATGAAATGCTGGATCTGCACAGCTATTTATAATGCATGTTCTTGCTCCTTCTTTCTCTCCTGCTTTTATCTTGCTGCTTCACACTATTGATATATTCGACATTGGAAATAACCCAGAAAATTAGCATCTTCTTTTTACCACTTTATGATGTCAGATATATCAATATAAGTATGGAGATGCAACATAAAGGCAATCAAATTTGGTCTGGATTTATATGTATGTAAACGTTTTACTTCTGAATAGTATTAGCAGCCCTTTGCTGCTGCAATCATGTCAGTCTGTGATGACTGGGGAATAGCAGCAATGTTAATGAATAGACCAGCTTGTATACGCTCTAAGATCATAGAATTCTGGGAATATACTTTGCAGGCTATTTTATTCTAATGTCTTCTTCATGAAGCCACCTTCATGGAGTAACATGGGATTTAAAATACAAAGCTTGATGCTGATCTTGCAGAGATTTACTAATAACCTTAATTTTATGCGCTCATACTTCAGTAGGACTGTTTACAGTACGGAAGGTTAAGAACCACCATGAGTCTGCGGAATCAAGATACAGAATATTGTATCTTGTTTTAGGCTGGTTTTCCTCGATTATAGTAGTGTGCTATTATCAGGGACAATTGCCAGCTACCTCAGCTATAGACAGCTGCAGAGCAGCAGGTTGCGTTCATGCATCGATCCTATAATCTTTGACTTTACAACCCTGGTATCATCCAGTCAGTGAACTACAGATAATACGTATCCTTATTTTCTCTTGCTCTCTTTTGCACCATGACAGAATTAATTACCCTTTGCTTCTGACTGTTCCAGCAGCATAGCTGGATGCTTCCTCCTCCCTTCCAAAGGAGTGCTGGGTATTCATTAGAAAAAAAAAAAGAGAGAATGGCTGACATACCCAAAGGCATCTTCTCCATCAAAAATCTCAGTGGGTTAATCTAAGTTCTGTAATCAAAAAGATGCAGTTTGCCTTTGTAGTGCCCCTTTCTCTCCTCTCGGAGTCATGCCAGAAAGAATCCTTCCTTGCTGCATTATCTTCACCCCCCACAGCACACGGAGACATGCTGAACTGTTAAGCAGTATGTGTATGCTTCATCCCAGAAAAAGATTTGTCTAGCATCTATACCATGTACACACTCCACAATACATCCTGATGCTTCTCCCTGTCATCCCTCCTCTCTTCAAGGATCCAGAGTTCCTGTGAGGTCTCCTGTGATGATCATAGTTTCTTCTAGACTAATAATAGTAGACATTGTGTCCCTGCTTCTCTATTGTAAAACTGTTGAAATTCATACAAACAAAAGTAGCTGTCCCTGGTACACTGATTCATCCAGCTGATGTAAAGCTAAAATGTTACTGATAAGCCTGCAGTAGTTTTGTTGGATACCGTGTAATGGGCCGATAAACCACACAGTTACTGCATTCTCAGATGTCATTTACTTTCTCCAGGGCAGAGAAAGCCAATATGGGGTGAGCAGTAATGGTCTCCAGCAACTATAAAAGCAAAATGAAAAGTGACACTTTTCAAGCCAGCAAAAAATAAAAGTGAGCTCCCCTTCTCCATTCCTTGGAACGCTTGAGTTTTAGCTTCCAGCCGAGGCTGTCACTTTTGACTAGGCTCAGCAAAGTGAAAGCGTCTGCTGGAAGCATTATATAATCATTGTAATCTCTCTTTTCACTTTTTCTTTCCTGCTAATTCATCTTTATTGACTTTATTTACTAGTCCTTTATGTACTTACTATCATATTTGTTTTCTTTCTAATACGTTGGGAACCCACAGTGCTTTCCCATATTGATAAAAGGTTGGCCGCTGAAGGTAGCCCATACTTTAGGTATTGTTGAATTTGACAATGGTGCCATGTAACTTACATCATTCCAATGGATATCCCTGGGAATCTAAGACACAATACATTGTTATTTTTTAGTTTCCTTAATGAAAATATCCTGATGAATCTTAATGATTCCCAAAAGATCTCCTCCATTTCATCATTTTCCCCTAGGACAAGAGGTCTCATACAGGTACATTTTTTGGCTCTGATAGTTCAACTTACTTGTGGCATCCATTCACTACTACCTACTCTGATCACTAATTCTACCTAAATCTTACCTATGTCAGCACTAAATGCTATTACCGTATAGCTTTTTTAGATGGAAGTCTGTAAATGTTTATTTTAGTTACATAAATTAGGGTATTAAATATATCTGTAAGATATCTGTCTTAAAGATACATGGTGCAAATGAATATTGGTATTTTTCATGCATTGAACAGAAGCTGGGCATCAGAATTCATGATTCCTGTATTGCTTTCATGGTTTCCTGTTCATGTTGGGCAAATTGCTCAGAATTCACAAAATAAATAAATAAATAAATAAAAATATTCTAGAGTGCTCAAACACTTTATTTCTGTTCCAGCCTTCTGAATTTGTTTCTCTTAACTTCTGTCTCACTTCATCCACCTACAAAATTAGGCGTTGTCTGTCTTCCAACTTCCTATGTTGTATGACACTTAGGTATAGAGATCCTCAGATGAAGGACTCATAAAAATGCACAGTACTATTTATAGCAAATGTCTATCTCTTAGTTTTGCTGAAAGCAAAACACTACCATTTTCATTAGAAATGTAAGCTAATGCCTTGCCTGTTTCAAGAAATCAGTACAAAATCTCCCTGATTGTGTACATATTTTCGGTTTCATCATTACTGATTCTTTTACGCCTGCTCAGCAGCCCTTTACACCAATGTTTTGTGTCCAAGATTTGGTTTTGCATTCTGCCCTTTCATCATCTCAAATGCAATATTCATGAATTATTTTTTGACTTCCTGCAGATTCTGTATTCAGAGCTTTCTCTTCTTCCTTGCGGTCATATTTTCTCTCTTTTCTTCTCTATGAAGCCTTCAAATACCAGAGTATTTCTTATGCAGGTCTTAGGCCAGTGACTGCTGTAGTTTCTGGATCAGAACAATATTGTTTATGTATGAAATAGTTACAAGACAATTTTAATACCTTTCCTTTTGCATTACTTTTTTTTTTTTTTTTTTTTTCTTCCTTGTCTACATAGAAGTATAGAGAGCTATAGCTTCTGGCCAGCAGATCTTCATTTGCTGGCCATTAATATCTTTTTAATTGGTCTACACAAAGAGTTAAATTTTCTGAAATATAATTTATGTACCTATCTTTACTATGTTTTGTATGTTATTACCTAGTTCGCTTCTATTTGCGTACATAGACTTTGTTCAAATGTGAAGTATTTTCTTGACCTTCTATTTTAAAAAATAAATGAGATTATACCCCGGTGGAAGAGCTTCACCCTCTTTCAGATCCTACATTAAATTACAGAAAATTGCAGTTTTCCCCTCTGTTACTGTCATATTTTGGTTATTTCTCTGTGCAAGGAATATTTTATGTATGCTCACTGTTTTAGAAGGATCTTATTTATCACAGTTGTACTCAATGATACTTGTGGGTCTCTACCAACTCAGGTTACTCTGTGATTCTCTGATTCTATAATTCTGTAAAAGTTAATTTTACTTGTACCACAGCACACTTGACAGTAAAAATGCGACTTTTAAAATTATGCAGTAGTCTTCCAGTGAGCAGCAATTTTAAATTACAAATGTTCAAGAAGTCCAGTCACACATTGAAGGAGATGATCAGAAATGTCTTGCTGGCCAAAGCTAAACTCAGATGCAGCCATATACTAAGACACTGCTTTTTTCAGGGGTCCCGTGAGAGGGCATCTGCTGATGCCTGTACGGGGTTTGTGTAGTAGTTTGTTTCAGTTTCAAAAGCTGGTCACAGTTCTGCCATCTGTCTCATTCACATCTCTGGCAGGCAAAACTAAAGATAGAGTTAATGTAATGGTTTCCAGCCTGCTAGAAATGCAAGCCTTTTTGTTTCCTTCACGCTTCACTCTTCCTACTCATCTTGCCTGCACATGGTCAAAAAGCCAGGAGAGGACGTCTTGTTTTTCTGTCACATTGTGCTTCCTTAAGATGCACCCTCAGACATTTGTGTTCTGCTGGACTCAACCCCCTAATCACATGCATAAAACCAGTTCAGTTTAATTGTCTCAGGCAGCCACCTGTTTTTCCTTTTAAATATACTTTTGAATTCTTTCCCATATTAGAAATAATATGTGATTAAGAATGTACTGTTACTGAAATCAATTTTTATATAAAAGGACAATTTCTAAAACTAAAAACCAGAGAAAGATTAGATTCTGTTTCAAGTCTTTCTTCCTACATCTTATGAGCATCTTGCATTTAGCAGTTACCAGAGCTGGGCTCTGTAAGAACAAAATAGGACATAGATTTCAGAACGCTTGCTAGAAACCCAATTCCCTAATATGTTAGTACAAGACTAATAGTTTTCAGAGTACCTTACGTCTCATCCTCCATTATCACTTAGCATGAATTTTTTGGTCTCTCAAGACCCAAAGTATAATATGGTTCAAACACTTGGCTTTTTCCTTAGGAAGATAACACACCTAGAAGTGGATTACTAACCATTCTTCTCGAAGGTGGTTTTTGGCCTTATTTAAATGGATGAGACTAAGTAAAATATGAATCACCTGTTAGTGATCTGTTAAATAGAGTGCATAGCGACTATACTCTCTCCACACATACGCATTCGTTTTTCATGATACAATAACCTGCAGTATAACATGTGCATGGCTTCTATTCAGAAGGGAAAAAAAGCAGCTCTCTAACAATGGGTATGTAATTAGTAAAAGACGATGGTGATATGTTCTGAGAAAGAACTATTTCACAGTGGATAAATCTCAGGATTAGTGTGAGTAACAGTTAAATTCCTCAATTATACTGGAGTAAAGAAAGAGCTCAATAGATCAATGGTTATAACATACAGTATAGTTTGTTTCATCATGTAAGGATAAGAATTTGATGCAGCAGTTGCAAGGGGAATATATAATTCCCTGAAGCTTAATGTAAAATGGGAGCTCACTCTTTCTGTCAATACTCTTAAGATCATTGCTGCTACTCCTCACCAAAAGTCCAATTTTGGAGTCACTACAGTTTTTTAAAATGCTCTGTTTTTACTCACTGGAAGTTTAAGCCTAGAAGTTTCTGAGCACTTCTATATTTTAGTGAGCTAAAAGAGGATAAATGCGTAATTTGATGTCTTTTCAGAAATAGACACTGCAGTTTCTTTGTTTTATCCAAAACTTTTTAGACTCTTGAAGTGCGGTGCTGTAAATTTAAGACAAATGTATTTTTTCATGTTAAACTCTTAAATGAAGGGAATGTGTCCATCTCTATGCTATTTTCCTCCTACGTGGAAAATGTAGTGTAGGCATGCTTCTCTGAGTGAATGTGGGTCAGTAAGCACAGCAGTCTTTGCGTTTTTCATTATTGATTCAGGTAATTAGTATAATGTCTCAAAATCAGAGTTGAGTTTTGTTAAAGATCATTAGCTATTAATGTATTAAATTTAAGGAATTATTACAATCGTATCTAACAAGATCTACAATTTGGATCTATAGACAAAAAGCTGGACTCAGTCTACATATGCTTAAAGCTGCTTAATTTCCATTACTTATTTTGATATGTGGTATCTGCATTCTATTACCTCAGATGAATCAGAAATAACTCTATGAATGACAAGTGAATTACTGTTTATTACGAAGTTTATGGCTTGTAATTTGTGTGGGTTATGAGTATTGGAATGGAGTGAAATGGAAGTCCTATATATAGATGTAAAAGTATTTAATATTCTAACACCGAGTTGTCGTGTAGTGAGAAGGCATAGCTTTCAGAAATCTATACCATTGTTTTGAAGAGAAGTATAAAAAATTCAAAACCAGGTATTCATTTATGATTCAATAAATAGCAGTCGTATAGTTTTATGGCTATGTTTAATCTCACATATGTAAAATTTTCAGTGATAGATGAGTACTATTTATATGCAGTTTAAGAGCTCTTCTACAAGCATGCTTAGCCTCCTTCCCTTGGGAGCTACACAGTTAAAAGGGAGATGAACATGAGTGTTTGAAAGAACAAATACAGTCAATGATGAAAAAATCATTTTATAAGTAACAAGTCATAGAGGGATCAGACATACTTACCAAGTATAACACCAAGATTTCTATAAGCTCACGGCAGCGCTGCAAGGAGTGAAGGGCAGTTTGGTCTAACAAGGTGTTAAAGAGCATAAGAATTCTTCAATCCCTACTGCTTCTACTGCTGTTTCCAGTGCTACCCTGCTCCTCTTTCAGTAGGCATCTCCTGCTTGGAGCCCATTATTTCTTTACAGCCTGCCTCTGAAACCTCTGCTTTTGCAAATTGTTATTGCTGTTTACGCAAAATATCCTTGCGTATATGGCTGGCTAAATCTTGATCTGTTTTAAAACAAACAAAAAGGAGAAATAACATGGGAATACCTCATTCTAACCTCTGGTATCTGATAACTTTTCTGTCAAACTACTGACGCAACCCAAGCTGCTTTTGGCAAATTCCTGTTTTGTAACCTTCTCTGTGTCTCCTCCATAGTGAGCCAGCTCATGTTCCTGCGGTGGTTTCTTTGCAGGAGAGTAGGTGTGTTTCCTTAAGGATGCATTCAACTTCCACTTTGGGGAAGATACAGTTTCTGTTTTCTGGCAGAGGTGAGTCTTTGGTAGACTCAATATAGTCATTCTTGTTTTTATTACAGTTACTTACCATATGCTCACATGGTGTTCCAAGTTCTGGTTTTGGTGCATCTCATTTATGTAACAGTTTCAAGTTCAAGTCTTTTCATGGTTCTCTTAACAGTTGAGGAAGTTGAAGCACACTTAGATTATGGGAGCCACAGAATATGTCTATGTAACACCTGTAATGAAAACTAAGAGGTCTTGTGCTGCAATCACTGGACACTTAAACTATGGAAAATGTTCTGTTACCACTCTAACTATATGGATTAATATGTAATTATTGTCTTAGACATTGTCTCACATTATTAATTAATCCTAATATTTTTTCTGTGAGGTAAATTGTCACTTTGAGCACAGCACTCAGCAGAAGTTTTCTTCCTTCTGACCTTTTAGGGAAGCTGTACAGAATAAAGAGGGAGAAAATGCAAAACCGTTAAAACTCTGTAGTTGTTTTCAATTTGTCTCTGTTAAAAAGATGTATGCTTCTTTAATTAGAATAAATGTTGACCTATTAATAAGACAAGAAACCTTCTAATTTAAAACAAACAAGCAAGAATAAGTAACTTGCCTCTCCTTATTTCTCCTAACTTTCAGGTTTGATAGATTATCCTTCAGATTCCAGATATGTTAAGTCGTTCATAGTCTAATCCTCATAATACATATTGATAATGCTATTATTTTATAAGTGGAGAAAGATGACCTTGTGTTTTAAGCAAAAGATGAGGTATGAAAGTGATTATTTAAAAATATATTTTAAATAAAATTTGATGAATTAGAATTATTTTTCCAGCCTATTTTCCTGTGAAAATTATCTGAACTCTGTTCAGTTGTTTGTTTGTTTGTTTGTTTTTTCAATAATATTGAGTAGATGTCCTCCTTTTCCTCTTCATAGGAAATGTTAATTTCTAAGTGCTTGCCTTGAGTTTCTAACTTTTGCCAGGTTTTATAAAATAGTCCATGAGATATTTTTTTTTAATAAACTATGCAAAAAAAAAAAGCTCTTTTATCACTTTTAAGAGGTAGTAAATATTCTTTTATCTCCCCAGAATTTAGTTTCATCAACTATTGATTATGGATATCAATGTCTAACTCATTGGTTGCTGTGAAACTTAAGCTTTTGTCTGGAAAGTTTAAAGTTTCTTGGATTTCAAGCACTATGGATATATAATTAAGAGCATAAGGAACAGCATAAGGACCTGAGCTATGGCTCATACCCAGTTGTGATGAATAATGTATGTGTAATGAAAAGGAAATGGTTGGAGGAATCACAAAATTAACTCTGCCTTTTCTGGAAGAAATGTCACAGACCCTGGAGCTTCTCTCTGTTTGGCCCCAAGAAGAGGCAGAATAGGTCTGACTTCTTTGCTTCAGCAGAGGGCAGATCTTTCGGCAAGGCACTGGCTGCTGTGCTGTGGGACGTCAGCCCAACTCCTGGAATAGATCTGAACCTAACTTTGTCATAAAAAAGAGAGTGAATATGCTCACAGCTTACACAGACAGATAAATTGTCAAAGTCAACAGAGACAGAACATTTTGTGCAAAAATATGTAAGCCCCAACACTGTCAAATGAAGAGAGAATTTTATACTGTCTGTTTCCTACTGATATATGTTTGGCTGTCATCTTATTTCATAGTTCAGGCAATTGAAACACTGTTTAAATGTGTATCATAAACCTATAGATGGGAGCATTTCCCTACTGGATTTAAACCATTACCCCAAAGGTGCTGAAGAAGCCCTGCCGTGTGTCACTTTTTAAGATCAAGGGGCATTTTTGATGTTAATGTCTAGAAAAGGCGGATGAACACTAACAGCTGCTTATCCACAGGCTGGTGAATTGAATAGGGAAATACTTCTGTTCTGGAAGTCAGATCTCCAGAGAGAAGTGATAAATTATGAGCATCTCTAAGTAAGAGTGATAGTCTCTAAGGACAGTTGAGCAAGGCTGATAATATAAAATATGTAAAATGTGGAAAATATTTAATACTTCTGTTTCTTTGCTCTAAAGAGTTGGAGGGGTTGTCTTAACAATATATACGGTGCTACTGAGCTAAGACATGCAGGAGAAATGCAATATATTAATTCCCAGATCACTAGTTTGTAAAATGCTTTTCTGGTACCCAGGGATTTTCAGGACTATTACACTGCTAAGGAGTCAAGGGCAGTCTCCTCATGGGCTGGGATGGCTCTCTTGGGAGATGAAGGGAATAGAAGAAGAACAGCAGATTAAGAGCTGGACAGTTTAGTATTTCTCTGCTTCCAAATGCTGATTTTTTGAAAATTTATTTATATTTAGCTTTCCATTCTGCAACTACTTAAAGATATCCAGCAGCTTTCTTTCTGAGTTATGGCCTGCCCTCCTGAGTGTTGATGAATCAACTCAGTAAAAAGGCATTCTGTAGGAAGTCAAGCTGCATGCAGAGAATCTTCCCCTGGATAAACACATTTTGCACAATTCCTGTGCCACAGACAGAAGGAGAAGCTTTCCCTACAGGCTCTGACAACATTATCATGTGAAAGTTGCTATGAGCAAAATACTTCGGAGGACGGCAGCAATGTGGAGGAACCTCTCAGATGCCAAGTCTTCTTTACTGTTTGATGGAACTATTAGAAGCATAGGATAACCTTGAAATGTTTCTGGTTTTATGCAATGATACTAAAGTAAAAGCCTGGAGGCAGGGAAGGTACAGCATCATCAAAAAGCTTAAAATGCTCATTATTGAGGTTTTACCATTAAGGCTCAGATCATGCAGAATTAGATATACCTGTATTTTAGGTGGAACATCAGCATTTTCTTGAATTTTCTAGTTGCCTAACAGAACATAATTATTTTCTGCACTTGCGTTGTGTGAAATATATCACCTCGGTCTACTAGCTTCAAAGAACTGTAACCTCAGCCATAATATATTTATAGGTAGAGAATATTTTTTAAAAAAACTGAGAACTGGAATTAAAATTTGAAATTCTTATGAGAAATGGTTCATACTCAGTTATGGGTAGTTTTATGATTGATAACTGGATCCTACTTGACTAATCTGTTTACCAGTAAAGTCTTTATGATTAGGAGAATTTTGCATTCTTCATGTTTCAGTGGTAGATTCCTTTAAGCTGCTCAGGCTTTACTGGGTAATTTCTTCATCTCTAGGGCTTCACATTAGGCCCAGGGAAACGTGGGATCTTTAAAACAATTACTGTACATTTTGAAAGCTGTAGGTAGTCTACAACATTAAGCAGAACAGAAGCAGGAACAGGAACAAATGGTATCTAACATTGCTTTACTCAGGAGGGCACTTTTGTAGTCTACTGTGTGATACCCAATTTGCTGAAGAAATCAAGGACAGAAGGAGAAACCTGTAACAAGACTTGGTAAGTTTTAACAAGAATTCTGTCAAGTTTTTATTTTCAAGTTAGGAACTGTGTGTGGAAGACCTGTGTTTTTTAAATTGAAGTGAAGCCACAAAGCCTGTTTGTCAGCAGAGTTAATTTCTCTGGTTGTGCTGAAAATGGTTCCTCTGTTGCATGCACAAATCGGCTTCCTCTATGAAAGCAGTCGAAAGCTAGGATCAGAAGTAACTTACTTGTCTTTTGATGAAATAATTGTTCTGATTCATATAGCAGTATTTCATAGTATTTCTCCAAAGTATCCATGGCTTTCCCCTAGTTGTACTGGTCACGTCAGAAACTGCAGAACCTCATCCGTGTTAATTGTCACATGGATAGATTTTGGTTGCTCAAAACAGGAAGCTTCCTGCACCTTGTCACATGCAGCTTGCTGTTTATTTAAAGGTGAATTTTGATAAAGTTGCACAATCATAACATACAGAAATAAGTAGCACACCACAGTATAGTCCTCAATGGAGGAAAAAAAAAAAAAAAAAAAAGTTAAAGGGGATAGCATGTTCTACTGTTACCCAGTGGGAGAGAGAAATTCCTGCCTTCCTCAGTCTTGATTTAGAGAACTGGAATCTCTTCCAAAATCCCTTTCATTCTTATGGCTAAACTTAGGCCCCTATCGATCCGGCTACAAACACGTGATACCAGAAGGATGGTAAAGGAGAATTAGAGCAGAGCTGTCCCATGCATTTTGCTCTAGAATATATTTTGCTCCCTCCCAGCTTTCACAGGGTTGAGGTTTTCGGTTTGATAAGAACACTTTTCAGTGTTAGTGTAATGACACTTTGAGCCATATATTGTCTCCCTTATATTTCTTCTTTTCAGTTTATCATCTCACTTCCTTCATTCTGTTTTCTTTGTCGCTGCTGTATCCTTTGACGCTGCTATATCATTTGATAGTTTTTTCCACTGTACTTTCTTTCCATTCATTGTTTTCCTTTAGTCTAACAACTACTTTTCCTTTCTCTGTCTCTCACTCCATTACTTTCTTATTGCTGACTCCAATGAGTCTTCACTTGAGTGCATCCATCCAATTCAAAGGGCAAAGCCTAGGTAACGGCTGGAGCAGAGCATTATTTGCGCCCTGTTCTACCCCTGGAGGTCAAATAGGCAATCACAGAACAAGAGTCAGCAGAAGTTGCAGGCGCATCATGCGAGTGATGCAGGCTAAGGATCCCTGAAGAACACAGCAGCATTAAAGGATGGTTACTAGCAGCAGTGGTGTGTCCTGGTCTCCCAGGACTAGAACAGGACTGGTTTGCTTCGTTCTTGTTGGCTTGACTGTGGAAGGAGCCTCCCAGCCCATAAATGTCCTCAGTGAGATCCACCAGTTGTTAAATTTGCTCGTGTGTGGCCTTGAGCCCAGAGTCCAGCATTAAATCCATTCAAGATCCTGCAGCTTATTTATGTCAGCAGAGACTTCCTTTGGAAAATATATTGTTTTTAAGTATCATTCAACTGTAAAATATTCTAATACTTGCATGAAATTTTTTGACTACCCTTTTAGTGATAGTAGCTGTTAATTAAATAGATGTTTTCTTGAAAACCCTTTGAAACCTTGGGAAAACACAGAACTTCTGCGTGGAACTGTTTTTCTTGAAACTCTCTTCTGTTCAGTCCTTCCTTTCTCTTTTTCTTTCCTGCCTGCTTTCTAGCCAGCACGTGCACTGAGAAGCAAAGGCTGCTGCTACTTTGTGGTTTGAGAGGCACAATACCAGTAAAGCTGGCATTCAGCATGCCCCCTTTTACCTGGGGAATCATGCCCTAAATGTCCAGGAAACTAGAAGTGAGGCAGAGAAGACAATCTGCTTTTTCAATCTGAGCCAGTTGTTTGTGATTGCGCTGCTGCCTGCTCTGCCCACTGCTCTTCCTGGGGAAGGGGCCAAAGTGTCTCTGTATTTGCTTACAGTGGTACTTCAGGGCTCTGCTGTCACCTGCGTGCAGACTCATTTGCAAACAGGCTGTATCACTGGGGAGCAGAAATGTGTTTTTTTAAAACCCTAAGCAGATTTATAGTCTAGTTTCCTGTCAGATCTTTGCATTTTCCTTCTCCGCCCCTCCCAGCCTCTGACACACTTTTTCTCACTTTCTGTGTCGCTCTTTGCTCATTCTGACACCGGTGCACTTGCTTCCTTTATTCCTGATTCTCCCTAAACTTTCGGCACATTTGGAGCCAGGGAGTGTTTTGTTCCTTGTGTTTCCTTTACTTTTTAACAGTTGCAGAGCACAAATAACCTCTCCAGGACCCCTGGAGAGACGGTGGCAATTGCATGGAGGCAACATAGGGACTCTCAGCCTGCAGCAGCTGCAGCGAGACAGCCTGGTCACTCATGAGCACCCAAGGTAAGGAAAGCAGCTGTCAGATCAGCTCCACCTCACTGCTGGCTAGGACGGTGTTTGACTCTAATCACTACAAGTTCCACTTTCACCTTTCACCTCTTTTTTGTGTTCATTTTCAAGAGCGTGTTTCTTTTTTGAGAATGATTGCGTCCGTGCCTTCCTTGCCCTCAGCAGGTCTAACTGTACTCTGCGTGCGCGGGTACACAGAGCTGAGGTTTCAGCGAGGTAAACAAGTGGTAGCTGGAGGTGAAAACATCTTCAAGAAGTGCGCGCTGGGAAGGAGGATTGAAATGGCAGGCCTAGCGGGGGGAGATGAAAGGACTGATTGTCAGCACTGGTCTCCGGGGAATTTCTGCTTCTACTCAGTGTGTTGTGCCCTAACCCTTTTTAAAAATCCTTTCACTGGGGATTCATGCTTTTTATTAACTAATAATTTATTTATTTATTTATTTGTAATTAGTTCTTCTCACTTCCTTTATTCTTTTCTCAACCCTAGTGGATCTCTTACTATCTTTTTCACCATCTTCTTATGCCTGTTTTTCATCAAGCATATTTTTGTGTGTGTGACAAATGTTCTCCTTGTTCCTTTCTTTCTCTTCCCTCCACCTTCTTTTTCTTGTCTGTGCAACAGACTGTACATCCTCCCCCATGTTCTCAGTCTTTCTCTCCTTCCCCTCTGTGATTTCCTTCTCTGTCTTGTGTTCCCCTTTCCTGTTGCTTCTCAGATGCACTCCTCCTTCCTGCTCCATCCTCTTTCTCATGCACACAGCATACACTGCAGCCCTGCAAAGCTGATTTTGCACACACCATGGTGTTGCCTCTCCACTGGACTGTCCTCGTACACATATGCTGCTTTTATATCTGCCCCTTTGCTCATGTACATATTCAGGATTTGCATATTTGCAGTTTTGGGGATGCATCCCAAAGTAGCAGACTTTTATACTTAAGTAGCTTCCCTACAGTTCTCAGACTCATACTTAGAGATTCACAACAAATAACCGCTGTCATCCTGTCTCTGTTTCCTTCTCTCTCACAACAGAATTTTCTAACACCTATAACACACCATAGCTTCCTTTCTACTCACAAATACAGCTTTCCCTGACGTTGTTTTTTCTATCCCTGCTCTTTATATCATCCCACTCTTTCCAAAGTTTTTACCCCAACCCTCCATCAGATTTTTCTATTTGTTTTAATCTTGATGTTACATTTATGTTGGGAGGAACCACTGAAGCAGATGGTCTTACTCTGTGCTGCCTTGGCATCTCCCCGCAGAGTTGCAGGGGAACTGGAGGAAGTTTTGCAGTTTCTCAGCTCCTCTTTCCTTTGCAGCATATGCAGGCTAGAGCAGAGCAAGTGCTTTGTAAAGCTCTTAAATACAGAACTTCTGATCTGACACTAAGGTAGTTTATGTCCCATTGAATCCCATGGGATTTCAAATCTCAGGGGTAGAGAGAGGTTCCTTGCTGTAATGCTGTAGTGGGAGTAACTTTGCTCCAAGGATTTGGAAACAGCTCATTTTTTAAATACCAGAAGTTGCCAGGATCAGATATGGTTAAAACTGCATCCAAGTGTAGTATCTGCTATTATTGTGTATTTAAGTTTGTAAGCTTTGAACCAGATATGACAAAGTAGTAAATTTTTTGATGAAGCTTTTTAGCCTCACCTTCTTAAGCAGGGCTATTGAGACCAAAGATTTATTTCTAGGGATGTTCTGGTTTGGGCTTTTGGGGACTGAATAAGGATCACATATTAAACTCAGCTGAATTAATAAGAGAATTATTATGTGAGAGAATTCTCTTAGCAATCTACCCTGCTCTCTCAAATTGTCTATCTCCTTATGAGTGAAAGAAGCTTAAACTATGTTTGCAATTATAATATATCCTTTTTGATTCAGAGCTAGCAAACTGTGGCCTTTGAGCTGTGAGCATTCTCTTCTGAATACTGAAGCAGGTACATTAAAATATCTTTGTCTTTTGGATCTGTTGAAAAGTCCAAAAGCCTAGAACAATAAAATAAGAGATGTTCGTTTTATTCGTACAATTTTAATATGAGTCCTTACTCTGTTACAACTTGTCTTGAGACATGAAAGGTTCTGGTGTTCCTTTTAGTCATTCTGCAAAACTTGCATGATGATTTTGTGCTTTGTGTTTTTGGTATCCTGTGTCCCCAGTACTAGCTCTTCTCATGAGGCCTTGATATCTCCCAGAAATAAATTGGCTGAGACAACATTTCGCCGCTTTTCCCTTCCCTCTCACCATCGTCCCTCATCATCGTGGTTTGCTGTGGGTTGAATTCAAACGGACATTGTCAAAATTGGGTTGACAGATATAAGGGGATGTGGAGCTAGAATTAAACATTTTTTTAAATAGTTTCTTTAGTCATATACCTGGCAGAAGTGAAATTCCAACTGGAAAGAGCTTGGAAACTTTCCACCCACCCAGTAAATTGCTGTATTGGGAGGGGCACCCCTGGAACAGACATTCAGAATCACATGTTGGACTCCCTGTTCTTACACAAATAGTTACTTCCATTTATATTTAACTCTGAACCAAGAGAAAAATAAAATTTCAGCATAAGTGAGAAAAAACAAACAAAACAAACAAACAAACAAGCAAAAACATTTGACTGCAGTTTTACCTCTTAAAATTAAAAGCAACTTGAACCTTCTCTAAAAGGATGCATCCCAAATAAATGGGATATGTCGAAGAAATCTGAATGTAGTATACCAAATGATTTAGTTTTATACTGTCAGTCAAATTTTTAAAGAATTATGTGGTATGATTACTCACAGAGGATGAAGTATATAAATATCTTTATTTCTCCCAATATTATGTTTTTATTATTGAAAGAGAACAAGCTATCCACTTCTCAGGTGTCTCAACTCTCTTTGATACTGAAGTGCATGTTTCATGAAATACAAAAGTTTCACTTAGATGTGGTCATTAAGGTTGTGTAACTGACGGTGGAATTTGACCTGTGACAGCTTTCTTTGTAAGTAACCCCCACAGTGATCTAAACCATAAAAGAGCAAGGAATATGGGTTCAGGTCTTGTGGCTTTCAAACTGGAGTGTAAAATCCTAATCTTCACCAAGTTTAGTGGAGTTTTGCCACTGGTATCAGTGAGATATGATTTTTGCTTTGACTGTTTGTCACTGCTGCCTGTAGGATTTGCATTCTCAGAATGCTGTCCGCTTTGCTGAGAATAGAGTATCTGCAGTGAATCTGCAATTCCCTTTTCAGAACAAATGATGGGGTTTTCTCAGGTGTATAATAAGATTCTCCATCTCCTCTCTTCCCCCAAACTCTCACTTAAGTGCTGCCTTCACCCTCAAGTCAGGGTCAGTTATTTAATGGCAATGAACATTTTCAGGAAGGTAACCTTTCTGCTTGTGATTTGTTCAAGGACTCTGGAATTATAATGGTTGATGTCAAAAGTATATAATTGGTCTCTGTGGCACACATCCAACAAGTAATAAAAGGTTCTTTCTCTCTACTTCTTCAGTCAATATTCTCTCCCTATATTACCCTCTCACTTTTGCTCCTCTCAGGCAAAAGGAGAATACAGTGCTAATCTGTTTAAAGTGCGATTTGACAGAATGGCCAATCTGCCATACACCCAGACATGCTGTGTCCCAGCCGTGAGCAGCAGTGGATTGCTCCCTGCCTGAAGGTTTGCACACTGCCTTTAAACATAAATGTCTTCTCTGAACTTTATTTTGAGCACCTTTCTTCCTTCATACTCTTCCACCAAGTAGTTGGGCTCTAGTTTGTGAGTATCATGAATTCTCACATGCTCATTGATGTACGGGGGGCGGGGGTGTTTAAAAATTTACCAGCAGGTAAGGCCTTTGTGCTCTTTTATACAAGAGGCAAACACAAGGTTTTTTTCACAGCTCATGGAAATGTATTACCAATAGCGCCAGAAGCTGACCATGTGTTGTGCATTGTCTGCTATCACTGGTGAATGTGTAGTGAAGAGAATATTCTTGTTAAGTTAGTCCCACAAAACCTATTTTATCTTCAGTGCTGGATGGAGCCTTACTTTCTAATGCTGTTTACTTCAGTGAATCTGTTTAGCAACTCAACAGGAAAGAAGAATTTGTCAAATCTCACTGGAAATCTATCAGAAATGTCAAAGTAAATGCAATAACATTCTGGTTTCGTCAAAAGGGTAAATGTATATACAGCTGTGTATGTGATATTATTGCTAGTAATTGTTGCCTCGGTGAATCTGTCTGTATAAAGTAGCACTGTGTGGTATTAACAGATATTTTTGTTCTGGTCCCTGAGGCCAGTTTGGCCTTACACAAAGATACTTGTTGTTTGCTAAAGCCTGATAAGTCTGCCCTGTTCACTGTAGTTCAGGGGAGGAATACATCTTCATTGCAACCAGTGAAAGGATTCCCACCAGCCCCCTCAGTGCTGGATGTCTGCTGGCAAATTTTCAGCAGGTTGTAACTGAGGCACTGAAACTTTAATGTAGGCTTTCTGTCTAAAATGAGATCCTTTTTTTTTTTTTTTTTCCATATGAATGCAGACAAAACTGTATGCAAGCAGGACATATACGGCTGTCAGTAGCAGTTAATAGGTTGTTTCCACTCCATTTCTTATGGCTCTGCATGTGTATAAACATTTCTAAGCTACCTACTTGAAATCAGCGAGCATGCTTAATAGGTTGTTACACACATTTAATATATTTGAGCACAAAACCAAGTTCCTCCAAAGTTTGAAACACCATTAAAAGGCAAAAGATTTTCCCTTCAGATGTTTTCCTCTATGAATTCTGAATCCTGAGCAAACTGGGAAAACACCTGAAAGTTGTTTCAATTCTTTTTCTAAAGCTAACACCAAATACACCTAATTTCCAAACTGCAGTGCAACTGGTGATTGAGTCTTTTCTTCTTAATCATCAACTGAGACTATGACATAAGATCAGTTGGAGGCTTTTGGCTTTTAACATGTCAGTTTAACTACCAGGGATGTTTACAATTCACTAACCATACTGGTCTGTTGAATTAAGCCACGGCAGTTTTGCATGGATCATCTCCATGCAAAGAATGGTGCCTCCAGTCTTTTACAAGAACAAGGCAGAGTGTCCATCCAGCAGCTACTGCCTGCATCTCTATTTCTTGGCTTTTTGTGAAGATAGTTGCCATTCTGTACATATTTTATAGTTTATAATTAAGTAGTTGGTGAGATCATCAAACTCATTTCACTAATGCCTTGCACTGAAGGAAAATACAAAATTTCATAAACTTTCTTGTCTTCTTTACTGTTGCAGAGCTGATTTTCTCCTGGGAGGGAGGCAGGAATATAATCTCTGCTACTGCTCTGGTAGTTTCCCTTCACAGTTCCTGCCAAAACAGGACAGAATAAGTCTCAATAATGATTAGTTTAAGAATATTTTTGACATGTTGCATCCTTCCAGTACCTGTATTTTCAGTTATGTGTTTTTCAGGAAGATCCAAGACTAACATGTTTTATTGTAGAAGGTTTAATTTCCTTCTGTCTTTTATTCTCTCATTTTTGCAATTTAAGCCATGAAAGCTATCAATGCAGTATGAAAAAAAAATATGTATTTCAACTTTTGTCTTAGGTCAGAAAGGAGTGTGTTTTTCTTCTGCTTTATTTTTTAGGAAAAAAAAAAAAAAAGAAAAAAAAAAAAAAAAAAAAAAAAAAAAAAAAAAAAAAAAAAAAAAAAAAAAAAAAAAAAGAAAATAAAAGAAAAAAAAAAAAAAGAAAAGAAAAGAAAAGAAAAGAAAAGAAAAGAAAAGAAAAGAAAAGAAAAGAAAAGAAAAGAAAAAGTGAAGGAGTATTACATTTCCCGTGAGGCTGGAAACACTGAGTCAGTTTCTTTTTAATCTGAAATTCAATGGTTTGAAGGAAAAATGATTCTTGGGCATTTTCTTATGGAGTGTTACAAAACAGAATGGTGTTTTTGTGACTTGCCCGTATCCATAGTGAGAGCAATATCAGTCAGTTTTGCTGAAGTAAGTGCTATTGACAGTAACACCTTCACTGAATCACACTGAACAACTGGGGTTGCACACCTGGGAGAGTAGTGTCTGGCTCAATAGTTACTTTAGAAGCTGTATGAGAATACAGTATTAGGAAGGAATGAACTTTTTCACCTGCAAAGAACAATTGGAAAATGCTAGGTTTAAGGCAGAAATGGTCAGGATTTGAATGCCACTTTTCGAAGGCTGTGAGTTTAATAACAAGCTCTGATACCTTTTAGAACTTATACAATGTGGAAAAATGCAAACTCATTGCAATTGCATCATTATAAGATAATTGTGCATAAATCCAAAGCTATTTTAGCAGGATAGAATTAGAAATATTGGATGCAAACCTATTAAACAGCTAATGTGATCACCCCATATCTAAGTGCAGTCTCTGTACAAAGGGAAAAGAACAGTAAAGATCATCTAAACATTCAAAACTGTGAGGGAAGAACATGCAAAAAGGTGGAGGGTGGTTAGTTACTGTTATCTTGGTCCTCATAGGAGATCCCAAGTCCTCTCTACCTTCAGTCTGATACTTTTGTCTGACTTGCCTCCCTTAGGTTGTTTTATATCTCCTTTCCTCTTCCTCTCTGATTCTTATTATCATCCCATATACGGTAGTTTCATCAGGTGAGTGAAAACAGCTAACAAACTTCTCCCTGCCCAGCACACTTCAGAGCTGAGGATATCAGTCACCTCTGGTTTGCAACTGATCCTGAAGGAAATGAAGCAATACATAAAGCATAGCAAATGAAAAAATGAAAAATCAGAGGGAAGGCATACACGGGCTGTGGTGCTTTAATAAGTCTTCTGTACTTCACTGTGGAAGTTGTATTTTTTGGGGGGGGGATTGTTTCGCATTATTTTCTTTTGCTCTCATGGAGAATGCTTAATGTATACAACTGCAGTAGGGGGAGGTGGTTGTGCTGTGTTTCAAACATGGTCCAATATTGGTTCTCTGTGGTCCTGCATTTAACATCTATAAAAAGCCACAGGAGATCATCAGACTCTGTGGGCTGTGCAATGCCACATCCTGGCATTCTGTGTTACGTTCTGCATGTCTAGAAGTGGTTTCTTCCCACCTTCCTCCTGCCCTCACATGGAAGCAATGAACTCAGTAGTCTCAAACCAGAAATTTGTTCTGCCCTGGGTTTAGCCTGACACAAGCCCAGGAGGACACATGCAGCTGCCTGCAGCCCACACTAGCAATCTAGAGAAAATCATAGTGAATTGAGTTACTCTTCTGGCTGGGTTTGGGTTATGAGCGATCAGCTGGACCATTTCTGTCCTGAAAATGTATGGTAACATTTTTGGCTGAGAGCTAAAAGTTTGCACATAAAAATCTGAGAGGAGAATATGGTTATTATTTTAAACTTCTTTAGTGCTTTAAAACATATTTTACTGGAATTATCCATCTCAGATCCTCAAACGCTGAAGTGAGAAACTCTAATTCCTTTTTACCTTGCTAGGGTGAATGATATCATAAATATTAGAAAGAAACGTAAAGAGTTGTTCCAGAAATTTGAATTGAGATAAATGTGCATTAGTGATGTCAGCACTCCAGTGGAGATACCAGGGGCTGCAAATGTCAGCTTCTGATCCTTTCAAGAATGGTTACCAGCTTTCTGAATGAGTCCTCACTCAGCTTACCTCACCTCCACCGTTCACCTCATCACTACCATTGCTAAGAAATGTCCAGTGTTTCCCAAGTCAGTCATGATGATAGCATTTTTGGCCTGTGGTTGTTGGCCATTCCAAGTGAATAATTATGTGAGACCAAGAGGAAGAATTCTATTTTTAACAATTATTATTTGTAGCTTTTTACTTTTTGAAGTCAGATTTCACCTCACTACAATTAAAGCTTTCCAGTTGTTTATTTAAAAGTTTTGCTGAATTTTATTCTTTTCTGAAAAGTCCCTTCTGTCCTTGGTAGCTCTGCTTTCACTATTCTTGTTACACCAGTTTTCCTTCTCACAGCTTCCTCAGGTCCAAGCAGGCAGGGTTATTAGAACAGAAAAGGTTAATGCTAGTGGACAGAAGTGGTCAGGATGTCATAATAAGGTATATGCTTCTCCTCTGTGTTTTTACTTTCTGAGAGCCATAATTTTTCCTGCTATATACAAGGAGGAAGGTGAAGACAGGATCTAGAAAATGAACAGCTCTTAAAGCATCTTCTTGCTGCTTTTCACCAGAATATAAATAGACTGTTGCTTCTGCACGGAGACCCGTTGATGAGAGATGGAGGGAGATACTCGAGGTATATCAGGGCAGCTGATCATCAGAACTGGAGTGCTCTTGGTTTTGGCGATGCGGACACATGAGTATCATTTAACCACTCTGTCCACCAGTCTTTAAAACCGGTATGAAAATACTGCTGTACTCACTGGGGACTGCCCTAAAGGCTGAACAGTACTTTGAAAGGGTTATGTGATTCTCAAGAGAAAATTAGTCAGAGTATCTGGGAAACCTTCATTGCCCCTGAATTGCTCTTGCCTTCCTCTATTGAATGCTGCCTGATGTATAACCTCTGCTTTCCATTACTGAGAACAAGGAAGAGCTGCAGGTTTTGTCAAATTGCAAGGCAGTAAGTTTTTAGGATGCTGCAATCACGTTCTTGGATGTTTCCAGCTTTCAAGTCACATCAGGGAACACAGAAGAATAAAAGAGTTGTCCACCCAGAAGCAGCTATGGCCAGCACTAATAAAGCCTGTTTTTACCCTAGGGAAGGTTTTCACTGAGAGCAACCAAAGGGCATTCGAACACCCAGAGCTACTTCAAAAGCTTTACTAGCAACCAGGAATCATTAATGATTACTTTCTCTCAGGACAGGTCCTGCAAACACTACCTCCCACACTCATTTGCTATGAACAATTTCAGTGTGAGTATAAGGAGAAAGTACAGTTCTGTGGTTACTGTAGTTCATCAGCCCTTGCAGAGCTCTCCCACGGTACTTGCCCACTTCTCACTGAGTTCTCTCTTCCGTGATGTTCTGCATTTTGTACTCTTTCACCAAGGCACCTCATGGAGCAGGAATAAAAGAACCCCTGGCTCTTTTTGCCTTCCCCTCAAGTAACCATCTGTGTTGCTGGGAAGGGAAATGTCACAAAGATAACCCTGTCATACAGGCAAGGATGGACAAAGATAGATCAAGAGCTCTTGTCCTCTCATAAAATGCAGAGAGAATATATCAGAAGTAGCTCTCAGTAGACAGGATTTCACCCAGTAATGCCAGCAGCAGTGCTGGTTGGTGTCTAGGACATTCCTTATAGGAATGCTAATAATAAAAAGGCTGGACAAGTTTCCGTTTAAAGAGGCTTTTTAAATTCTCCAGGTGCTCTTAAAAAATAAAAAATAAATAAATAAATAAATAAATAAAAATCCTTTAATCTTTCTGATGTTTGCAGTACCCTGGAGAATAATATGAATTCTTTTCTCAGGTGATGAGTGTATTGCTTTTATGGGATTTGAAACACTTATTGACCTGTTTATCTTACGACAAAACAGGATTTTGAATTCAGATCCAAGTTGCTCTACCTTGCTTCTGTTTCTAATCCCAATTGAACCTTCTATGTTGTTATTTTATTATTTTGTTTTATGCTATATCATGCTAGAATAATTTCTGCCATAGAAGACAGAAAGGCCTTGCCATCAAAGAAGGAAACCTGTGAACAGAGCACGCAGATCTTAAAAGAGCTGAAACCTGTGTGAAGGAAAGCAGGAGTTAAACTGGCTCCTGCATAACAATTGTTTTGGTTTATGCTTGAGGTTCCATCTCTGTGCCTGATTCCTCAGTCTCGCCTTCCACGGTGACTTCGTTAGCAATGAGATGCTAATTAAATTTCATATTTATGATTAGAAAATAAAATCATTGGACCTTTTTAAAATAGATTTTTATGAGTTTTGGCTCAGTCAGCTGAGTCAGCAGTATAGAGTCTGCAAGGCTGAACTTACCGGCTTTGGAAAAAAAAAAAAAAAAAGATAAATAGAGCAAATAATGATAGAAGGAGAACCTAATCTAAAACCTCATACTGTTTCTACACTGTATTAATTTTTGAGCATAAGAAAAATAACTTTATTTTTTTCCACCTAGAAGAAATATTCATAGAAATCCATAGTCATGTAGTCATGTATTCATAGAAATTCATAGTCATGCGGAAATGAACCTTTTTTCTTTTATTATGTCTCAGAGGGTTCAAAGCTTCTAATTTAATCTAATTCTTAAAATCTCAATTGTAGGCAGAGATATATTGAAAAGAGATTGATCTATCAGTAGTATTTATCATCATCTGTTAACCAGCAAAATATGTGTTTCATGGATTCAGAAGGATCAGAATTAGCACAAGTAAGCCCTGACGACACAGTTTCAGCCCTCTTCCCCATGGAGCACGTACTTCTGGGTGGTTTGTACAATACTGGGGAATCAGAGCTACCTAAATACTGCTGTTGTCCAGATTTATAGGTGCTATATAACAAGGTTTCTTATTAATGTAAAAATTAGCATTTCACAAAGATTTAAAGGCCCATTTTTCAAATACTTAGCAGTCAAAGAATGCTGCAGTTGACAAAAGGTTTTTGAAAGAGCTCAGCTTCTATTTGAGTATGTAAGAGAGCCCTGATTTTTAAAAGTGCTTAGCACTCAGCAGCTCTGTGATTCATAATGCTATCTTACCCCACACTCTGAGGCATGTCTTGCAAAGATCTGGCCATTTATTTTAACGCCTATAGTCTATCTACACTCTTTGAAAATCTGACCCTAATTAAAAGTTGTGTCCTTGAGTGGGAATGAGAAATAGGGGAAATCAACCCCCAGAAATCAGAACCATTAACTAGTGCTCATGTCGCACGTAACCTTACTTCGTATGCACACACAACACTGCATTTAAAACAAATGCTTTTCTGCAGTGTTGTTAGCTTGCAATACTTCAAGCTACAAGGTACAGTTAATGCAAATAGCACGTGAAGAATTGTTATGCTTCGAGGCATAAATTAGGAGAATGGGGGGAAAAAAATGCTCCCACTGACTTTTAGTTGATTGTGATGCCTTACCACCCTTTGTATTGTGAAGCATCTCATAAAGATCAGGATTCGGGTGAATATAATCCTGCAAATCTTGCTTTTGTAATATTGCTCGTAAATGCTGCTTTACAGCAGCTGCCCATGCTTAAAGACTGGGATGCTCACAGATGGAGTGTAATTCTTGCATCACTTTACAGTTTCTATTTTCGCAAATATTTATTTCCATAGTCAGCAGAGAATTCAATAAAATATGGTCCCTCATGCTGATTTTTCTTCATACTTCTTCTGTTGACTCATTCTGAAGAACCACACTCAGGTGAAGAGAGAGACAGATTTCTTGCTATTTTAGTACTTTTCTTCTTCAGTCTTTTCCAAAAATACAAGTTGACCATGAACGGAACTGCCTGGAGTTTCCTGATGAGAAGAGAGTTTAGTGTCTTCATATGGTTAGTAAATTCTTCTGGGATAAGTTTTCCACACCAAAGCTTTACAGCATTTTATTCTATGTCGTTAGAGCAGTGGTCTCAGCTATGGATAAAGCATCAGAAGATACTTAATTCCTCCTCGCAATGCTTTGGAAGTAGAAAATACTACAGAATTGCCAAGTATTTGATATTCTCTTCCCCGAGACAGCAAGACAAGGTCGCAGAGAAGTTACCATTTCCTTAATGGGATTTTACTTTATTTCTGTACAGAATCAGACTATTTTTGCTTAAAATTGCTATAGAAGTGACTTAAAGGAGCCCTCCTGCAGGATGCAAAGTGGACTGTCTCTATTTTCCAGAGGTTGCTTTCCTGCTCTTAACTGCATGCCTTGCAGTGAGGCTTTGTTGATGATGTGGAGCTGTTAGCTGCCCCCAGCTGTAGTATCTTCGGGAAGCAAGGGTCTGCATGAGGTAGTGCCTCTCCTGCTCCATCCTGAGCTCACAGCTCTCTGTGGCTTTGAGAACACTTCCTCTAAGACTTTCCTCTACAATGTTGTCAAATTTGAAAGTTACCCACAACCTCTGTTCAGAAGAAAAGGGAAGTCAGGCAGCCCCCAGCACCTTTCTATCTGCTATATATAGACAGTGAGTTTGAGAAAGAGGATGGTGGGCGTATGTTTCCGGAGCTACGTGACATGGTCCTGCTACACCAGTACAAGAAAGGAGAGGACACAGAGCAAGAAGAGGAGGTGACCAGGAAGCAGAACTGGGAAAAATATGATCATAAAGGAAGTGCAACCATTTCCACGTGAAAGGGGAATTTTGATTTCCAGCTGTAAAATAGTGAGCTTCTTCTGATTCCTGGTGAGGTTTTGTTCTTAGTCTGGGCTGTTTGTGATCTTTTGTGTACTTTCTTGTTTTCTTTTTGTGTTTTGTGCTGGGCTGGCTGAGAAGTTCTTCAGGCATGCTTAAGAGGACAGAGGATTTGGTCAATGGCAGGTGACAGAGTATCAAGGAGTATTTCAGTGGCAGTCTGTGACTAGAAGGAAGCTTACTTCTTCTAGGGGCTTTGAGGTGCAAAAACTAAAAGTATTTGGTATGTAGGGCATGGCATTCCTCAAGCAGCAAACTAGCATGTTCAAGAGAGTTCTCTGTTCTTTAAAAATTGCAAAGGTTTTAAAGTAATAGTTAAAGAGGTTACAAAGTGGCCTAAATTATAAATGTCTGTGCTCTATCTACATCAAGTTCTTGGTTTACAAAAAATGAACAAAATGCATGTGAATGATTGCCGTCATCACCTCAAGGAGACCAGACAGTGTTTGATCAAAAAGAATAGATATTAAGCAATTAAGAGCTAAACAAGATTGGATGTCTTCACAGAGCTAGGTACAGACCTGTTATACCATTGAATAGTGCACTGAGATAGTTAAGTGATTCATACTCTCATCCTGTGTGTAAGTCAAAATGTACGCTGCTGTCATAATGCTGTATGCACTTGGCATGGGGGTTATTTTTCATGTGTTTAGAGTAGTATTGCTTGTTAAGGTCGATTTTTATAAAGTCTTATGGCAGTTTTTTATTTGTCTATTCTTTGAGTTTTGTTTATTTTGTCTAGCCCAACTTAACAGTGGGACTCCCACTATAGGATTCTGTTGTATTTTTCCGTTCATTCAGAACAGTGTTCTAAAGCCTGCTGAATGGAGTATTTTTTGCAAACTTTCTTGGGCCATGGTGAATTATGGTGAAATTATCTGACAGTATTCAAGACTGGAGCATAACCTTTTCTGTTGTAAGAATGGCCTACACGCTTACTGGCAGTTGTTGCTGAATTTGGAGATTGATAAACTGGAGTGCAGTCCTCCCATCTGATGTACTGTGCATTAGCCTCTGTTTGAGGATGAGAGTACCACCTACATGGAATCATCATCTGACTGCATGGAAACTGTCCTTCTCTGAATGTTTTTTGTTATTGTCTTAGCTTGTGTAATGTAGTTGTTTGTAGAAAGTGCAATCTTTTAATAAACAGAATGAGTAGCAGTTTTGGGTGGCACAGTGACACTTCTATTTTCCTGTTTTGTGTGACTCATTATATTAATAGAAGTGAAGTGTTAATAACACTGATGAGAACCAGGCTATCTGTGATAGGGTTGTGTGAGTTTCAGATATATGTATCAATGATATGAATCATTGTCCTTACCAGATTCTTATGTAGCTCAGTGCATGCAAATTACCTAGGAACACCCACTCTCTGAACCAAGGAATGTGCTGTTTGTTGTACAGTGAGCACACATTTGCTGGGACCTTACCTGCAATCATAAACCTCATTTGCATGTTGGGCTAACTTGAGTTTTGAATTCAAGACCACAGATCTGATGGCAGGAGATCTCCTAATTACACTCTACCACTTGCTTGCCTCACATTGTGTCTCCTCCTCCTAAGCTAGTGAAAATGTCATTATCAGTTGTAAAAACAGAGTGAGTTAATCTCAAAGAAAAAATTAACCTGAGACCTAATAACTAATTCTGAAGCATTTCTTGGACCAGCATTCTCATGAGGCCTTGGCAGCCTGAGGATGACAGCTTCTTCTTGAGATCTTTGCTTTTAGCACACATTAGTTGAAAGGAAATGCTCATGTCAGTAGTTAATGCTGCACTCAAGAAATAAAGGCCAGACATATAAACATATTTGTACTACGTTAGCACAGTGATTTCTGTTGTCCTCATCATCATGCGTAACAGCATGGAGAATGTGTAGATTAAAGCATGTATTAAATGTCAGGCTTTCAGCTCTCCACTGTTACTTTCCAAATCCTTTTAAATAGATGCACTAAATCCCTGTGGTAAATTATTTATTTAAATTATTGTGCCATTATCTTGATTTGCATGCTCAGAACTAGCACTAATTTCTGATGTATCAGGGTTTGTGGCAGGATCTTCCCTATTTATCCTTTCATTTGCTTTACACCCCACATTCTTTCCTTTGGCCTTTAAAAAGGCTTTTCCTGTTCTCGTCTCTATCTCACTTCTGCTCCTCACTCTCATTCTGTTGATTTCCTTTTTATCTTTCTTTTTTCTTTTTTCTTGTTCCCTTTTTATGTCTCATTTTCCCATGTCCTCACCATTTTTCATCCCTAAATCTTGTCTTTCTTTTTTCTCAGATTTTTTTCACCATTTCTCATTGCTCACCTCTCTCATTTCTCATTTACTTTCACAAATATTACCACTTAATAATGCTAGTGTTAATAGGTTCTGAAATCTGAGAATCAGATTCTTTAATAATATAGAAGAAGAGAGTAGACCAATACCAAGACCAGTGTAGACAACAACATTTAAAGAGGCAAATCTCTCTGACCCTACAGGAAATCTAATCAACAGTTAGTTGCAGATAGGACCAAAGTTCTAAGGTAGAAGTCTATGAGATGAAGTTCTGAACAGACAGATTTCTTTTCCATTCATTAGAGAGAAACTAGATTTCTAAGTTAAACTGGATGCCTTATTCAGGTTGGTGAGATGACTCCACCCTCTGTCTCTTTTTGTAAATTCATTCCTCTATCCATGGTACTCAGCAGGTATACTGCTGGTGGAGCTAGAATTAGCACAGAGCATCTTCATGGTATGTAGAAAATAGTGACACAGAAAAATGATGGTGTCGTCAAAACATCATTGCTGCATTTCTTTAAGCTCTTTGTAGAGGAGGATTTTTCCATTTTCTATGTTTATTATTGGTAATAAATGTTCTACAACCAAATCTGATTGGATCGTGCATGTTCAGGGTAGCACAACCTGCTGTCGGTTTGCTATTGAGACAAAATTAGTCATTTCCTTCCTGTGTGATAACATGATAAGAGCTGTGAAGTTCTAAGCTGGCAGACCTGGGGAGGACATAGGCTTTAGATATTCTCACCAGCTGGAGAGCAAAGTGGTAAAGCATAGGTCTCTGCCTTTTATGAAGCTCCAATGATTACAGGATCCTAATAAATACTACTGGAGTGATTAAGGACTCACAATAATATTTCATTGGGCAAACGAAAACGTTGGGCAGCATTCTTAGTACGCAAGCAGTTTTTCCTTCAGGAAGTGATAGGTACTTTAGAGCATTTTGTGTGCAATTTCGAAAGCAGGCTAAAGCTACATGCAGTAAGTGTGGAATTCAGTGCAAGGATTATTAGAGTATTAAGCAATATTATCCTGCAATTCTGAAAAAACAGTATGTCTGTGGTATACAATGTTTTCTGGTTTAGGTGGTAATAACCAAAGCATTGGGTGTACTGTATTAACAATACAAATAATTGATCCTTGCTTTATCTGTGCACATTTCTATTTTTCTGATATAGTTTTATGTGGGTTTGTTCTTAGTAGAGTAACTAAAGGCAAAGAAAGAGGTAATTAAAGAGAATTCCTATAGTATTAATTCTTCTGGCCCTCTTGTGTTAGGGGAGGAGTAGTGATTAGAGACAAATCTCCTCTGATTTATTCTATTGCTTTCATTTTTTCATAGAGCAGAGATACTGAAAGAGTAACATGATACAATTCTTCATTTCTTTTTCTCTCATTTGGTTGTTTTTAAGATAATACTTATGAAAATGAGGGGAATTTTCTTTCCCTCTTATGTTTGTAAATGCAAGATGAATATGCCTCTGGAGCCCTTTGAACAAGTTAGGCAGGTTGTTTTGGTTTTCTCTCTCTCTCTCCTATTTAGAAAATGGAAGTAGTATTTATGACTGTGGCTATCATCTGGCTTCACTGAAGATCCAGGTTCACCTCGCTGAAGCTTTGCATGTCTAGTAATGGTTTTGTGTTGTTGTTGTTGTTGTTTGTTTGTTTGTTTATACATTGTATGTAACAGGAAGATTGACTCAATGGAAGTGGACAAAAAATATTTGTGCTAAAATAATCCTACTTCGTATTTAAAACTTCCTGCTCTTCTTCTACTTTGGAATTCTTCTACTTCGGTGTACGTAGTCTATGTTTTTCTTTTATGTTTTATTGGGACTGTGGCGGTCTGTGGGCTGGCTGAATCTTTCATATAAAGAGGAAGTTCTGCTATATACAAAGTGGTTCTTTCCATGTCCAGCCACAGTGACCCGAAACAGAAATACAGCCCTATTTTTCAAGTGCTGTTTGCTTCGGAAAGTATTATAAGGCTTACAAAACCTGAAGTAATAAAACTGTGCTAATAATAAATGTTTTTCTATGGCCTTCCCATCTTAGTGGTTCCAAGTGCTTTGCAGTCGCTACTGAATGAGTCTTACCCTGTCACAGAAACTCCTCCTACCAGCCTTGGTTTCAGGTGTGGACACAGAGGTAGAAAGAATATGAAGTGCTGATTGTCAAAGACAGGTTAGGCTTTGTCTCCTCTCATTTGGCAGTCCAGATTTAGGCACCTGTATGGAAAGCAACTTGAAAGTGTAGGCAAGCAAATTGTTGTCTTAATCAATGTTTAAGCTTTTCAGAAATGGTTTGCAGTACTGTAGAACATTCAGCACTGCAGCTAACATAATTGGAAACTGCTGGTAGTGAGCATTTGAGAAATCCAGGATGAAAATAGAGCTCTCCTGTCTCCTTAAGCAAAGCAATATGATTTCCCTATCACACTTTAAACTGTGGCTTTCCTCTAAAATTAAAAATAGCACTAAGTCCCTTTGTGGTTTTGTGGTTCTCTGATATACAAATCGACATCTATCCATACAAGCAGCTTTTGAGAAAATTACCTTGTTGTTATGCTTTATATCATATGAGTTGCTACACAAACTTGAGGGAGAAAGGGCATCGCCCCATGAAGTCTAGAGATACTCACTGAAAAATGTTGTTACACAAATAGCCTCAAAATGTTGGGGATAATGTACATAGTTTTAAAAAGCTTTTTTCGAGTTTATATTTTGCTTTAGAGTGTGCTAATTCATATGTAATCCATTTCTTTTTTTATATGCACATATTTAGAATTTAACACGAACAAACATGTTCATATTAACTTTTAATTTGCACATTTTGCGTGGTGGTTTCTTTTTAAATGCTGCTGGTCTGTGAACATCTGTGACAAATGCAGAAGTCCCAAGCATTAGAACAGTTCACCCTTCCAAAACAAACTTCCTCCTGCTCCTAACCATGAGTACAATACCCTTTTTGTGTGTGTGTGTGTATTTCATGAAGGGCATATCAAGAAATCAGCAATGCTAGCTGAAGCCCTCATTTGCAGTCTGCTACATGGTGGTTTCTCAGTATCAACAGGCTGTCAAGAATTCACTGCAAGGGCATGGAAATAATTAAGCAGCTGAAGGGTTAATTTCTGCACCATCATGAAATTAGATCCCAAAAATGAAGCCTTAGGATGTGCCTTGATGAAGAGCACTTTACAGAACCCCTGGTTCTGAAGCCTGGAGGCTTTATTCCCTTGATCAGCGGAGAGTGTCACTGACGTATGAAAGCATGGAGTCTGGGTGAGAACAGAGAACAGCTTTAACTGCAAGGTGATTTCTTCAGTTGAAAAATATAACAAAAAATAGCAAACACATAGAAAGATTCATTTGTGTGTAACAGCCAAGAGAAGAATATTCCCTGAGAGAGCAAAGGAGATGGGGGGAGTAGAGCGTTTCTTTCAGTGTAAAAAAGGGATTCTCTCTTTTATTTGTCTGCATCTATAGAGACCTTTGAAATAGATGGGACTAGCTGAGATTATTACTGGATTAAGGTCTCCTGCAGTTAAAAGCTACATTGTATACTAACTACTGAAAGGAACAGCAGGAGAGCAATTTTTTAACTGCTGTGGCAATTCTTATTTCTTTTTGGCTACTGTTTGTTGAAGTCAGTCCCAGTCTGTGATTTCACACCTGTGATTTGTAATGGACATTGTAGTATTTCTGACATATCACAACTTCTGAATGTGTTAGGTTACAACTCAAGAGGTGCTGGAGTCAGAAACTAACTAGATAGTGATAATGAAGGTCAGATGAAATGATTACACAGTTAAAAACTTTTTAAGTCTGTCATTTTTAATTTGATAAGTAAAAACAACTTCTGTGCAATGTCATTACAGGAAGGAAGCAGGGAATAAGATCCTTTAAAAGACTGCAAAATACATGTGCTTCTGAAAATCTCCTTTTACAATTAAAGCCACTAATGCAATACCTTTATTAGCTTCCCTCTGAATTTCAGTTGTCACATCTGGTTTTGCACCAGCATAAAAAAAATCATCTAATCATAAGCATTTTATTTCTTATTCAATATTATATTACATGCTAAATCAAAATACTAAGTGGTTAGTATGAAGGCTGCTCTATTATTATCAGCTATTGGTTTCCATTGTCTCTGGAAAAGCTGCAAGACACAGTGGAATTACATGAAGGTTATATACTCATAGACCAGTCTGGCCAAGGAAACACAACAGAGGCAATACCCCAGCTCTGGCAAGGAGAGGAATGCTACCCATTATGCAGCAGTAATCCCTCAAAGGGGATGAGTAACAGCATGGAGAACTAGGAGAGAGCTTAGCTGTGCATCTGGTAGGGCATTTCCATCTTGAAAATGTGAACAAGAAAGCAAAAGGATGATTCTCACAATCCTACATGGCAATGACGGACTACTCCACTGAACGTTGTTTCTAAGGGCTTGATCCTGACAATAGGCTGTGCTTAATAAGTCTGCTACCAGAAATGTGCTTTTAAAATTCTTAACCACTCGTACAATGTATTTATTACTTTCCCATTAAATGTTATATCCTCAAAATAACAGTATAGATATGTTATGCCCGTACATGAAGGACTATTTGTTAAAGGTATTTTTAATGTAATGTAAAAAATGTATTCATGTTGAGAATTATGCTGATGAGTGAACTTTTCTTTGAATCATTTAATGAAGAAATCCCTTACTAATGTCCTAAGGGAAGTGCTGACAGAGAGTGTAATAAGTTCTGGTTCAGTGCAGCAGACTGCAAGATATTTTGCATTTTATAAAATTCAGGCAAGTGCTTCTGAGGTCCATCTGTGAGCTTACTGGAATACTTTGAAAAAGCAAAGGGCCTGTAACATAACTTTTTTTTTTTTTTTTTTAGATGCAATGTCTGTGGCTAGATGACTAAAATACTGTGACCTTCTGCTTTATTACCTTCTCCCCAGAATTCAGCCTTTTTTTTTTTTTTTTTAATACAACATTTGTTAAATTCACCTATGAAATGAAATATACGTTTTTTGTTTTGTTTTGTTTTGTTTTTCCAGAATAAGTGGTGGATAGTAAGATTCAGGAGAATGAATGTATGAATATTTGAGATGAAGCTATATTTCACCATCAGAATTCCTCCAACTGCTACCTACTTTATATAGCTTAATCTGTTGTTTTACCTTTATACTGTTAGTTGCTGCAGTGTCACTTTTACCACATGCAAATGCTGGCACACAGTAAAAATTTATTCCACCTTGTAAGGAGTTCATAGTCTCAGAGAGACTTTCTCCTAATGACAGCCATGGCCCCATGATTCTAGATCCCACTGGGCAGATCTGGTCTTCCTTGCCCTCTGAGGATGGTTGTCTCTTCTGGCCCTTTTCATAGCAGCCAGCGGAGTAGTAATATTTACATGCAATGAGCAGAGCTAAATAATGGTTCCTGGGATATGAAACTACAAAGAAAAGAATTCTGGGAGAGCTACTGGAGTACGAGAACAGCAAAGCTTCTGGCACTTCTCCCACAACCTGTCCATGATATGAGGAACCCATTCAAATTTTTCTCATAGAGATGTTGAACCCCAGCCTAGAATTCTGGACAATTTGGGAAGACCTTTGAAAGCACAAGGCAAGGAACATGCATTTTTGTAGGACTATTTTGCATTTTATTATGATAGAACACTGACAAACACATTATCTAGAAGATTAGCACTTGCATTTTTAGTTTCCAAAATGAGGAGTTAATCGCCTCTGGCTATACAGAATAATAGCTGGTTCTGCCCAGTGACATTCAGTGTAATGCATCATGCTTTGCAGTTCCTAAAGTTGGAAGCTGAGGAAATTATAACACAAAGAGCAGAGCTCTTCTGGTCCAAGAAAAACACCTTACTTTAGTTACTGATTACCACCAAAGCCTCATAAAGCACTGTTCTCATCTCTTATGACCTAAGAACTGCACATTCTTTTTATACCATGATCTCCGATAGGCTAAAATAACTCTTGAAACAGAAGCTTAACTTCTGTGTGCCACCTGGATTGCAAGACCTTGAAAAAGCAAGAATGTAAAAATAAGTCTTTTTTGAGATCTTTACATTTATCACAAATTTAAGAGGGAAAGATTTTTACAGTTTCCTTACTATTGGCTTAGCTTTACTACAAGTTTTTTCACCTTGTTGCCTGCCTTGTAACCTTCTCTAATGAGATGGTTACATATTAGGAGTTGGCAGGAAATTGCTTAGCAAGCACTGAAAGATCATGTGATAATTTTTGCATGAGCCAAGAACATTTTCAGGCTTCAGTGATACAATGCTCATACCTATCCACTCATGCAGAGAAAGGAGAGGTCTGAACTCACGGGTACTGGTGTTCGTGCCCACATGTCCATCAGTACACACACAGCTCCAGGAGGCAGGCATGCATAACTACTTGCCTATGAGTTAACTCTTCTTTAGGTATAGTTATTTTCATCATTTGGCTTGTCACAGATATGCAGGGAAGTAGCATGTTCAAATCAGTACAGCTGAGAGGAACAGGGGAGATGAGAATGAAAGCCTTAGCTTCCTGCAGTGAGTATTTGTCTTTGTTCTGAGCTTTGTATGTTCATACCCTTTCTTGCATCACACCACGTCCTTTACTATTGCTTCTATTATGAAGAGGAATTCTCTGACTTCAGGAGACCTTCATGGAGTTAGCTGAGCTACAGCTTCATCACCAGAGAGCAATATGCAATAGTTCATAGACTCAAGATAGCTCTTGTCGGAACTGTCACTTTCCAGATGAGCTGTGGACAAGCTGCACTTCAGTTCAAGCAGTTTCAATATAGGGCAGACTCAGCATTAGTCAGAAGTGATTTTAAGCTCATTCTATATGACATGGAAGCACAAAACCAAAACAAACCAAAACAAAAACAGGATAGAAACTGTCCTGTTTGATGTTCATTTGCCAATTGTTTCCCTTGTTAAGGAGGAGAGCCGGAGATGGATGACTGCCTGGAGACACTGAAAGATGAGGAGGAAGCTTTGTGGGAGAACGTGGAATGCAACCGGCACATGCTGAGCCGGTACATCAATCCCGCCAAACTGACCCCCTACCTGCGGCAGTGTAAAGTAATCGATGAGCAAGATGAAGATGAGGTGCTTAACTCACTTATGCTGCCCTCCAAAATTAACCGAGCAGGTAATTATTTTATGAATGGCTACATCTGTATCCCTGTTTGAACAGTATTACTTTGCTAAGTCTAGAGGGAGCCCATAGCAAGTTACAGATGATCAAATGGAAACCATATATCCCATTTATGGGAGGTTTAATGTGAAGGGGGGGAATCTGCTGCTGTTATTTTGATAACAATGACTCTTGCCAGTGTTGTGCAGACCAGAGCTCTTGGGGTATATGTTCCCATCACAGCCTTGGCAAATATTTCATTTAACACAAGCAGCAGCCCTTGCCATTCCAAGGGTAGATTTTCAGCTGTCTTGTGGTGCTTCATGATTTGTCACTGAAGGGTCTGCCATCCTAGCATTTCAGTACTGCCTGGTAAAAGCTGTACTGAATAAGGCATCTTTTGAAATTCCTGTTCCAGAGACCAATTTGCCTGCACACCTTCAGAATAACGATCAGCGCAAACATAAAGAATGTGTGGCATTACTTCATGAGTTCAGCTGAACTCAATTAATCAGCCAGATTTTCCACAGTGCATTGCTGTGTCAGAGACAAACCTTAAAGATATTTGACTTCAGGGATACACTGCTTGCTTATGCTACTCATAGTGCTGTTAACTCACCTCTCACTCTGTTCCCTGTGGGTTGTTCTCAGGGCGGCTACTGGACATACTTCACACCAAGGGCCAAAGGGGCTATGTGGTTTTCTTGGAGAGCCTGGAGTTTTACTACCCTGAGCTCTACAAACTGGTGACAGGGAAGGAACCCACACGGCGATTTTCCACTATTGTTGGTGAGTAAAATCAGTCCCAAATCTGCGGAAATGAGGACTATCTTGAAGAATGGGTTTGATCTTGTAGGCAAAAAGTGCGAATAAAAGCTAGTGTTTTAGTAGCATTGTGCAGTTTTTCAGTCCCTTTCAATGCACAAGGAAAGAGCAACAGGTGAGGTATAAAGAAAAGGAAGATCCCAGTTGTCTGAATGGGGCTGTAGAGCCTCAAATGAAGTGACAGCCATTACAAGAGGTCTCAAGAGAAGAAACACTGGAACAGCAGAGTTAATTTACGTGGATGAGTGACGTGCAGAAAATCTGAAGGATTCAGATTAATTGTATTTGTACAGATCCATTTTACAATGTTTGTGCTATTTCCATAGGCCTGTCAGCTCAGCTGAAACAAGAAGACAAATGTTAAGGCTTCATATTCTGTGTAAACAAAGCTGTATGCATGTATATTGTGATTTTGGTAATAGTATGCTGTATAATACTTGTACCATTGCCAGTTAGATATATATATATATGTATGTATTTGTGCAAAGGCTACATCTCTGTACATAATTTGGGACACTTATTTCTTATTCAGTTTTGCTGATCCTAATTAATATTAAGTTATTTTATGAGAAGTTGATAAACTGTTCAAACATTTCAGTGGAGGAGGGACATGAAGGCCTCACCCATTTCCTAATGAATGAGATCATTAAGCTTCAGCAGCAAGTTAAGGCAAAAGATGTGCAGCGCTACGAACTCTTGGCTAAGTCTCGCCAGCTGGAGGATGAGCGAAAGCAACTAAAGCTGAACAAGATAGAGCTGCTGACCTTCCAGGAGAGATACAACAAGATGAAGGAGGAAAGGAACAACTACAATGATGAGCTGGTCAAGGTGAAGGATGAGAACTACAATCTGGCCATGAGATATGCCCAGCTGAGTGACGAGAAGAGCATGGCTGTGATAAGGAGCCGAGACCTGCAGCTAGAGGTGAGAGAAATGCTCTGGGTACCTTTAATCGGGAGTAGCAATGGAGGATGCCAGTGGCATGTGGCAAAAAGAGACCTTTCCTGAGAGATGTAGAGCTCTCATTTGCTCTGCTTATCCAGATTATTAGGGGCATCACTGTACAGAAATGCCTACTGCAGTGATGTGTATTAATGGCAGGTAATTTACATACTTATAATGGATTAGCAGAAAATAACATACAAAGAAGCAAAATTTAAAAAACATAATTGTTTGCTAGAATAATAATTTTAGCTTTTCAAGCTCAATAATACATTAAGGCAGTTATCCAGGTTTGCATTACAGTGTTTTACTGAAAAAGTCTAATATAGAGTACTGAAATATCTTGGGGCCATTTAGAAAACAGAATTATTTCAAGTGTGTTAAAATTTATTCTTGTGTGTGTGTCACAGGTGAGACAGAGTAAACAACTCCCCACAGTGGATATGGATACTGAGGTTTATTTTAGAACCAAAGAGATTAGACATTTTATGCCACTTTGCTTTTTCATACAGTCATTTGTTCCCCTCCCTTGGTGCTGCCTTTTATCAGGCTCAGCGCTCCTACTCTGCATGGAGATCGCTGCTGGTGCAGGAAGCTCGGGCAGAAATTTGTGTCAGTTTCTGCTGCTTGCAGTCACCAGTCACAGGCGTTACTGGTCAAGGATACTGTATTTTAAGGTTTTCTCTGGAATTCATATCCATGCATCTCTGATCTCCAGGAAGCTCCACCACTTCCAGGTCCTTCCTCCAGCCAAGATCATCACCTTTCTTCTTGCCTTTTTAGTCCTGAATTTATTAAAGTTTGCAACCAGTCCATACCAGTTACAGCGAGCAAGTAGCAAGCTTCTGCTTGAGAGTTCAAAAGTTCAATACTGGACATTCACCACACACACACACGTATATATATATATATATACACACAATTATCTGCTGCTTGTTAGCATTTGCAGTTTAAGTTATTTTTTCCACCTATGACAGTATGTTTTCACCTGAAAGTGAGAGTGTTTTCAAAACAGTCACTGCCAGAGCTAGAACTGATTTCTTTCCTTTCTTACTTCTCCTTTTCACTGCTCTCTGGCTGTTCTAGATTGACCAGCTGAAACATCGCTTGAACAAGGTGGAAGAGGAATGCAAACTGGAGAGGAACCAATCACTGAAACTGAAAAATGATATTGAAAACCGACCCAAAAAGGAACAGGTGCTGGAGCTGGAGCGGGAAAATGAGATGATGAAGACTAAAATCCAGGAGTTACAGTCAATCATTCAGGTATAAATGCAGAGTACTACACTGAAAAAGCTGTACCCTTCAACTTATTCTCCCTGCTTACCCAGATGATGGAATCAGCAACCTTTGACCACTCTTTGCCTCCAGGCATCCCCACACTCACCTCCCACACCATGTCAAATACCCCACATCTCACAGCCTGCTTCACAGTGGCTACCCTTCAATATCTCAATAGCTGAAAGAGACTGTGAGTGTGGACAGAGAAGCAGCTGGTAGTGACATCTCTCATATGTTTTGGTAAGGCACAGGGGGTTGAGTCCATAATGGGGAAACTAGAAACTATGAACAGAAGAAGCTGGCATGGTCTCTGCTACAAAAAATATTGTTGTCTGATAAGTCAAGCTGTTGAGAAATCAGCTCTTTCAAGGTGCAGAGTGCAGCTGTTTAATTAATGAGCATTCAACTCCATGTTTTAATCCTGCTGTGGTTCTTTTTACCACTATGTCAGTACAAAGCTGTGTCAAATAGCCAGCCTAGAAATTCCTGACACTAGCTCTGTGTACCCTGTTCTGTGCTATTGCCCCATCTGTGCCAAAAAGTCCTGATGAAGCAAAGCATAATAAAGGTTTCTGAACTTGAGTGGTAACTGATTTCCAGAACACCTCATAGAGCACTGCTGTAACTTGCACAAGGATCTTAATTAACCCCGTTTTGGGGAAAAAAATTGGGAACAAGGATGATATGCAGCTAATTTAGCACTGCATTACACTGTGAAGAGCATAGCCAAGTATTAGGATATATGTGAAAGTGATCAGTACTTCGCTGGGCAAGGCTAGTGGCCTTTTAAAATGACACTTTAAAAATTATCAATAGAAAGCATTTCAGAGCATGGCTGTAGCCTTTAGCAGTGCCTAACAGTTCTTAGTTTTAATACAAATCCAATTCAAAGGTTGAAAAAGCATGTAGTGTAAAAGGTTCTGGTCCATGTGTACTCTCTCATATTGATTGAAATGGTCTTATAGCACCTAAAGAAATAGACAAATTATCATGAAATATCTAAAAATAGGGTTGTAATTCTCCTAAGTGAAAGTATAAATAAACAAAAGGCAGTTTGTTTTAGAAATATTTACTTTATTAGGTAACCAAACTATTACTGAAATCTCCAACTTAGTCTAGGTATTTTAAAAATAAATATGCATATTACTTGCTTGCATTTTGTGCCTTTTTCATCTTGCATTCATGGTTAATTTTGGATGACAGTTTATTTGTTGGAACCTGCCCTGGAAATCTTGTTAATTTTAAATCTGAAAGAAAAAATATTGCTGGACACCACAGCAAATGAAGCTGTGATACAAGCTACTTCGGGCATGTTTAATATTCTCTAGGCATAGCCCTCTAAAGCCTATGCATGCTTTAAAAATTCCTCTGAATGTTTTCTTAGGCCCTGCTCTTTGGCAAAGGGTGAATTTTGTGTTCAGTGAGAGCTGATTAATAGAGAAGAATTTTAAATGCAGGGCTTGGAGTGAAGAATTGTGACTGCATCCAAAATGGATCAAATTATAGCCAGTACAATAAAACAGTAAAACTGTTCCTTCATCAGACTATTCTGACAGCAAGACAGACTTTATTCATCTTCTCTGTCAGTATTTTAAAATATGAACAAATGTCCATCTCTTCTGCTGCTTTCCCATTGCAATACCATGTTCATTTTATATTCCTCTTGTTTGTTACCATCTTTGTTTCTTTTTTTCCCCTACAATATTCTTTTCTCTTTCCATGGCCTGTCTCTTAAAAATGTCTTTCCTCAGGCTGACAAGCGGAGTTTACCGGATTCGGACAAAGCCATTTTGGATATTCTGGAACATGACCGTAAGGAGGCACTAGAAGATCGTCATGAGTTGGTCAACAAGATCTTTAATCTCCAAGAGGAGATTCGTCATGTGGAGGACTTGAGAGATAAGGTGAGAAATTAAAGGATAGAAAGAAACAGGATATTTCAGGCTAGTGCCCAAAAGATCTTTTAGAGCAGTAGTAGTTAACAGTCTGTCATTTCCAGTATCTTGAAGAGAAAGAAGATTTGGAGTTAAAGTGTTCAACGCTAGGAAAAGACTGTGAGATGTACAAGCACCGTATGAACACTGTGATGATACAGCTAGAAGAGGTGGAAAAGGAGCGAGACCAGGTATCTAACAGTTAAAGTGGGGAAAATTAGTAGCCAAAGCCTGTATCTCTTCCGTGTCACTTTGAGGGATTGTGGGCAATTGGACCCAAAATACCATTAAAACATGAGCATGTACAAGAAACCCTACTTGTTGGAATTTGCATTATAATAATTATACACAGGATGATATTGGGTAGTTACCACCGAGTAGCATCCTCTAGGCAGGACCAAGATTTTAACAACTACTGTGGTCTTTGTATTAGTGTCCATCCAATTTGCACTCTGGAGTATTTTGCCACTGACCCAGAGGGAACTGGAGATGAACCACCCTCATCATCATTATTTTTAATGGTACTACTGTGACACATCCTGGTCCTCACTGCTGTGTTAATTGGTGGATTGTTACAATTTCTGAAGTCCCCATTCCAAGTGCCTTACAAATAAAACCACTGGGAGAAGATACCTGGTGCCAGATGCAAAACAAGTTTCTTCTCTCCACTGCAGGCATTCCGCTCACGTGATGAGGCTCAGACACAGTATTCACATTGTCTGATTGAAAAAGATAAATACAGGAAGCAGATTCGAGAGCTGGAGGAGAGAAATGATGAACTCCGAATTGAAGTGGTTCGGAAAGAAGCTTGCATTGTTAACCTAGAGTGCAAACTCCGACGGCTCTCTAAGGACAATAATTTTCATGACCAGGTAGGGTTGAGAAAGACAAACATGAGTTATTTTTTTAAGACTTCACCTGTGAAACAATTTAATATGGAAGGGAGGACTCCATTTATTTCCTCCATTAATTAACTAAAAAATCCACTTCTACTAAATGCCAATGCTCTGAGAACAATGGGGTTCAAGTTGTCCATGTCACACACATAGCTTCTCAAAGGCTGGAATTTCATATCTTGATTTAAAATGGATAGAAAAAAAATGTAGAAATAATTAATTTCTTCACTGGGGTATAAATTGTGAATTCTTTTGAGGAATTTGCTCCAATGGACAAAAATCCCCACAGATGTCAATCTGAGTTATTTTTTGGGGACTGGATCACATTCTATGTGAGCTTCTGAAGCACTCAAGTCACAGAACATTCTATCAGATTACTCTAAAGGGAAGTCATGAGGAATTGTACCAAATTCTTCTCAGAAGTGTTTCCTTCTGATCTTTAGAGTTTGCCAAGGAATCTACCCATTACCATTATCTCCCAGACCTTTGGGACTTCTAGCCCAAAAGCCAATGGTCAGGAAGCAGATGACTCCTCCACTTCTGAAGAGTCTCCAGAAGACAACAAATTTTTCTTGCCTGATCAAGCTCGACTCAAGAGAAGAGTGAACCTAAAGGGAATCCAGGTATGTTTTAATATCAGGCTGGAATGGTACAGTGCAGGGACTGTTAGAACAAAGAGATGATACATGTTGTGGTTATGCCTCTGGAGTGCTGTGCTATAAAGATAGGAACAGATTTGTATAATACTGTCAGTTTTTACCCTGTAGTGATTTGTGTCTTGAGGAGCAGATTTAATCAGGCTTCATTGACCATTTTCTGTCCCTTTTCTCCATATTCTCCTTGCTTCTGCTCTTCATTCACATTCTTGGAGCATTGTCAATAAATTGATTCGTTGCCTCCTTAACAGTACTGAAAAAAATGACATAATGCCTGAAGTCTAGCACACAAGGAACTGAAGGTGGAAATTGAAGCATTGGTGGAAAAGCTCACATCAATAGGTAGAAATAATACAAAGAAATGGACACAATCTAGAGTCAAATTAACTGTCTAATTTAGAATTAAATTATGGCAATTTCCTCTCACTTAAAAGTAAGGGGTAGCATGAGTTATGTCCATGATTTCACCAACTAGCTGCATTCACACTGCTATTATCTGATGCTATGTTCATGAATTGTAAAAAATATACAATCTAACATTTGGGGTTTTGAGCTTCTCTTCCCTTTCATCTGCATTTGAATTCTCCCTGCCCTTCATAACCTTTCTGAGCTTTTACTGTCATTATTACTTATGGCAATAGAGCTGCATTTTTTAAATTTCATGCTCCAAAAGGATTCCTGTTGTATTAACAGCTGCCTGAAACCAGTCCCAAGGCACCCACTTACCTTTTTTTTTCTTACTTTGTTCCCTCAGCAGAATCTGGAAATTGCAATACATTTAGGCCAGATTTTAAAAGTAGTTAGGTAGGTAAATCCCATTCATGGAAGTGGCATTTAGATACCTAAATATCTTCAAAGTTTGGGGTCCTGTTGTTTAAATGAGGACAAATATATTGCAGCACAACAGTGAAAACGGGGGGGGGGGGGGGGGGGGGGTGAAAATCTCTTTTTTACAGTATATGGCAAATATCCTGCATTTGTTCTGATTTTGTCCTCTTTCTTATAGATAAATCCAAGAGCTAAATCCCCTGTCAGCATGAAAACAACATCAGAGTTTCAAGGTCAGAAAGAGCACCTATGTCCTTATTCCTTTTCTGTTGCTTTGTCTCATTCATTCCGTCTCTTTAAGTTATTTTAACAAACATTCCAACTCCGGATGTTCTTAACAAAGTCCAAGTCAGTAAAACAGAGAGTTTATCTCACAGTGAATAATGTCATAATTTGAAGTAGTCAAGTGTTTTACCCAATCAACCTCTCCATTCAGAGATACCTCGACAAACATACAATATTGCATTCAATAACTAAATGTTCAGTTTACTTAATTTTCCTTTTAGCTTATAAAAATAGTAAAGGCTGTTTTGTGATACCTGTACTAAAAGTGATAATACTCTTTTGGCTGTTGGAAAAATCCTTTGAGCTGTATAGACCCCAATCTAGTGATCATCTAATGAGTTTCCTTGTCCTTCAGCAAAAAGGAAGGTCTTTTTTAAAATTATTTTTTAAATCTGAAGCTTTGCAAGGGTTGGAGTGGGGGAGGGCTGACCCACCCATCAGCCAACTGCCAAGTTACCAAATTAGTTGCTGTATACTCCTAATTCCTCTTATTTCGCTAACACTGTTCTCAAAGCAAAGACCTTAAGCAGCACTTCCTTTATTTTTTATCTGCTGCAGCATGGTTGCTGTTGTACAAAATAAGAAGGTAAACATGGTTCCCTGCTGTAAGACATCATATGTATGTTTAGTATTAGGTAATGGCAAAGTTAGTTTGAATTAGAGGTGCTGGAGAAGGGAGGAAGTCCACAAAGACATTTACACTGTGCTACCTGGGGCTGCTGAGGGATCTCAGACTTCTTGGTCCTGGTTGTCAATTTTTGGTCATTAAAAAAAATACATTCAGTGAGTCAACCTTATTACAGATTGTCAGATCCAGATGATGAAGTTAAAACAAAGGAATAAAACAATCCTTCTCTAGTCTGGTATTTAGTATTCATAGAGCTAACAAAAAAAGTACAGGAAAGAGTTGAGAGAAATGGTTGGCAAGAGGCTGTTTGGCGTGGTGTGCATTTCTGTCCTGGGGCAGGAAAGGGTGCCAGTGCTGCCGAGTGCCTCCTGCAGCCTCTGTCCAGTACTGGAAGGGCAAACATGATCAACTGAAGTGGAAAGATAATCTTAAGTGTTGTTGCAAATCTGTGAAAGATTCTGTATTGAAAGTGATCTAACAACATTTTCTTTGCTGTCTGTATTTTTCTCTGTCATCTGTAAGCGCAGCAGTCAGATCACAGGATGAAGACGGGGCTGATGCCAGCAATGGCCGCACAGACACTAGTTCCTCTAATTCTGTTTCCATCAGTAACTCCATCAGCAGCTGTGAAGTCAGCAAAATTGTAAGGAGCCTTCAGATGCCCCTTGCCTGTCTGCAACCTTCTCTCCTAACGTGCCTGAGAGCTTCTGCAACACAGTGTTATCACTTCGCTAGCATCCCAGCTGTGATCAAATTCAAGACCTTTGTCAGAAGCTCTCTTAATCCTTTTACCAGCATTTTGTTAGAACCATGTTATTAGCCTTTTCCAAAATTACAGAACTGCTCTATGTTTATTGACAATTATTTTAGAGGTATTTATGACCTCTCACTGTCTCCTTATACCTTAACATTTCACATTTGCTGTTAGAAAGATGAGATTCTCTTTGAAAGCTGCTTTGTAATTAAAGAAAATTTTCAGGTTATACTTTTTATTTTTATTTTATTTTTTATTTCTCTAATGCTTCTTCTGTCTGTAAGTAACAGTGAGTGAGAAAAGGGGTGCAGATCACAGCTGGAAGTTTCTTCATGCCATAGCCAAACCATTTCTTCCCTGCTTGCTGTATCCCCATAATCTCTCAAGGTAGATATTCCATTATACATATGTGAGCACTGACACAGCAGGACAAGCAGGCAGAGAGAGTGCTCTTGCAGAGTGTTAATAACAAAGAACAAAACATCTTTCTAGAACACCGTGAAAAATGCTGCCCCCAGGAAATTAAAATTATACCCAAGAATAGCCAGGGAAGAACTCCCTGCCACTCATAATAAGCTTAGCTGTTTTAGGAATATTCTGTGGAATATCTGTTGGATACTTTGATGACTTATACTATCTTCCCTGCAGTACAATTTAAAGTTTAGACTCCAAACCAGTGTACTAGATTAATAATTGAATCTATAGAGATCTGTATTTTTCTTCCTCATTCCTACTATGTGTATGTCTAGAAATACATGTAGATATGTATCTACATTCTACATCTCATCCTCTTCATCCTGTATGTCAGCTGTGCAACATATATTCTACATATCAAGGATAAAGTTAAAATTCTTCAGTAAATCCACTCACAGAAAAAGATATTTTGCCATCATACAACCTGAACATATAGCTATAATGCTGGAACATATGAATGTGAGTCTCTAATCATTTTTTCTTACTGCTGGATATGTTTCTCAGTGCAGAATACTACTGGCAAGCTAACAGGCTAATGCTTCTGTAAATTAAAAATGATGTTGTGTTTAATACAGACATCCTTTCTTTTGCTGATGTTTTTTAAAAGCAAACCCTGAGAAATCGCAATGACAGTATCATGTCTACCACTCCTGAGCCTCCAGGAAATGACTCGATTGTCCGACGCTGCAAAGAAGATGCCCCTCATTGCAGGTAGATAGCTGGTAAAGTATGTCCAAAACCTGGTGGCACAAGAAGGAAGTAAAAAGGGCCTTAAATGTCCTATTGTGTGTCTCTAGCTGGAGAGTTTCTGTTAGGAAGTCGGAGTAACTTCCTAAATGTCTTTGGGCTGCAGCCATTCATCCCTAATCTTGTCTGTCTCACAGACGTCTGAATGGCACTGACCCCTTCTCTAAAAGCTTTAGAGCAAAACAATATTTAGAAATAGTGTTTTGGTGTTGGTGTCAACAGCACTGGTGTTTGTATCAGAAATATCAGTACTCTGGCTTAGCAAGGTCCGAGTGTGGTGTTATTTTGTTGAGCTAGTAAGCACTAAAGTCAAGTATCTTGAGAGTATGCCCAAAATTTCACTGTAGTTTATAACTTTATAATTAGCCTACAAAGGGTTTTTTAAAATTTGTGAACATAATCCAAAATAATTGCTATTCGCATGCCAGGTTGTGGGTGTCACAGTTCAACTGATCTTGATTTGTGTGAAAAAGGTGAGATCATAGTTCAATATTGAAGAAATGGCATATTGTTTCCTTGCTTATGCATGGTTGTAAAAATAGCTGATTCTCCCCAGACTGACTGAAGAAATTCACCCTTTACCTGAAGCCAACTATGAGGAATATCAGCTCCACAGGAGACCTACAAATCATTCTGAATGGGAAAAACAAGCTGTTATTTAGACAGTTTTGCAACTGAAGGACACACTTTAATGAAGTCCTTCTGGTGAAGCAGACAGATCGCTTGGCTGGACATCACCAATATCCCCTTAAGAGCTAAATTTTGGTGCATTTTTCCTGTTTGGTTATAAGGCCAACCATTCCAGTCACCCTTAAAAGCAAAGGTTTTATCTAAGTAGTGTTACTGGGAGCTAGGCTGGGGCCAGAGCTGTGGCATGAGTTTCTGGGCAAACGCTTGGTACACCTTGTCATTCTGTTACTGTAGGCATGTGAGTAACCATGTGAGGTACCATTAAGCTGTTATAAAATCCTTCAAGTACTTTAAAACAAGCAAGTAAATTGCTCCTAAACATGTCATTATTCTTTTTTTTTTTTTTTTTTGGCAGCTGTGCTGTTGCCTTATCTAACACCTCCAACATTTTTCTTTGTCACTGAAAAGGTTCCTCCTTCAGAACTTAATGAAATCTGCTAAAAGTGGGAAAGTGAACATCTTTTTCTCTCTCTTCTGTTATCTTACCTTTGTTTTTAATTCCAGTCTGGTTGAAGAGGACAATGACAGCTTTGGATTTGATGCTTTGGAGCTAGATGGTAAGAAAGAGGATATCATATAGTTTAACTGTGAGAAGTGATGAGTTTTCCTACTCCAGGTACTGTCAAATTATCAAGTCATACTAGATAAGATGGGACACATAGTCTGGAAAAAAAAAAACAAGTCAGATCATCATAAAAAGAAAGCAAACCTTAAAATAAGGAAAGCATCAGACTGAGAGGGGAAAATATAAAGACAGCACTGAGAAGAGTATAACTGTACCCAGTGAGAGAACAAGAAGCAATGGGTACAAATTGAAGCATAAACACTTACTAAAAAAAAAAAAAAAAAAAACACACAAAAAAAAAAAAAAAAAAAAAAAAAAAACACTTTTTTACTGCAAGATCAGTCATGCACTGGAGTGTGGTTGTCTGGAAAGGTTGAGGAGTCTCCATGTCTGGAGATATGCATACCTCAGCTGCATATCTCCAGAGCATTCTCCGCTGTTTAACCCTTCTATGAGCAGGAGGGTTGATTAGGCAGTCTCCAGAGATCCCTTCCAACCTGAATGGATCTGTAAGAGCAAGCGGGTAGGTCTAGTAAAAAAGGCTGGAATTCCTTGCCATGGTCTATAGAGATGAATCATGGTTCTTATCAGGAATTTCCTCATTCAGTTTTGGCTAGGATCAAACTTCCATTTTCACCTTTTCCATTTCTGTCACTCTATCTAGGACTCATTTTCATTTTTGTTACCCTTTTCAGATGACAGTCATGACAGGCACTCACATGGAGCTCCTTCAGTTCACTCTTCCTCTTCTTCTCATCAGTCAGAAGGCCTGGATGCCTATGAGCTTGAGCATGTCAACTCCATATTTAGAAAATTCTCTCTGGAAAGGTATTTGAGATGCCAGTTTACCTATCATAGACAGAGACTCCCATTTATCTATTAGTTACTGAAGACATATGTTGACAGGAATATCACGCCACAAGTCACTTGACACAAAGATCTCATGGTATTGTGCTAAGTCTTTACTTCTTTATGTTGACAGCAGTATAACGTTATTTTGAACCACTTTCATATCCTGTAATCCAATTAAGGTCATCTTAAATTTTCAAAAACTTCAAGGCAGAGAAAATATACTGGAGATTTAAATTTATCCCTGTGTTCTTGTTATCTTTCTGCCACAGGTTGCTAGGTGAGGTTGCCATTATACATCTGCGTATTTAAAGCTATCTAGTTGATCTTCTCTAGAACTTAGGCAGTAATAAGAAGAATTTCTTTTAGAGTCCTTAGATTCTAGTACTTGATAACATTAAAAGTTTATTTATATGTCTCTCATCTATCATGCATGCATTTAACTCTGGATTGTTAGTTAAAAGATGAGATAATGGTGTAACTGTTGCTTCCTTTCACAAACACAGACCTTTTCGTCCCTCTGTCACCTCTGTTGGTCGCATCAGAAACTCCTGCCATACCATCCAGCGCATAACACTGAATGGAGACAGTCTCAATTCAGAAATCACTCTTGTTGGAGGTAACGATAAAGGGAGCTTTATTAGCTCTGTCAAGACAGAATCACTTGCAGAGAAAGCAGGTCTTCGGGAGGGACACCAACTCCTACTGGTAAGCATAAAATAATCTACACACAGCATTAGATGTCTGTGCACCTGCATGTATTCATGCTTATCACAATACTTTCTTTTGTGTCTTCTTTCACCTTGTGTTAATGGCAAACCATACAATTCTTTTGCAGAAAAAAAATCTGATATTGACTATGAAATTATGGCAGAATAGTATTTATAGTCATCCAACCCAGAGACACACAACCCTTTGCACTTTACACTAATTCTGTACAGAAGAGATGAGAGTAACTGACACTTTCCTAAATGCTCTGCCCTTCTGAAAAAGAGTAGAGTGGGAGCTGCTCTCAGCTTCCCAGTAGTTGCCTGAAAGGAAGTTCATGCTACTTAACTCAGCATGATGACTCCTAAACCATTATTTAGAGTGGTCTATCCTGGCACTGGACATGCAATGAGACAGAAATGTATACAGCTGCAATATGAACTGGAAGAAGGGCTGCACGGTTGTGTAGCTGTACCCAGCATCATGTAAGCACTTCAGTGATGCTTCTGCTAAGTTTCTCATTGCTTAGAGTTTTCCCTCCATTGCCAATGATCCCAAACTTTTTTTTTCCCATTAAAATATCTCTAAGGGAAACAAACAAGCAAGCAAAACAAAACAAAACAAAAAACAAACAAACAAACAAAAAAAAACAGATATTCGTGCACTACATACTACTGGGTTTATCAAAGAGCTGCAGGATGGATGAGTCCATGACTGCTAACATTCCTAATTTGAGAGAAAAGAAACTAAGTAATTGGAACATAACCTGCATCTTGATAGCAAAGTATCTGGATTGATTAATGAGAAGATTATGCTGCTTAAAAAACTGGTATAATGGACTCAGAGATTGAACCTGCACTGGATAGTAATATTTCTTTCATATCTAGTTGGAAGGCTGCATCAAAGGGGAAAATCAGAGTGTTCCCTTGGATACTTGCACAAAGGAAGAAGTTCACTGGACAATTCAGAGATGCAGTGGTCCAGTAACACTCCAGTATAAATCAAACCATGAAGGTAAGACCAAAAGTATTTCTTATCTCTAATAGCTCCAGGTCTATTGTACTAACTAGTGCAGATAAGAATAACAGAACCAGAATATCTTTTATACTGGTATAAATCTGAAGCATGTCCACACGTATTAGTTATTCTGTGTAACTGCTCCAGATTTTAGCTATGAAATGAAAACAAACAAACAAAAAAAGCCCATATGCTTGTCACTACAGGACTCTGAAGAATATACATGGTGGGCCAATAACTACATGACTCACAAAACAGAAACTTATTTTTATGTACTGTTTTCTGTAATACAGTGTGGTGACCTGAATCATCTTTTATCCAGCCAAAGTCCATTTAGCATTTTACCTGATGGAGTTGCCCTGTTTATTACCTTTGTGGCTTTATCTTTTCTTTAACATCTGGAGTTTGTGTGTGATGGATAGACTTTGATTTTAGTGTTCAAGGCTTTTGATGATACTTTGGGGTTGCAGATCAAAAATTACATTCCCAAATCCATCTTTTACTGGTATATATGAATTTTCAGGTTTTATTTATTTATTCTGGTTAGAAAATTTCAGCTGAATAAATCACACAGGAAGTGATGTCTTTGCTTTTCTTTGATGTTTTCAAAGGTAGGAAAGAATATTGCAAATTTTTGAGCACCGCTTAATGGTAGATAAAGCATGTTATAGTTTGTGGGAGTGCCAGTTAGAGCTAATAATGAAGGGAATAGCTTGTCATTAAAATTGGTGGCAGAACTCAAGCTGTACTTACAGGATAGAGTTACAGCTATGTCTGCATCTATGCTGAGAAGTTCTCTGTTTTACAGGTCATGTTTGGAGCACTGAAAATAGGGTTATCTGTTACAGGTATCACGACAATGGGAATATCGTCACAGATTCTGATACCATCAGCACGACCTGTTTCTTAAGCAATGCCCTGTTGGTGTCTTTAAGGTGCAGACCCATAACCTTGCTGTAACTGGTGCAGCTAGCACTCTAGAAGTACAAAACCTCTCTCAGAGGAGCCTCCAAAGTTTGTGCTGTGCTTCCCTTAGAGGATGCCCCAGAATGCAGCAGTGCTGAGGTTTTGACCAGCGGCTGATCATGTTTTGCCACTTTCCTCATTGCTGCAGGTTACCGAAAGCTGCTGTCAGAACTGGAAGAAGGGCTTATCACATCAGGGGACTCGTTTCATATCCGCTTGAATCTGAACATCTCCAGCCAGCTGGACTGCTGTTCCCTGTCAGTGAAATGTGACGAGATTGTTCATATTCTTGACACCATGTACCAGGGAAAGTATGAGTGGCTGTGTGCCAGGGTTGATCCTTTCACAGACAGGGATCTGGAAACAGGGACCATCCCCAGCTACAGCAGGTGAGTGTAATGCAGAGTGACCATGACTGAGAGCAGTGGTTCTGTAAATAGGAAAATTAATACCTCCTGTAGGAAAGATGTGTATGTCTTCATTTTTGGGAAACGACCTGGTGGTGTTAAACTGTATTATGAGCTGTAAAACTTGAGAAAGGAGTCTGCACATCTCACCCAAAAGAATAATGTGGGTTTCTCAAAAAGAAGCATAAGAAAATATATCATGGCAATTCTTTAATCCTTAACTGCACTGCAGTCCTGCTCATTATTTTATTCCTTTATTTACTATGTCATTTATTCAGTCCTCACTGCTATTTCTATTTAATCTTTTCTGTCAGCACAGACCCATTGCAGTTCAGCCTTTTTTCTGAGGGGTTTCAAAGGTTTCTTGATCTATGAGATTTCATCCTTTCTTTCAGAGCCCAGCAACTTCTTCTGGTGAAGCTGCAGCGGTTGATGCACAGAGGAAGCAGAGATGAGACAGAAAGCTCATATAATACCCTTCGGGCACTCCGGGTAAGGACCTACAAACAAGGTCTTTTTAAAATCCATTACTCCACTGGTAGTTGTTGTTCAACATGTTAATTTTATGGGAATTCCTATTTACACTCTGTGTAGGTTTTGATTATCCAGGTGACCTATGTTTGTTTGAAATAATATTGTCTCTGGCAATGTACCTAGCTCCAGGGTACTGTTAACCCTTCCTGCTATGAGGTGGTACACTTTAAATGTATAATATCTGTTCTGTGTCATAGTTAATCCCTTTCATTCTTCTCTTCCCATAAGCCTCTAACACAACATCATATCCACATGAGGAAGAAGCTGTGTCCTTGGAGTTAATAATCGGAATTATTTCTTTCCTACTGTGAACAATTGTCTAATCCAAAGAGCTCTCATTGTCCTACATTAGAAAAACGTTTGTCTCCCAACCTACATGCCATGGAGAGAAGTGGGATTGTCAGGTCTTCAGACACAACAGCCCTGCCAATTTCTTCTTTTCCGTCAGTGAAATAACTTTTATTTTTCTTTCTTTAGCCCCAAGAATTCCATCTTTACACAATTAAAAACTAACTTCCCAATGTATTACGTACCAGAGTTTTTTCTAGAACTTTTAGTAGAGCCTAGGAGACACACTTCTAACATTTGCAGAAACACTGGAGCCACATTATTTGATTTCAGTCAAGGTTGTGCTATGCATTCATCCTGTACTCCAGTCCTCACTCATCAAAGGGATGGAGAGCACCAGCAGAGATGCCAGTGAGAGCAAAAGCTTTGCATGCTATTTCTTGATACAGAAATTACCTCCATCATAAACTGTAGAGTGCAATCTCCTGAAGAAAGAAATGTGGAAGAGCAGTAACCGAAGTGTTATAGCTTGCTTAGAACATTGTATTTGGGATAGATATAAATCAGTCACTATCCCTTTTACTGGAAATATAAAACATCTGCTTCTGCTTGTTCTGTTTCTCTGATGCTATGATTAAAAATATATACGTATTTTTTTTCACTAGAATACATTGCAGCCAGAGGAGCCTGCACCACCAAATGACCCAAAAACCAGCCCTCGCCTGTCCAGAGCAAGCTTTCTTTTGGGCCAAATATTACAGGTAATAAAGTTTAAACTCTCAGTGGCATGTCTGAAATAGTAGATCTAAATAACAGATATTCTCAGGCTATCCTAATTTCCCCAGAAACTCTACCTCAGGAAGAGGTTGCATAAGGACTTCTTCTCTGTGGCACGAAAAAGAAGGGGCAGAGCTGTGGGTATGATCTGCAATGCTTTTGTGCAGATACTCAGTGTGTGTGTTAATCTGCTGTGGATACATCAGTGCTTTGACTCATGATAGCAGCGAGCTCTGCCAAGGAAAAGAAAAGCATGCCACATAAGAGCAGAAGAGAAAATAAGAAATCCCAAAGGGCATTAACAAAGGCTGTGAATCAGATCTATGATATTTAAAGAGACTTAGAATTAGTCTGCAGATCCATGGAGTTTTGTCTTTGATAGACATAGGTAATTCAGATCTCATAGATAACAAGTGTGGACTGATGAATGCATAGGAGAATAAAGAACATAAGAAATGAGGGTCAAATCTCTTTGTTCACCTTTTCAGTTTGTCAGCAGGTCTGAAAACAAATATAAGCGTATGAATAGCAATGAGCGAGTTCGTATCGTCACTGGCTGGCCCTCTGGTCTGGCATGGACCTCATCTGAAGCAAAGAAACCCTCACCTGATAAACTGGAAGGTATGGATATAAAATAATATCTTTTACACACGTGGTGCTGATATGAAGGCCTACTGCTTAACTGCATGGCTGTTAAAAATGTTATAAGACTTCCCTATAACTAGCTTCTCTGTTTTACTCTGTGCAAAAATTAGGCAGTGTTTGTTACCAAAAGACTGATTTTACTAAAAGCGTTTGGGGAACCGAGCCTTCATGAGCAAGCTTAAAACACTGGAACTTCCTGTTTTGTTGGCAGTTCTTCCCAGGTTCTCTCCTGCTCTTTGTCTAAAGCAATTAACTTATTAGCAGAAAGATTCTCCTAGCAAGTCTCCTATTAAACCATGAAATAATCTCATGGAAGCAAAAGGCACTTGAATTACTTAGTGTTAGATTGGACATTATACTACTGGATATATAGTAAAGATAACCTTGGCATAGGAGAAAGGAGAACCAATATGAATAACCATGTCATTTCTGGTTCACAAGTTTCTCCTTTTTTTTCTCCAAATGGAGAGGAAACACCAGTATAAATGTCTTGTTTTCTACCCAGATTTGGATTCTGAAAGTGAAATCAATAAGAGGCTCAGCCTGATCCCTTATAGCTTGGTGAGACCCATCCATTGTGAGCGCAGGCGCCCCGTTCTTTTCACCCCCACCATGCTTGCCAAGACCTTGGTACAGAAGCTTCTGAACTCTGGAGGTGCCCTGGAATTCAACATATGCAAGCCAGGTAATGGGATAAAGACTGCCAATCCTCGGTGTTGGAAATAAGAGCGTACACATACGTGCACATACACAAGGGCGTGCACTATTGAAAGTTGCTTGAGGTTTTTAAGTCACATTATAGTGATTTCTAACTACAAATCTTGTTTTTTGAGACTGAGATATTTGAGTGTTTTTGAGACAGCCAATGCACACAGTTATGAGATTCTGTGTCTGTGAATATTATCCATGTGTATGCTGTGTGGTTGCTAGGATGCCCCTCAGAGACTGAAATGCTGTGAGTGCTCTTTCTGTTTGCATACTGTTTGCATACTGCATATCTAGGCAATGTGAAATTTTGATTAATTTGTTTCTAGTATTTGCTATTATGAGGAATATCTTCCCTAGAGCGATTTTATGTTTCTATCTCGTCCAAGGCTGTGAAGATTGTGCATTTGATCTGCTTGAAAGACTGATTTTCTTCCATTCTAAGTATTTACTATTAAAGCAATATGCAGTACTGTGATTGCTGTAGGGCAGGATTGTATACAACACAGCATTAAACACAGCTGACGTTTCATTTTTACACTAATATTGAATACCCACCGCATAGTACAGTCTTACAGTTATCCAGACAGAGAAACTGAAAAGTTAAGTATCATAATAAATATCCCCTGTCTTGCAATATAAAACAAAAGCTTTGATGTAGAGCTGCAATTCACAAGGGGACCAGTATCACACATTGCAACCTAAGCCAAAATTTTTTGAAACTTTAAACACAAATGTTGGAACACTAAATCCATGTTTTAGGATCCTGTACTGAAGTGACCTTCTTTTTTTTAGCATTTCTCAGCATCTTTCTGCCCTGTAACGTTACTCTGTAACATGAGGTGCTAGAATTGTATTTACTGTTTTAATTTAATGCCTTCATAGTGTTGTGGTAATTGCCCAAGGACTCATTGGTGCAAGATATAGCTGAGGTGCTCAGCTGTGATCAGATTAAGCTTTAATTGAATTTAATGTAAGAAATGAGGCAGCTGTTAAGAAGACAATTCATTGTTCATCTTCTTTCCCTGAACCATTCTGACATCCTGGGTGAAGTACTATTGGACAGTTGTTAGGTGTTCTGCTGTTGTAATCATGATTTTTGTCCTCGTCCACTTCTCCTACCAGATATTGTAACAAAGGAAGAGTTCTTAAGGAAGCAAAAGATGGAGACTATCATCTTCAGCAGAGAAAAGAATCTGAACACATACGAATGTATTGTACCTGCCAATATTGAGGCTGTCACTGCAAAGGTGCTGAGAGTACTCTGTATCCATTGCATAGGCTGTCTGTGAATCTGTCTGCAGTGTGTGTTTCTTCTTGAATGAGAGATTGACCAATTTATAGTTGCATGTTCTTTTTCTCGCCCACCTTAAATCTTAGATTTGTATTTATTCTCTCACATGGCTTTTATTTGTGCTCCTGCTTTTTCTTTTCATCCTCAGCTATATCCTTTTATATTCTCACTCATTCCCTGTGATGACCCACATTGATGCAGCAAAATATCCTTTCATTTTCTGTGCTTCATCCCTTATTCAGTGCCTTTTCGTATTGTAAGTACATATGAATGCGCGAGAGAGTAAGAGATACAAGGACCGAGACAAAAGAAAGGATAGCCTGAAACACAGACACAGGGGTGTACAGTACAAAGATAACGATGTCAAAGACAGAGATCTCATATCAAGTAGAGTAGATTTGATGCACAGCATGGAAAAAAGGAGAATTAAAGTGATGTTTTTCCTCATACAAGTAGTTGCAGTAGATGTTCTCTGAACAAAGACCATGTGTGTGTTTGTGTATATACGTAAAACTTTTATCACACTCTTCAATTTTAGATCAATCAATTTCTATTTTAAACCTTTTCAGAAAGCTGTTAAGCTTCACTTTTATTTGACTGGCTAGTTGTAAACCAGTAGGAGGAGTTGGGACTTTAAATGTATACTTGATTAAAAGGTTTTAAATCAGTACAATGGTAAATGGAGAGCTTTTCAGCTGACCCCATAAGGTATGGATACCTTTATCTCAAGATTCTACAGTAATGAATGTTCCTCTGTAACGCTGTTATGACTTTGTTTTTAGAATAAGCATTGTCTACTGGAAGCTGGAATAAGCTGCACAAAGGATTTAATCAAAGCCAAGATATATCCTATTGTTCTCTTTATCAGAGTCTCGGAGAAAAACATCAAGAGGTTCAGGTAAAATATCAAACCTTTTGCATATTTGATATTCTGTCTTATTCAGTGAGTAATTCTCTAGTCCAATAATGTTATCACTGAGAGAAATGCAGGTCCTCTTCTTTCTTCATCTGGTGTCTGTGTGCGCATTGTTTCCTACCATGTCTCCTTCCTGAAATATTGACCAGGAAAAAGAAGGAATTTCCCAAATTTTACATTCTTTCACTGTCCCTGATAGCAATGATCATTGTGGGAGGATAAGACTGAAGAATATGTCTTTTTTTCTCCATGCTTAGCACTCCCACAGCATTTCTTACAGTAATACTAGCTGTAAGAGGAAAGTTCACAAACACTTGCACTGTCCTTACATTCAGCCCTCTTAAATTATTTCCCCATAGCAAGTATTTTTCCTTGGGGGCAGGATGGAGGTAGGGGAGGGAGGGGATAGACCTGGAGTAGCTGTATTCTCCACTGTTTTTATTGCTTGTATATAATCAGTAGAAAATAAATTCTTGATAGGGCAGCTGGGACTACGGGATTCACTTACAGTGCAAGACATTTATTTTTGGTCTGCTCATTTGGTACAGGAAACTATTGCCAAAGCCGGAGACAGAAGATGAGTTTTTACGTATGTGCCGTCTGAAAGAGAAAGAACTGGAGGCACTGCCATGCCTTTATGCCTCTGTAGAGGCAGATGCATGGAGCAGTATTGAGGATCTTATCCGAGTAATAAAAGACAAGATCGGAGAAGAGCAGCGTAAAACCATCTGGGTAGATGAAGATCAGCTATAAAAAACAGTATGTAAAATGAAGCTCTTTGGTGACAAAAGGACATACCCAGGTGGAGCAGGGGCTCACAGAATTCTCTGATTCGGTGCCCAATGCTCTCTTCTGTTTCACCCTTGCTGGCTGGGGACTTGCTACTGGCAGAAAGCATGTATGGAATGGAACTGGAGCTGTGCTGAACAGCCAGCATCTCAGATGCTGGGGATCTGGGGTGTGGATCGGACCACAGCCACCACCACAACTTCTGACCCACCAGCATCTCTTAACGGACAGCAGCTGTTTAACAAGTCAGAAGGACAAAGATCTTGTGAGGGAGCTTAGGGTAATTTATTATGTAAAGATATGGTTCACATTTGGCCCATCAAATGCTTCTGATGAGACCAGATAAGTGAAATCTAAGAGAAATAAAGCATGAGGATTGGACTAAAGGATATGAAATTGAGACGTGTCCTGCACCCATCCTGAGGTGAGGTTCCAAAAATACTCCAATATGGAAGCTGTTTGGTAGCAACAGAAACACTACTGCTGGTGGCTGAGGCAGCTCTGTAGCCCTGTTTTTCTGTGATCATTTCAATCAGAAGGGAAGAGAATAGCTTTAATTCCTGGCATTAATTAAAATGACAATTTTCATTTCCTCTTTAAACCCAGTCCTGTTTAACAGTTTTGTGGGTTTTCTTTTAGTCTTGGCACTTACAGAAATACATATATATATATATATATGAAAAGACTCCACAGTCCCAGTGGCACATCAGGTCTTTCCAGATCTGCCAATGTTTCATTTATTCTTTCCCTGCCTTTGTATTGTATTAATTTGTACGTCTCTCAATTTTTACCATTTTTTACTTGTGGAAAATTCTATTGTGCCTTCTCTAGGCAGCAAGGTTCTCTGTTTCTCCACTGAAATCTGTATTTCTGTACAACATCATTGCCTGCCAACATACCTGCTCTCAACAGGAGGGACTGTTCTGAGAAGAGGAAAAGGAGAATTTCATAAGCCAGTAATCGCTGTGAGCCACTCAGTCCTTGACCTCTCTGCCATGATTGACAGCAAGGAGACCAGTGAGTGTCACACTGTGCTGTGGCCAGCTAGTATAACATTTTCAAAAGTGTGTACATGACTTAGAAGACCACATCCCATTTTCAAAAGCACTCGACTCCTCAGAGAGTTTAAGTTCCACCAAAAATGAGTGGGACTAGGACTCCTAAATCTCTTAGGGCTTTTAAAATTTTTCCTCTATACATCAGACACTGCATTGAGACTGCCAAATTGATTCAATAAAACTGATCAGATAATTATGACTTGCACAGCTGCTGATATGAAATGCTATAAAATCTGACCTACGGATGAAGAGGTGTACATCTCATTATCCTTAGATCTTTCATTCCCTGCCATATCCCTCCTTTTTAAGATGCCTTTAATAACAAACTTATCTCTGCTTCTGTGTTCATCCCATGTCCCCTGTCTTGGTAGCTCAGGCCAGCATGCAGCAGCTTGCAATAAAAAGAGAAAGAATCCAAGCGAAACATCTGGCCTGGTTGCCCTCACTACACTAACTGCTGCACTGTCCTGGTGACGAGCTTCTGATATTGGGGGTGTCTCCCAGGTGGACTGGGTCAGTTCATGTTAGCTTACGTGACTGTGCTTTTCTGCTCTTCTCTTACTTTTATGCATATCATTTTTTAACTAATGCTATCTTCTAGAAGTCATTTATGTCAGCTGACATCTAACTTTCTGCTGTTGTGTTTTTCACATTATTAATGTTTGAAAGACTACTCATAGCTAGTGTTTCTCAGAGAATAGCTTTTTACCTTCCCAATGCCATCTGTTTGGACTGCACAAGCAGGGGGATACTCCTATTTTGCAATCTCTTCACAAAGTACAGGCTGCATCCGCAATTTGCAACTCCCTCCAGGGCAAAGAATAACAGCTGATTGGGGTATATATAGAACAAATTGGATGATTCTTCATAGAGCCTCTGTAGCTCAACAAGAAAACAAAGTGTTGGCTGGGAAAGCTGAGCCTTCCAGGAGCATTTCTGCAGACATTCCTAATGTCCTGATCATGCAACCTTGTGCGACAGCTGCCTATGCTTTGTTACCGTGACAGTTTTGAGTCCACAGCTGAGCAAGGGGTGGGACTGCGAGAACATTGCTGGGCTGCTTCAGCAAAAAGTTCAGCCAGGTCAGCTTCAGAGCCTGCAGGAGCAGCCAGCTGCCTGCCTACAGGACAGAGCTCACCTCATGTCCCTGCTGCAGGGATCAGGAACAGCTGGAGGGGCGGCTGGGACAGACAGGGAGCTGGAAGGAGGGATTGAAGGATCTCCATCTCTCATGGCTGCTTCTGCAGTGGTCTTCTCTCCCCACTGCTTTAGTTCTGAGCCCTCTTTACACAAACAACAGCTGTGGATATGATTTATCTCACTTAACTTCAGACATGGAAAAGGTGGATGCCAAAGTCTGAAGGAGGTTCCTTTCACAGTGAATGGAGATACACCTCCCAGGAGCTATTTGTCTAACTTACTGTAGATAGCTATCTTAGGATGAGATAAATTGCCCTCTGAACTGTCTGTTTCTTTCCATGGACTATAGAAGAAAACTAGAAAATTTGCCTGGCCTATAGCATTTCTCTTTTTGACCTGTATTTTAGGACAGCTAAGCCCACCTCATGGAAAAGGTGGGACTAGAGATGGAGGCAGGGAACAATAACAGATCTAATTATTTCTGTGAAATGAGAGGAGTAAATACACGGAACACATTCTTATTCTCGATATCTGAGTGAATCTCCTGTAAATTCCCAGCCCTGCAGATGCTGTGAGGCATTGAGGTTGTCTACTCATTTGATGCAAGGCAACAAGACTCTTAAGTGAGTTCACTGGCAGAGCTATGTGCTGTGGCATTCATAACCCTCATCTCTCTTTGACTGAGTGGAGAAGGACTGGAAACTATATTCCCCCTTGACTTCTGGATGTGAATTCAAAAAGCAAATCTGTAACTGGAGCACATTCCCAGAAGTGCAGCAGAGCAGTGAGGACCATTATCATTTACACTAGCTGAAGAAGTGCTTCTGATGTAGTTCCAAATGCTGTCCATCTAAACTGGAAGAAATTAACCTCTGTGTCTTTTGAAATATATTCAAAACTACAGGCTTGAAAAGAGGCCATGAATTTCCCTAAATGGCAGAGTATTGGAGTCAGTGTGAGTTCCAAGTCCTGAACTGGCAGATCTGAAGTGCAAACTTTGAACTTGGGCTGTAGATTTTCTCAGTAATCTTCATTCTGCTAAGTCTTACTTATGAGGTATAACTTTAATCTACCAACAACTTCCCTCCTCACATACACATGTAGTATAGACAATCCTGAGTTTCTGATCACATAAACAAATGCCCACCCACGCATAGTCAGCTTATTGGTCAAGGATCAATAGTGATCATTTTGTTGAAAAACTGGAAGCAAACAAAACTGGAAATACTGTAAATGTGTGTTGTAAGCAGTGTCAAAACTGAGTCTAAAACAGGCTCTCAGCTGGATCTCATGGAAGTGTAAGGATTTGACAAGTTTTCAGTTGGATTTTCTTTGGGTGTTTTTCTATTGTATTTGTATTGTTAGACAGCACTTGGTATAAGATTTGCAATCAACAACCGGACTTGCAGGTACCACTGTAATTCAGACAAATTACACGAGTCTAATAAAATCAAGCTGCAGACCCACGTTCGAGCTGGCTGCTGTGGCTGGACATCAGAGTTCAGATCAAGCCATCTGACAGAGACATGTCTGGATACCAGTTGCATTTGTCTGTCTGAGGTAAGCAACATTTACATTAACCCATTTTAAAACATACCAGTCAAGGTTTCTAACTGAAGTCTGTGAACATTTCTCCACAATCTGTATTTTAAGCTAAACAGGGAATTATCAGAAAATCAGGGTAATTGTCCTGAATTCAGTATGCTTTTTTTTTTTTTTTTTTTTTTTTTTAAAAAAAAGAAAAAGTTCTAAAGCATCAAATAATAACAGTCTTTCATAATATATTATTGGAAAACTACTTCTTTCATTTAAGAGCTCACTAGAGCTGGCTGAAAAATTTTTAGATGTGGATTGTTCTTTGGAAGATGTCATTGAAAAATTGGCCACTAGAAAATGCAATTGGAAATTTTTTCAATGGAATATTGTGCTGTTAGAAAATGTGTTTTCATCCAAATCAATTGTCTGTAAAAATGCTTTCATTCTGGCATTTCATTAAAAAAAAAAAAAAAAAAGTTTTTAAGTAATACTGAAGTAGTTCTTTTCAGTATTGACTATTGACATACTTTCAGTCTCTTACCTAGAAATATTTCTGGTTTTAATTTTTTTAATTTCTTATAGATGAAGTATTTTTAAAAGTCTACATTTAAGCATTTAATTTGATTCAAACACTTTTTGAACAAAATCTTGTATTTGATTTTTATATACTACAAAGTAATAGAAGTAAGGCCTTATAGCTATCAGATGTGGAATAATTTCTGTCACAAGAAAAAAAAGCACTGAATCTGGCTTTACATTATATTTTACTCTGCTGCTAAAATGATGTGTTATATAAGTCAGTATCATGCAGTTCAGCACATTTGGGAATTGTTGCAGGTAAAAATTTCATGCAAACTTTATTACACAGAATTTGATATTCCTTTGAATCAGAATTCTGGCTGGAGGCTAAGCTGTCAATTGGTCTGTCTGCAGCACAGACAGCTCTGGCAGCACAATTTGCAGGGGGGTAGGAACACACACAAAGCAGGCTTTTGCTTATGAACCTTAAGTGGAGATAGTTGCCAAAGCTGGAAAAATGCCTGTAAACCTGTTAGAGGTATTTGTATTCTTTTATGCCAAGCTATTTTCATGGGTTAGGGTTGGAAAGCTCTGTAGCAAGGATGAAGGCAGAGAGACAGTATTCAGATGGACTGACTTCAGCTCTGGGGGGTCCAGAGGTGTGTGAACCCCAGAGCTGCAGTGAGGGTACGATATTCTGCATGGTCACCTAAGGGGAGATGTTCAAGCAGCAGTTGCTGTGCTGGCTGCTGCAGTCTGAAAAAGCAAGTCACAGTTAGGGATTTGGGACTTCTGGGAGAACAGCATTCTAGGATTTTGCAATTATTTGAATTGAGTACTCTGAATCATTCAGCATTAATCAGCTTATACTGTGAAGCCTATCAAATGTGTTCCCTCTTGGTGTAGCTGCTATCTCCCTTGCTTCTGCTCAGTTCCGAGGACTGAATAGTATTGTGCTATTTATGCTGTTTGCTGTTAAAAGGTACACAGGATTTCAACTGAGATACGTGATTCCTTTCTTATAAGTTCCTCTGCTTTCCCCACATCTCCTGCCTTGCTCAGTTTCCAGAGTTCTCGTTTGCTCCCCGATCCATGTAATGCCCAGGCTGATTCAGGGTTTGCAGCACACTTGGCTTGCCTGAGATCCTTCGTCAGAACACTGCTCCATGCAGTCATGTCCAGCACACCGAATGATTAATGTGTAAATTGAAACTGTAATTCAACAAAAAACTTGTGCTTTACTGGACTCGTCTGCAGAAGGAAAGAAAAAGGAGGCTCTCATGTGGATCAGTGCGATGTGCCTTTTGACTTTGGAGACCTAATCCCAGTGTGATTCTTGGTTCAAGCACAGTGAATATGGTCCTTTGGCACTGGCAGCTTGGCTAGCAGCACAGCTGTTGGCTGTAACTCCTGGCACAGCAGGAGTTACGCTGACAGCGCACTGCGAGTCCTGCCCACGCAGGACTTGGGGGAACCGGGGTAACTTACTCTGTCTGACACCTTCCTGAATGGAAAACCTAATTCAGGCAACGCAGTGCCAAGAGACTGTGACAGGAAATTTCCTCCTGAATCTTTCAGGGACCGCAGAATTCTGCCTTGCTCCCAGAAATCACACTCAATATTTCTGCAAAGCCCTCTGCAGCCCTTACTCCCCAAAAAAAGAATCTGTGCCATCCTCGTGGGCTTTCCCCTGAGTCTTTCTAGTGAAAAATTTTGTTTTTTCTCTCTGATCCTGAAGAAGCAAATGGAAGGCCTCCCATCCCAGTCTTCATCTGTAGCACTCTTGTTTCTTTACGAATAAGATGTTGATAACATTCCTGTGCAAACAGAGGAACTGGACAGAGGGTTGGTGTGGCCGGCCTGTCCAGGGCAGCAACACGGGCGCCTTAAACCCTGCAAAGAGCTGGCTCTGGGTCTGCACTGCTCTGGCCTGAAGACTGAACAAGAGCATAATGCAAGTCTGGCAGCTCTCTCAAGGATTTGAGTGGTGGCTGCCTTAAGTGGTGAGATTTCTAGTTTGATTTGAGAACCCTACCAGTAAGCCAAGTTCAGAACAACAGGAAACTCGTCCACCCTCCCTCCCCCGCCTCCTTTTTTTCTGTTCCTCTGCAGCAGAAACTTTCTGATGTTCAGATCACAGGCTCTCTGGGGTTAAATGCACCATTAGTCACTGGAAAAAAAAAAAAAAGACCCTTTAAAAGCGGATGGTGGGTGATAGGGAACCTGTTTGAGAGTAAATATCTACAACAGCATGTCTGCTTCATCAGATATTAGCATCAAAAGCTGTCTGACAATTTAGCAACAAACAGCAATATTGATTTTCTTCCAAACTGCAGACACAGAAAGCACAGAAAGACAAAGATGCAGAGATGGCTCTTTCATAGGATCCCCATCATGTCTGGGCAAATAACAAGGCAGGACTGCCAGGCAATGAAGCACCTGCAACACCCAGGTCAGCATGGTACCAGCAGCCTGCAGGTTAGAGGTGACTCAAGGACGCAGGGGATGGTCCAACTCCTGGCCCTGAGGGTGTGCAGCACACAGTGATACCTTCCCAGGGGTGAAGAAGTGAGGCTGGGGACGGGCTGTTCCCACCATGGCAAGTGGGAGCTTGTGGATGGAGATGAAGCGGTGACGTACAGTTTGCTTCCCTTGCTGTTTTCAGAGGATACACAAATTAATTGCTACAAAGCAGTCGAACAGTAATAGCTACCTCTCCACCTGGGCTGCCTGCAGCCCCAGCAGCCATCCTGACTTTTCAGAGCACTGGCAAAGTAGCCATTTTTCCACCCTGGCATTCTGGAAGAATTCTACCAGAGAACTAAGATGCAACTGTTTTTATTCCTTTGTTCTCTGTCCCATTAACTTCATTTGCTCATGTTGATAGAAAAGTCTTCTCATGGCCAGCAGTCAGATCTCAGAACCACTTCTTTTATCACAAGTGTTTGGTATATCCAGTCCTCTGGAGAACAGCTTTCTTTTTTTCTGATTTAAATTCACCACAGTTATTGGTCTCACATCAATTATGTACACTTTTCCCTTGCCTCTCAGTCTGAAATGCCAGTGAATCTGGTAATTTTTGCTCACAGAAGTGGGGAACTAACAGGGATCTGATCTTTGGCACAGCCTGCAGTGATTGCAAGTACCAAGGCATTAGCAAAACAGCAAGGAAACAGAAACAGGCACTGAAACTCACTGAAGTACTATCTGAAAACAAGTACAAGCTCACAAACAAGTATTCAGAGAGTAACTCACAACGTAGTGCTTCAGAAGGAGATGGGGTACATCAGGACAGTGCCCAGGAAGGGCTTCACAAAGCAATATCCATCCCCGGTCATGGGGACATCCAGAATGCTCAGGGTAGAACAGGACAAGAAATAAGGAGTAACTTGTTCCTGGCAAAAATGGACACAACTCCATTAACTTTTAGCTCTGTGCACCAGAAGGAGCTAGGCTGGATATCGGCTCTGACCTAGTTGGAGTTCTTTATAGCAACATTACCGTATTGTTAAAATGCTGTTTTAAGAGCTAGTTTTTGGTTGTTGCCTTCATTTTTTTCACCCTAGAGAAAGCCGGTGGGGTAAACTTCTATTAAATGAATGTGAAAAATTGATGCCTGGGTCTAAGTGCACATTTATAAATATAACATCAAATTCAGTGGCTTACAACAGCGTGTCTCCCAAAGAGCTCTGCCCCCCAAGCACTGCCTACCCTGCTGTAGTAATGGTCTTTCTCTTACCAGCCTCCTGAAACACTAGAGCAGTCTTCCAAAGGCAGCCTTATGCTGGTGAGATTTACCTCTGTCATTGTAGCTTGTCTGCAGCATTTACTTCTCCATATCCTGGTGCTGAGCTGATTTGCTCATTATCAGATTGCTTTTTATTAATCACAGCAGTAACAATGTGACAGAGAAGCTGGAATACAGCATAGACAGTGCTTCATTTGTTCCAATTGATTTTCCTATCACATTTTATTACTACTATTTACTTTGTGCGCCTCAGAAAGATTGAACTGCACTGTGCAGTAGGGGTACATATTTGAATTTCTCCTCCTTTTAGCTCTTGCTATTTCTATTATGTTAGTCAGAACAGTGGGTTCTTCCAGCAACTAAGCCATGACCTTCTCTGCTATAAAACAGCATATAGAGGTTTTGTGATAATTAGACTCCACCGGCGTGTGAAGTCCTGCATGTGGAGTCCTAGGGAAATCCATGCGAATCATGGATACCGAGCACGTCTGAGAATTAGATTGCCAAGATGGTATTTTACAAATTCCCAGCACTGACCAGAACCACAGCTATAGCTAAAACAGCACAGGGTATAATTTGAGAGTATGCAGAATATGTGTATGCATCCTACACTTGGGCTAGGATGTTCTGGTTGTTTCAGGATGAGATTTGGATTTGCAGTAAAAATAATGGAGATGATGGTGATGATGATGCATTTTTTTCTTGCTACTTCCTAGCTGTTTTCTAATGTCTTAGATCACTGTTCACAAGCTGGATCTGGCAACCTTCAGCCAGCATATCTAAAACATCAGAGAAGACCAAAGGATTACTATCAGAAGGTATTTGGTGGTTTATGGAAGATGATGCTCGAGTCAACGAGAAGACAAAGGATGGCAGGTGCAGTAAGATTCATTAGTTGTTTCCTTTCCATAAATGAGGCTCACTGAGGACCAAAACCAACTTAAAACTTTGCCAGAAAAAAGCTATCAAATTCTGTGGTAAAGTTCCTATTTTCAGCACAGCTAGGATTTCACGCTAGAGATTTATAAGCGTTTGAACTATATTTATTCTGAAATTGCCCTATTCAATGAGTACAACAGGAAATCCATGGTTGGCTGCACCTGTAGGTGTGAGATACAGTTGTGTGGGGAGGTGATGAGAATATGTAAGGAAAAAAAAAAAAAAAAAAAAAAAAAAAAAAAAAAAAAAGCTTTGTTTTGTACAAATTGTTTTACAATTAGCCTAGTTCAGGAGGGAGGAGGAAGCTAGCAGGTGGCAGCATGTGTCATTAATAAAGTTTAAAACAGAAACCACAAATAGTCAGCTGAGCTGAAAGTTTCCGTGGGCTCTTCACTCTTACTGGAAATGTGAGAGTCCCTCTCACAGGAATTTCTTTCTTATCATGTGCTTTATCTTGCTGAGGTGCTGTTTTATAACTTAAGCAGAATGTGTGAGTGTTTGTGTGTATGTGTGTGCAAGCACATCTGTGTACACGTGCACCACGGAACAGCACATATCTGTACAGATGTGCAACATTATGCTCTGGGAACATTCCACACACCATCAAGTACATGTTTCTTCCTCCTAGCTCAACTAGTAGAATGGCTTATTTTGTTCTACCAGCAGAAGCTTTTGGTTCTTAGAGCAGAAGATGCAGAGCTCGAGTGCCCTGGCCCCCTCCCTGAGGTACATACATGCACTTGTCATTTGTCCAACAGTGTTTGAGCTGTGTGACTTTGAGCTTGTATGATGGTTTACTATCCTCCTACAGCTGGTGACCTTGAGCTGCATCAAATTTTTTTTTTTTTTTTTTGAGCAGTAGTGGGGGGTAATTGAATGATTGTAAAATGGGCCACTAGGCAACTAGAGGTTAAACGAAAACTAAAATAATGTCATCTACTGGAACATTTTTGGTCACATTTAAGGTCACAGTCAGATAAAGGGTTAGGAAATATCAGCCTGAGACTTTAGCATTGCAAATGGGTTTCTGCAAGCACAGCTTGTGAGTGATGGGAGGGGAGAAGAAGAAGGGAGGAGAATATACAGATACTGGTGGTGGATTTAACCTGGACTAAGTTCAGGCACCTCAATAAGATTCACTTGAGCAGTATTGATCAGGGTGGAAACACTAAGTATGTTTGTTAATCTGGCACTATTTCCTTCATGCTGTATTTTTATTGTTATTAGAATCTGTGATTTACTGTGTCCAGCCTGGATCAAATTCAGCAGCTGTATTTCTCAAGATTATTTTTTCACCCTTTCTCACTAAAGTGCATTTACGGAAGAAGTTTTGCAGCTTTTCAAAAGAATCATGTCTCCCTCCAGTGGTGAAGTGATACAGCTTGGGTTTCCAAAATCAGTTAGGCCATGTGAGTTAGGGTATGTGAGTGTGCATGACGGCACACTTTTATGTGAAATAATCCTGTGACGCATATGAGGAGAACATGAACACTCATCAGTAGCCACCTATTTTATAACAGTTTTTCCAGTAGAACACACTGTTTCTTTGAACAACCCCTGTGGTACACCACATCTCATTTTAATGCTCTTTGTTTTTACAAAATAGTTTAGTATCGCAAATTCTCACTCAATTTGCATGTTTTGCTGCTTGAATATTAGTAGTTTCTGTCTGCTGATTCCACAGTTGTACAATAAAATACTGAGTTGAGCCCCGTCACCTTGTGGCATGAGGTAGAACAATATTTTAGACGTTGTGTAGAAAAATCTCTTTGGATCAAGCTGTTTTCAGTTCAGAAGAGACATATTCAAGCCCTGGTCACCCCATAACAGAAAGCCATACAAGTGCATTGGGGTGAGGAGATATTGATTTACCTTCTGTAAAATAAATGTAAAATCAAAGCCTGAGCATTTTTCAGCACCTCTCCAGTACTCTGCCTGATTAGTGTGCAAGCCCCAAGTCTCATACCTTCCACCGTGATTCCCACATCTTTTGAACCATCCCTGAATTGCAGATTCATATTATGAGCTGCAAAACTTGTTTGGCCAGTGTTGTGAGGCACAAGTGCTCCCTTACTCATCTCATTTGTGTTCCTTACTCAAGTTCTTCCTTTTTGACCTCATTCTTCACATTTCCGAATCTGAGATGAACTTCACAAAGCACTTTTCTTAAACTCCCTATGCCTTACTGTGTTCCTCATTGAAACTGTGCAACATCAAAATAGATTATTAAAATAGTGGTACCTCGGTAAGGGAAACAGCAAGAAGTATTATATTTAAACCAGTATTTATTGTTAATTATGCTTTTCCTTCAAGTAGTGAATAAGCACTCAGTGCTGAAATTGGAAGACCTGCTCAGAAAGGATTCTGTGTGATTATTTGATTATAATATGTTAGCAGTGCTTGTAGTTACCGTTCTGCTGATTTCATGCCAAAACAATGGGCTGTGATGGCCTCAGAATCAGCTAAACACTTCACCATCTTCTGAGCATCGTAAATGGATTGGAGAAAACATATTTGTGCATTTTCTTTCTGAGCTCTTTCATCATCTGAACAGTGACATAGAATAGTATTCTTCAATGCTCACTGTATCACAACCGTTAGCTAAAATATGAATATATTTTTGAAGATAAAATGTTATCTTGTCTCTTCAGGAGAATGCATTCTCCTCCTGTTTACTTTGGGTTTCAGGTTGTGCTTTTCCCTGTCACCCACAAATATTCAATTGTATGTTCCCTCCTCCTCCTCTTCTAGCCAAGGTTATAAATTAAAATTCAATTTCATTAAAATTGTAAGTAATCATTCTCTGCCTCTCATTAGTAATGATTCGGTGCAGGGGGATCCCGGCTGCTCCCACAACTGTAATTCAATTGGACTCACCAGCTCTTGTTCACAAATCGCTTGAGCTGCACTTTCTTCACAAATTTATGGCATCAGCACTGTCCAGAGGTTGAATTACAGCTGCAGGTTTGATCAGGGACTGCATTATTCTGCATCTAATCCCTGCATTCTGACAGCAGCAGGGGGGAGCACTGTTGTTTTACAGGAACTGTGCATTGTTCTTCTGCTTTATGTCAGGGCCTGAATTGCCTTTGGAATCAGGGAACTGTCAGCCCAAAGCTACAAGCAAACAACAAGATCAGAATGACATGGTACATAAATAACAAACATGGAGACAGTCAACAGCCAGCGTTCCTTCTTCTGCACTCTCCTAAATTACTGGAATGGTGATTGACCACAGACTGTGCTCTTTCATCATCTGATGCTATCTGAATATAGCGATGCTAGCTGAGCATAATGTTGAAATATCACTCCCAGCTTTTACTCAAAACGAGGAATGTTGATATTCACTCAATGTTGTTATTCACTGGTGGCACAAAGTCACCATTAACATTAATTAAATCAGCCAGAGGCCACGTTCATGCACCCATTCACACATGAGCCCTTCCTCTCGGGCAGTGTTCTGCAGCCTACAGCATTCTTGGCAAAAAGGGTCCGTCAGCAGATCTGGAACGGCACGCAGCAGGACCTGTGTGTGCCTTCTACCCCAGAGGTAAGACGTCACCCATCAGCTGACAGCTTGCCTGCTGCAAGGTGATAGAGCCTCAGAGCCGCCTGTACCCAGGGTTTTAAACTTGGTGGAAAACGGAAGCCCCCGTCTCTTGTAGAGAGGTGGTGTTGTCATGCTGCTGACCTGGCTTGTGACTCTCAGTTTGGAACTGATCTTCTCCAGGTCTGCAGAGACACATGGCCTCAACACATTTAACATCAGTTTGGGAATAAAAAAAAAAAAAATAATAAATAGAAAATAAAAAAAAAAAAATAAAAAAAAAAAGTGTATTGCCTCTGAGAGCTTTTCCTGCTTTAATGTATCCACATGCATGTGGTCCTACAACAAAGAGCAGGTCCAAAGCTGGCATGTGCCAGTATCTAGTCCTCATTTAATTGAGCTTTTCTTTTATATTAGTAATGGAAATCACTGAATGTGAGGCAATATGGTAGCTTTACCACTGTTCTGCTTCTTATGGCTTCTACTAATTTTCTTGTTTGTTTTAATAACAGAATCTGTCATATTCCAGTTTTGCACAAACCCTAAGAGGCAAATTACAAGAGGTGTCAAGCAATTCTTGTTGACTTCAATGAGGGTTATGTTTTTTTAAAAACTACTTCCCGTGGAATCTGAAGGTCCTTTTATTTCTTTATGCCATCTTGCCATTTTTTATGCTTTGTTGTCAGAGAGACTCTGACATGAGACAGGATAAGGGAAACGTCTGCTTTCACATGACAATTTAGAGCAACAGCATTTGGCTCCTGGTTTGCAGCTTGCAGCCGAATCACCTATTTTGTGCAGTCCCTTGTGGCTGCAGGCTCCCCCAGCAGGATTCTCAGGCACAGTTTCCCAAGTGTGTTCCAATATGTTTTCAGCATATTTTAGATCCTTCGTTTGCTCATTTTTTATCCCTTTGCAAACTGAAATATATTTTTCCTTTCCTAATTAACTCCCTGCCACCCCACTTGTGGTAAAGCCTGATTTATTTCTCCGTCTCTGCACTGAGAGGACAGGATACTTAATCTCCTCTGGGTGGACGCTGAAACACTGTCTGAATAAAATGCTGATCACTCATCTGGTTAGCTCCTGCCAGCTCTTCTCCGCATTCCTGCCACCCAGGTTTTGCATCATTTGCTATCACTTCTTTAAAATGACCAAGTCCCTTCCTTCTCCACTTCTGAAGGCTGATAATTCCTCGGTTAGCCAACAGCCACATTCGGGTGTGCGTGCGAGTGTTTGTCCTTTCATTTTGTCTGAAGAACATGAATATTCACAGGCTAAAAATGATTGGTTGGATAAAAACTTTGAAAAGACATTAAGCTGATTGCTGCAATTTATTGCACTTGTTGTTCATTTGGGACTTTTTTTTTGGTTGTTGACAGGGTCCTGCTTTTTGTGCTAACGTCCACTTGGTAGCTGCAGAGGAATAAAGAAGCTTTGGGATCCCCTCATTCGGGGAGCAATGAATAAATATGGTGTAGAAACAAACAGGAATAACAGCCCAAAGAATTAACATTTTGAAAGCTTCTGTGTTTGATGCCCATCTGCAAAGTAAAGAATGAAAATCAGATATATGTGGATGCATGCATACATGTTTGCAGTGGCAATCTCTTTCAGATGGCAAACACTTAGCTCTAAGTGCCAATGTTTTTGCACATCTTGAAAATATTTGTGTAAAAATGGAAGGAGAAAAGTTGCCATCTGCACCACGTAGTGGAAAATGATGTGGGCAGAATGCACAACATGTGTTAAGTGAAGGGAGCCAGGTGAATGAGGTGAGGAATCAAGATTTTTCTTCTTCACGCTGAAGCCCTGAGAGACTCATTTAGTGACGTCTCAAAGCACGCTTTTCAGATGTGCATCCATTCTGCCTTTCCTTTGAAGTTAACCTGGGCTGCGAAACGTAACAGTGAATTCAGTGAGAGGGCTTGGAAGCCTGGCCTGCCAGACCATTAATGGTCTCAGGCAAATACTGTGGACTCCGTTCTATTTATTTTTCCTAAAGTGTAGGTGTTAAGAAATATGAGGCTGGTAAGCGGGTGACACGGCATCTGCAAGCATCGCCTCGGCAATTCTGGTTAGCAGACAGCCTTGGAGTAGGATTGTAAAAATTGCATCATTTGTAACCTTTTCCACACCAGCCTTTTTAAAAACAACTGTAACCAACAGCTTTCCTTTGGACATGAAGAGAATAACTAAAGAGAACATCTGTTTTCCCTTTAGATGTGGAACTGCAATAGCAAGCCATGCATAAATTTTATTAAGGCTTGCTAATTTCCTATGAGTTTGGGGAGCTACATGTTACCCATGGAGATATTTGGCTCTGCATCTCCAGATGAAATGTAATTTTAAAAACAATGCAGAAAAAAAAAAGTGTATATAATTTGGCAGCAAACATGTTAGGTTCTGTTCTCAGGGAGCTCCATTTTCTTTGGCTTTGTTTTTATACTTTTTGAAATTTTTACCTTTTTCTTTCTCTTAATGTTATTCTCCTTGTTTTCTGATGACTTTCTATAACATAGACATCTAAACGAAACAGGCATCTGAGTTGGATATACTGCTTAACGTTTGAGTCTTTTGTACTCAAAATCAGTGCTCCAAACATATTTAGGACCTAAGGCTGTTTTTATGTTGTTTCTTAGATGCCAGACTTCTTGTGCATGCTAGGGGTGTATGCTCTAGCCAGCATGTGCCTGTTCTGTCACTTGGGGCTCTAGGAATGTCTCCAGATTTAGAACTCAGAAGCAAGGACTGTTGAGACATAACCTCATGTGGATAGATACCCACTCACATCCCACAGGCCCAGTTTCTGTGCCCTCTGAGGGCACCTTCGAGCAGAACCTCACTTTCTGATCTTTCTAAACTCTCAGAACCAAGACATCTCTACATTGTCCCTGTGCATAACCAAGGGAACTTCACACTAAGAACTTAGAGCGTGCAGGTTGCTTAGCAGGACATGCCTGGAATTACACAGATCATGCCTTCTTATACGAAATAAGTAGAAAAGTCACGGCATGGGTTAAAAATATGCTTGTCTTCTCTTAATAATTAATTGTTCGGGGATTAATATGAGGTTTTGTGTTTTGAAAGTAAACTAATCCACTCGTTGGCTGGTGTGTAATGAAGGAGAACAGGCTACTGTCAAGCAGGCTGAAAACAGTGAAAATTAACTACAAGAAGTGCCACGACTCACATATTTTATGTATATGAGTAATGTATTCTCTGTGGGACAGAAGATGAAAATATCACACAGAAAAGAAAAACACTGTGGCCACAAATTTAATAAAAGAAGCAGGCATACTTTGCCTCACAGCATATTTTGGCATTTTTACTGCCTGTTAGTATCTGGGCTGGGCAATTGCAAGAGAATCCATGTTTGCGAACCCACATGAAACATGAACAAAACCTTCTGCAGCCTTCCTGCCTGCAGAGCTAGCAAAGGGGGAAGAAAATATAATTAAAAATCAGAATACATTGATATCAAACAATTATAATTTGAAAACACCATTTGGTCCTCCATTCTCCTTCCAGTCATACCATTACAAGGCTGTTTGTGGTTTTCCAGTTCTTTGTCTAGGCCTGTTTGTGATGTCTTGATGTTGATGCTTAGAAGCTCAAGAAGTTTAGGCAAATCTGGGTCAAAAAAACAAATGCATGTACAAAACAACTGTATATTAAAGCAATGTTAAAAGGGACAAGGCAAATACTGAGAAACAAATTCTCTTTTAAATGTATTTTTTGAGAGGTGCCAAACTACTTCAGTTTTCTTTGACTTGATGGGAGTTGAGACTGCAATCACTTCAAAGAACTGGGACTGCTGAAAAAGAGCAAATTACAATAGAGATCATAAAGACTTGCAGAAAACATCCAGCTAAGGTGTCAGTACCCACAGCAAAACATTACTGTATTAGTCCTGGAAGGTTCCCATATATTTAATGAGGTTACTAGAAAATAGTTGATTTATTTGAACTATTTTTGTTTCATTCCTCCACAGGAGAACATTATTCAGTTTTTCTATTTTTTTCATGCTACTATGGGGAATGTGATGAGAGGTGGCCATTGAAAAAGCTGCATAAAACCTCTGAGAATGCAGTAAGCAGAATATAGCTCTTTTAACATTACAAATCTACCAGCTTAGGTAAGGGCTTAAAGTGCATATAAGCTCCCGCACCTCCTCAGATAGGCAGTCACGATCTCAACAATGGAGTAGAAGCAAAAGGAGCTTAGATCATAAATCTTTTTCAGATCTACAAGCTTTGCTGTCTGAATGCACAACGAGCAATTCAAGGGCCCCAACATCTTTTAACAAGTCAGGCTAAGCTGGGAGTACTTCTGCCCTGTGGTAACAACAGTTCAATATTTTGACTCAGTTTGCTCATCTAGCACAGTGGTCAGAAAGGACAAGGTGGGTGATTTATCAGCTCAGGTGATTCCATTAGTGCATACTTTATCTTGCTGTTGTCTAAAGATTGCCAGTTTTGTGCCTAAACTCTGAAGTTTAAATTGCATTAGAGCTAGCTCTAATACAGCAGCGTGGTGCTGTTCTGCAAGCTGGTAGGCATAGCCTCATTGTTGTTTTCTTTGCTTTCCGGTTTCACTGAGCAAAATATTTTTCCTGGCAGTGACAGCGTCTGGTAGTGCTCAGGAGGACAAGAGCCATGTCTCAGGTATGGGCTAACACTCAGTTTTGTAGCAGCACCTCTTTCATAGCATGTCTCCTCCGCTGATGTTGATGATACACTTTCAGAGCACAGAATGCAGTTTTTAAGGTTAGGTCACAGTGGACTGGGTAAAGAATAGGCCATCATCCAGGGGACTCAGGAAGAATTTGGGGTTGGTCAACTATGAGCATCAAGACACTGGAAAAATAGCTCTGTATGCTTTCAAGGGCTTAATCCATATATCCCCTCTGTGCTCAGCCCAAGAAGAAACAAGTGACACTTGAAACATAGAAATAACCAAGTATAGGCACCTCAGCCCTCCTCGTTCCCTGTACTTTGTGCTGACATTCATCAGTGAGGCCATAGCCTCGTATGGACTTCCTGCAAAAACCACAGAAATCACAGGATTTACAGACTGGTGTTCAATATCAGGGATACTTCCATAACTTCTTGCTCATCTGCCTGAGCTGACCAGATGTCATGCCCAGCTGCAATAAGGTCTGTACGTACAAGAAATCCAACACCTTCTCCAAGTCCCATACAACTTTTCAGCCTTGATCTTCTGCCATCTGTTTGCAGGCCCCGGGGGCACAGAATTTTGTGCTCCAGTCCTTCCCCAAGAGTTCCCAATTTTCCTGATCATAATTCATATTCATTTTCCTGCTCATTATAAGTCTGTAGCCAACAAGGGAAATGGAAATCATGTTGCCCTCACTGCCTCTTTCTAGCTTCCTCTCCTCTATCCCATCTTTCAGTCTCCTTTTTTTTCTCTTTACATCCATGGGAGTTGAAGGAGTGAGAAATAGAAGCAGGTGTACAAGTCTTTCTTCATCTCGGCAGAAAGAGAAGAGGAATTACAGGAAGTAACAGAGATGGCGAAAAGGAAAATAGAGTTGAAATAGGAAAAATATGTACCTGTAAAACTGGAAAAGTAAATGAATAAATAGAAAGCTGAAACATTAGTATAAATTTATTCTGTTTTGTACAAAAAAAAAAAAAAAAAAAAAAAATCATTTCAGTACAAACCCAAGAGGGAGATGAACTAGGAATTTTGAAACATGAAACTGGTAAACAATAAGGAAATGGAGAAAGGGAAGCTGTGGAGACTGAGTACAAACCTCTCTCTTATAAGCTTTTACATGGATGCTTACACCTACTGCTTACGCTCATAACAAAACATCCACAGAAGCATCAGCAGGGATCACTACACGCATTTGTGAGGTTCTGCCCAGTCCCTCAGCAGGGTAACAGAATGCACACTGCTGCAGCTCCGCAGTAGTAAACAAAATTGTTTTGTCCTGTTTTTAGAGCAGCTTCTGAATGATTAGATGAGCAACAACAGTGCTGCGGGGGAAAGAGGGAGGGGTGGACCTTTTCCTTTTGACAATTAGATGTGAGCTATTGAAAGCTGCTTTCATGGATGAATGCATAGAGAACTAAGGACATATGGTAACTGATTTGTCTGATGAGGTTATTGTATACTATAATTTCGCTCTCATTTACAGACGAGGCAGGCCTATCACGGGAGTTGCACTTCACAGTTGTTTGAATTCTCTGCCAAATACCTTCAGAAGCTCAGAAGTCTGAAGAGGACCTCAAGCAGGGCGCAGACAAAGCTAGTGGGGCAGGAGTAACAGAGCTAATCAGAAAATACCAGTCTGGGCACTTCATAGTTACATAGGGTCTGATTTTCAGGCAGCTTAGGCTCTGTGAATTCCAGCGGGAGTCCTGAGTACTCAGCTGCTCTCAAAATCAGGCCTAAGAGCACGGGGGATTTGGGAGCTGGTTTGTTTGCATCGCCCTGGTCTGACTGGCTTCTTCTGGGGCAATGACGACCTCCAGCGGGGGAAATCGTGAATTACAGCAATATTTTATGCGTGGAACGAGTTGTGCTGCCTCAAACTGCAGCCAGAGCATATGAATCAGATCCTGGAAGAGAAAACAGCTTTTTCAAGACATGTCTGTGCTGTAGTGAATGGCTCGTGACTTGTGCTGTTCTCCTGACTACTACAATACCTAGAGGTGTTTTTCAGTTCCCTCTCTTGGTAAGGAGAAAAAGATTTGCTCTTTGGGGAAGTTGACAACAGCACCTCAGTGTGATTAACAGTCACGGGGTGGTCACTTCCAGGAAGGGTTTTGTTTATTTTTGTCTCGTTTTGTTCTAAATCTGTGAGTCGCTGATCTTTTTGGTCGTGTTAAGGCTCCCTGACAGCCTTGGCTTTCCATGAAATCCCTGCCACTTCAGGATTTTCCTTCAGCTCTATTTGTGTTGCTTGCCCCGGGGAACAATTGCATAGGCTTGCCCCAGTGCTTGGTACAGGCCTGGGGCAGGAGAAAACAGCTGAAGCTGGATTGATCAGGTATTTATGACATAAGCTATCAGAAGCAGAAACGCAGGAATAAACACAGGAAAGGCCACAACGTCTCGTGGAGCTGGGGAAACGTGCCGGCCACTTATGATTTCGTTGTGTGGGCAGATGATGCGGATCCCAGCCGCTGCTAGGTGCCCGCTTTACAAAGTGGTTTATTTCCTCGGGTACTTAACGAGGGGACAGGGGGGCTTTGTGTCAAGTGTGTGCTTGGGAACTTCAACCGCTGCCTCAGCACAGCGGGAGGAGCCATGTCCCACGGCCTGCCATAAGCTGGAAGCAGGCCGAGGGGCCCCTCATAGGCCAGCCGCCAGGGCTGCAACGTGACGTTGCGATCTGACGTCACATTCTGGAGTCACGATCTGACGTCACACCCCGTCGCCACGCCCCCTTCGGCCGACCGGCCCTCTCCGCCAGCCAGGCGCAGGCCACGCCCCCTCCTCCATCACCGCGCCCCGCCCCCCGCCCGTGATTGGTCCCCCCTCGCCTTGCCCCGCCTCCCGCCGCGCGGCTCCTCCCCCTCCCCCGCCCTGCCCCTCCCTCCTCCGCCCTCTCCCCCTCGCACCCCCCTCCCCTCACGGCGCTTTCATCCAATCAGAGACGAGAACCCCTTGAGCGACACTTCCCCCGCCCAATGAGGCGCGGCGTTGGCGGGGCGGAGCCCCTCCCTCCGCCGGCCGCCTGAAGGCACCGGGGGCTCCCCGACACCCCCCCCTCCTCCCGACACCCCCTCACCCCTCAGCGGCCGCGGGGCAGAGGCCGGGCCGCGGCGCTCGGGGGGCGGCTGCCCGGGCCCCTGGGCGCCCCCACGGCTCGGAGCGGGCCGGCGGAGCCCCCTCCCCGGGCCTGCGGGCCGCGCCCCGCCGCCACCGCCCCCCTTCCTCCTCCTCCTCCTCCTCGTCGTCGTCGTCGTCTCGGCGGCCTCCGCCCGATGCTGGCCGCTGGGCCGGGGCTCGGCGCGGCGCCGTGAGGCGGCTCCCTCCCCTCCTTCGTCCCCCCGCCGCCATGTCCGGCGTGGTGCGCACCCTCAGCCGCTGCCTGCTGCCCGCCGAGGCCCCGGGCCGAGGCTCGGAGCAGGCTCGGAGGGAGGGCAAGGAGCGGAGCCGCGATGCGGAGCGGGAGGCGAGGCGGCGGAGCCGGGAGATCGACGCGATGCTGGCCCGCGAGAGGCGGGCGGTGAGGCGCCTCGTCAAGATCCTGCTGCTGGGAGCCGGCGAGAGCGGCAAGTCCACCTTCCTCAAGCAGATGCGGATCATCCACGGTCGCGAGTTCGACCAGAAGGCGCTGCTCGAGTTCCGGGCCACCATCTACGAGAACATCCTCAAGGTGAGGGGCTCGGCACGGAGCCGGGGCCCGCAGCGTGCCCGGGGGCAGGTGCGCGGCGAGGCGCTGGGTGCCCGTTGTGTGCCCACGGACAGCGGCTCCGGGCTCGCCCTCCCCGGGCCTCAACGAAAAGGAGTCGGGGGAAAAGTTTGGCTGCGAGCGGGGAGTGGGAGAAGCTTTGTGGGAACGCGGGGGAAAGAGGAGATAGGTGTGGCCTGCCTTCTGGAAAGTGCATTAGGAGAGCATCCTCCAGGAGCTGGAGGGGCTTCAGGGTTTGGAGGAGCGACGAGGGGTTTCTGCTGCGCACCCTGAGCGTGTGCGCCCCGGGGTGAGACGAGAAATGGTCCCCGTGCGTGCGCCGCGGCTAAAAGTGGCCGTGGGACGTAGGTCGTTAAAGTTAGGCGCTGCGGGATGTTATCGAGCATAGCTCAGACATTGAAATAACTTCGTTTTGGTGCCTTTGCAAAAAGGTTATTGTTTGGTGCTTGTGCAGGCTCTTAGTGCTGGCAGTATGTTTCTTTAGCGACTGGAAAAGGTAAAGGCTACTGGTAGAGCTTGCAGGTTGAGCCCTTGGTCTTCAGACAATTAAGGAAAATTATCCCTGACAACTGCTGTTTCCTTCTGGGGAACCAGCTTTGATGCCTGATTCAGGTAGAAGTGGCTGTGTTTCAGAATATCGTTGAAGATGCACGAATACATTACTTAGGAATATCTCTCTTAATTGTTATAATCTCTCTAAAAGATTACAGATGGCTACTTCCCTGCTTATGCTTTTCTGTAGAACTGACTCCATTCTTATATGGACATGGATTTGTGTGGCGCTGTGATGCTTCATAGAAAACTTGAGTGAAGGGAGCTGTGTAAGTTAAGGATAACAAGAGTTACTCCTGAATTTTCAGAGTTGTTTTGAATAGAAGCTTATACGCCCTTAATAAGTGCACGCACACAGTGCTTCTTGGTTTTTAAGAATTCCACTATTCCATCAAGAAGCTTTAACTTTTGTTAGTGAACCAGAACGTTGTTGGCTGATTTTCTTTTCCTTTACTTTTTTAGTCCATTTTTGGAGCATGCTGTTTATTACATGAGCACGTACATGAGTTACAGGCGCAGTAACTGCAAGGAAATTGAAGTTCAGAAGCTATTGTTTGATTGTATTTAGGTGAAAAAAAGGGTTATTACAAGTTTTTTATTTGTATACCTAGAAGCAAGGATTCTTATCTTAGAGGAAAATGCTTGTTTTGGCACTGTCAGTGGTATATTTAGTGGTACTACTGTTCTAAAGTAGTAGCAGAAGTTTTTAAGGAAGGCATTTGTGGAAACAAAAACTTGATGAGACTTTCTTCTTTAAGTTATATAAGCAATACTAGTTACGGTTAAAATGTTGCAATATTTTATGTATGAAGACAGCATAGAGCTTTCAGCAGTAGCATTTATTGTGCTTAGGAGAGGAGAGTGTCTTCATCATCTTGGGGAAGCTGAGTTACACGCTTGAAGCACTTGTCTGAGGGATGGCTTTGGGCAAATCAGTGGAATCTGGGTCCTCAAGGTAGCTGGCTGGTGTTCGGATTGCAAGACCGGTAGTTACAGCACTTCATGGAGCTTTAAGTCTCCCAATCATCAAAGTAAAACATGGAAGTATTATTGAAGGGAGATAGCAGGGTCTAATGAACACCCTTTTGACCTTGCGGATTGTGATTTGGGAGTGTTAGGGTATGGTACGCATGCAGCGTCCATTGAACTTCTTTTTTTTTGTTCCTCTGGATGACAGAGATGGCTCTTGTGTAAGAATACAGTTTCTATTTTACCCATAGCTTTGGGGAATGGCTTGGGAATAGCTGCTATGGAAAGAGCATGCAGAAGGAGAAAGAGCAAACAAAATGTTTTCTGATGGAAGGTTTGAGACAGGAGCGGGGAGAAGGCAGTAGGTGTTTGCTTCTTGCCTATCAGAAAGAAACCTGATAACACCTTGAAATGCTGCTGTAAGCATCAGGAAGAAGTCAAGTACCAAGACAGACTTAGGGGGCTCTTAAAGCAGTGATGTTGTTAGGGAAATTTAGCTTAGTGTAACACTTTTTTGTATTACTGTTCTGTGGAAAACCATAAAATGTTTCAAGTAAACTAGTTTTGCTTCTCGGACAATGTAAATTGCCAAGCGAATCTGATTGCTATTCTTTCTATAGCAGTGTTTAGACTACAAGTTATTTCCCGTGTTTCAGGAAGTTCAGACTCGGACGATCATCCATTAACACTAAGTGGAGCGGAGATCACTGTGTAGCGAACTTACAAGAGGGTTTAAGATCAATTTTTAATTTAACATGATATGTGGACAACGCGAAATGTAAATGATCGTGTAGAACAGCACAGAAATCTGTTGGACGTCGTGGAGTACAGCTGCAGCAACCTTACCCCTTGTTCCATTCGGTTCTCAGCGTCACCAAGTAATGGTTCTGTTAAGCTCCTACAGCGCTGAGATCTGAGATAGAAATGCCGTGTAAATCTCTGGGATTAAATGGTCAATTTTCGTTTTCCAACCATGACTAAACTTCTGTCTGAAGGGGAGAGGATTACTAGTCTCAGCAGTACTTGATATTTCTCAAGTGCTTATTGCAGTAGTATTTTGGCCGTCTACACAGCTCGTGGAAGCTGAAGGAACTGACTGAGCGAACAGAACCCGAAACCTCTCTGGAAATAACGCTGCTAAGTGTGAATTAACAGGAGTGTCAGCTTCGACTTTGAGTTTTCGGCTTTCCTCACCCTGTTCTCTCCATTTCTCTTCCCCACCTCCTTGGGAAACCCTAGTTAGGAACAAACTGCTAAATCGGAGTAAACCCCTGCTACGGGATTTACTTTTCCGTTCAGTACAGGTGATCGTTCAGGGCCTTGCTAGCTTTTTCTGGCGTTTGTGGGGCAGTCTTCAAATACGTTAGTTTTGCTTTGGTTTAAGGTAAATAGCCATCGGTTAACTAGGGTTTTGCTTGTTAATCGAGGCTAAGTTTCAAAGTAACTTTTTGGAACTTTTTGGTGATAGAAGTGAAAAGCAGCAGTGTTAATGTCCCGCTCTGAGCACACAGCCTTCGCGGCTTCCGCACGCCCACTGGAAGAGGCGGGCGGGTAGGACAGGGCCGTGCTGCAGCCTGAGCTTCAGGACAGCTCTTGGGGGAACAGAGAAACCTGGAAAACCTTTGTGTACCCTGAGTCCCAAGTCTGAGCAACGTCTGGTGGCGTTACGCGAGCGTTTTGATACCTTCTGGCTGTAACTGGAGGGGTGATCTCCTGATACCTTCCGAAATAGAAGGGGTGGCCTTGCTCTACTCTATTTGCTTCCTTTGATAACAATTAAGGAGCTTAGAGACTTGATGAATCATGGCTCTGATGTTCCTTGTCTAAATGTTTTTTTTTGTTTCAAGTATGAGAGTAGCGTGCTGCTTGAAGAAACCCAGCTTAGCCGCGTAGGAAAATAATTAATGTACGAGCACCAGAGTGGTGCTTGCAGCAGCGTGTTTGGGAGATCTCAATCTGAAGGGAGGAAAAGAAAATCAGTTTTTAAAAGCCTCAAGTATGATCTGTTGATATTTTTGGTAGCAGTATTTTCGATGTTGAGATTGCAACGGCCAGCTCAAAGCTTCAATCCATCTACGAGTGTTTTCTTGGTGTCTGTGGGCTGAGCTGGGCCGGCTGGCCGCGGAGCTGGGAGCCTGGCCTCGCGGAGGGAAGGACTGCTCAGGAAGTGATGTGTAACTGCCTGTGGGCTCTGACGGGGGGGAACAACCAAAGGTCTCAAACAGGCAAACTCCCTGAGGATATATCTTCAGAACTTTTGAATGTAGTTGCAATACACGTGGGCATACCTGTGAGGGTTTCCCCCGATGCTTTGGGTGTATGTAAGTGATAATAAAGCTGGCAAAACGCGCAGCCTGTGCTGAAGTCCATCTTAAGAACTTTGGACGTCTGCAGCTGGTACTGAAACCCAGCCTGCTGCTGCTCCGTTGTTTCAGGTACCCTCCGCCTTGGATGGGCTTCTGTTGTGTTTGTTGGCTCGGAGCAGAAGTAAACTTTTAATGATTTACCATATGTAGTGGCTGGTTGGCAACTTGCTGGTTTCAGTCAAGTACACGTTCTGGGAAGCGGGAAGAGTATTCCCAAATGTAGGTGAGCTGCACTGAGTGACCAAATTACCTCGTCCCTGACAATGCAAACGTGTTCCTTCAACAGCCTGCAAACGCAGGGGGACCGAGGCCTTTCTGTAAGGTGAGTTCTTGCTACTTGCTGAATTGACTCCAGACTTCCCTGGGTTTACATCGAAATGAATTTGGGAAACTATTAGGAGGGGTGCTAGTGACACGCGGCCAGTTGGTGGGAGCCTGCCTACACTTGAGCCGTTTGTTGCAGGACGGCGTCCGTCGAATTTCCACTGGGACGGCTTCCTTTGAGAGGAATGGGAAGGAGGCCGCTCGGGAGGAGCTGTGGCTAATCAGGAGCTTTTCTATTAAATGTAACGTCCAAGTGCTAAAGCTCCGTGGTAGCACTGGTATTTAAATCTGATTATCTATGCTCCGTGCTTTGACTCTTTGGTGGTTATTTTAATACGAAAAACAATATTCACAAAAACATGGGGGAAAATAAACACGCCAAACTTCTGAGTCGTCTTTTTGTTCCAGGTTCCATTTCATCAATGAAACGCTTGGTAATTTCCACTTGATGTGGATGCTGTCTTAAAGCTAGATTCCCTCACATCTGGTGGTCTCTTCACGTTTTAAGGGTGTCTCTTGGTTGGGCTAGGACAGAGCAGTCTCTTCCTGTGGTGGACAGTGGAAGAGGAATAATGGTCAGTAGTAAGTGATAAATATTAATTGTTGCTCCAAAACAGAGCCTACAGTGCTCTTGTGATGTAGTCATTAGTCTCGCAGAACATGCGTTAGTCCCTGGAGACTGGAGACACATACTTTGATGTTTTCCAGACAAAACTTTAGTCGCTTGAGTGACTAAATCTGGGAGCGTGCGTTACATTCAGCTGGTTTGGTAGAGATATATTTTTATAATTCACTTGGAAACAGTATTGGCGAAGAAATCACTAGATTCTGCTACTAGGAGCGTGTACAAGAAAATTTCAGAGGAAAAGCAAAGTTGCAGGCATTATTTTAAGAAGTTCAGTGCAAATCACGGAAAGAGGAAAAGCCGAGAGCATAAGCCACAGGCCGCAGGGTTGCCAAATGCGTTTCCTTCACTTGTGTGGGTCTTTGCCTCACCGTGGGGCTGGGGACAGCGGGTCCTGTCCTGGGGTGCAGACCCCTGGAACTGCAGGTGCTGCTTCAGCCCCACTGAAGGCAGGAGCTGGGTACAAGGGTGGTAGTCTCAGGAAAAGGAGCAACCCGGTCACGTAACTCTGGGAGCGCTAACTTGGAAGTTTTTTCGAGGTCCTGCATTACTCAGCACCTCCGAGGTAACTTGTCTCACTACTTGGTGCCTAGCTGTGAGTAAAGCTTGCATCAAGAGGACTTTTTTTTTTTCTTTTTTTTTTCTTCTGCATTTATCATCTTTTTGCTGGATTTCGTGGAAGACAAGGACTCTTTTCAGAGCTGCCAGACAAGCAGGCATCGCTGCCGCTGCTCCCAGGTCCGAGATTCAGTGGCTAATCCAAATGCTGCTTAATGTTTGCGTTCCTGTGGACTGAGTAAATGACTCCTTCCCTTTGTTCAGGTTTCTATTTGTGTGTTGGGCTGGAAGGTAGGTCACCTTCACTGCCTGCCCTGCTCTCACCTGGGTGGGACTGGGATACGGGAATGTTGAAAAAACACACAACTGCTGAGCCTTCTGCTGGCCGGCTGGCGCTGCTCCCCCCCCGCCTTGTGTCTGAGATGAGGCTTTTGTTGGTGTTTGGTTTGTGGGCTCCAAAAATGACAGAACCATCAAACAGGAGAGGGTGGAGCCACGCTGCCAGGAGGGATGCCCCTCTTGGTGGTACCTAGTTGTTGGATGGACTGCTCTGTGATACAGAGCCTCATCCTTAAGGGCATTGGGTTTTTTGCTTCTTGGATATCAAGTTCCAAGGGCATAGATCAAATAAAAACCCCGTTAATGCCTTCATGATAGCATGCTGTGTGAATCTGATTGTCTTGCACTTAACCTTGTTAGCAGTAGATCACCTTCCTCCCAGTGTTCCAGGCGGCATGTGAGTATATTTAGGAACACTGACAATGGCGTGGTTCAAACTTGTATTTGAAAACATCTTCTTTTAGAACATAGAGAGTTATTTTCTAAAAACGCACCCAGGCTACATTTTATCATCTCTGTTTGCCAGTAAGAGCTGCTGCTGCTAAAAAAGCCAGCCCCATGTAGGGCTGCGAGGTTGAGCCTTCTTCTCTCGTGCTGGCACCAGCGGTCCCGAAGTGTTTTGGTCCAGCCTTCCAGTCCAGCTGGCCCCAGCTCACCCAGCTGCGTCGTGTCGTGCCGTTCCCCTGACACCAGGGCACAGCAGAAATATCTTACCAAGGTGGGAGCGCTCCCTTTGGGTTAGCTCAGCTCTATATTGGTCTCCCTGAGTTGTGATCCCCAAACACTGCCAGTTTCTTGTCAACAACAATGAGGAGAAACACGCAGCAGGAAACACGTTTCAATCTCCCTGGTGCCTGCAGTGTGGAAGCCATAGGAAGACGGCGCTGCCTGCTAGCTGTGATGTGGAGTCTCCTGATCAGTGTTTCTCTTGTGACAGCCATTTCTGTAAGTGACATAGTTGCTGGGCATCTGGGGTTTGGTGTGAGGTTGGACAGTGCAAAAAAAAGCTTAAAAACAACCATCTGCAGCAGGATTTTGTGTGTAACAGATCTGTGCTGTCTGTCTCCTCACACACAGCAGTAGTTTGATACAGGGATTCGGGGACAACTCCGTGTAGAAGGCTTTTCTGATTATTTTTGTACGTTATCTCTAGACCCTTGACTACACTACACAGTTCTGAGTCACCTCACTGTCGCTTTGGGCATGGATCAGCCTGTCTTTGCTTACAAGTGCCCCCAGACCCACGGCTTGGGGCTTAACTGCGCTGTGCTTGCTCAGCCTGAGGGTTGGCCCGCAACTCCGATTTTTTTCCAAGCCCTTTGAGAAGTGAAGGAGGCAAAATGTATTTTAACCAGTCCTAATAACAGGCATTTGTGGAAGTGCTCGTAAAACCTTCGTGCTGCTGAGGAGCAAACGTTCTGCCGAGCGCCTGACAGCTGTGCTCCATCAGACCAAGGATCCGGCGCTTTGTCTGTGACGTGAAAGGGGAAAAGAACGGGTACGAGAACAGGGCAATGGGATGTTTTGGTGTGCTCTTCCAGTTACTGGCAGCCTTGGGTTTCGGAAACTTCTTGAGCCAGGAGTCGCATCTGGAATGTAACCGAGTAGTCCTTGGAGCTCTCTTCTGTCGATTTGTCTTGGTTGCTTTCTGAGTCCATGTGTTCTTTTGGCCAGCATCCTCTGTAACTGCGTTAGTCTCACTCTGGGGTGGGCAGGAGAAAACCCTGCCGTTAGTTGAACCGAGCTGTGCTGCTGTGCCAGGAGCACTTGTGTACTGGGGGTAGTGGAATAATCTTTGTTCTCTTTCTTTAAGCAGTTTGCAATTTCTGAATGTCATACCTTAGTTATCTTTTTTCAGAGCTGTAGGTTTCTCTATCTATTTGGTATCTCCTTCAGTGTAAGGTAATTCGTGACACAGATCACAGCACACTGGTGTACTTTCTTTGGTTCCACCCTCTCTCTGTTCAGGTTCTGTGTGTGCTGGGGTTTGTACAGTGACTTGTACATGTTAAAAATCACTAGGAGAGGAGTAGGACAGAACTTTGCTATTTCTGACCTGGTGTTTCTGGTGTGCTGCTGCTTTGCCTTTTTCGATGCTTGACAGTATCCTTAGCTATGAATTTGTATTCTTTGCACCTGTGCTTATTGTGTGCTGCTTTGCAGAACAACAGGTTGAGATCAGCTGAGCTCGTTTTTGTGATACCTGCTTGGAGCATTCATCACTCTGTGAGGGTGCAGAAGCACTGGGTTGAGACTTATTGTACAGAAACACCTTGCTGAGTCACAGTTTTAACTGCTAAGAGTTAGGAGGAAGAAACCCAGGCTGTTCTTTCTATGTCAAGCTTCTACTCATGGTGCATTTTAGGTAGAAATGTCAAAGCTGGTGTGTTCTGCGAGTTCTGATTTTGAGGGGTGCCGTTCCTGTGGCTATCCACAGCATTCCTGCTACCCCATTTCCTATTTTTGATGCTCTTCAATCAGTGTTTAAGATCATCCTTCTGTGTGTTTCTCTAGGCGTCTGTGTTTTTTGTCAGTGCTGATGGCTCTGCCTCTGGCTGCCAGCTGGTCCCAGCTCTGTCCCTGTCCGTGACTCGGTGGCAATCGTTCCCCCTCTAAAACAGTCGGAGGAAGATGCTGATGCTGTGTGCTCCCCGTGGGTGACCATGTGGTTAATGCGCGGCGTCGGGTCTGTGGGATCCACGTTTAGTTCCTTCTCCTGCCCCAGGGAGATTCAAACCTGCATCGCCAAGGAGCTGCAGCCAGTAGATAAGTGACTATTCTGGGACCGGAGCAGTCTCTACGCCCTTGATTGAAATTCTGCTCTGTGGTTTTCTCCAAACAAATGATGAAACTTTCCTTAACAACAGCCTCTGGAGATCCTGCGCATCCCCGGTGGGAGCAGTAAAATGCAAAGCGACAGAATGGGGAAAGGCATCGAGTCTCAAGTCCGAATGCTGCTTCATCTCGGTGGGAGCTCAGCGATCCTGCCGTCTTTCGCTTGAGATGCTTTTAGGGGACTGCGGTAGCCGTGAGATGGTGAAGAGTTAAATCCATCTGGACCCTGGAAGATGGAAAAGCTGCGGCTGAGCCGGGCGGTGGCTGCGGGAGCTGGAGCCGGGGCAGGTGAAAGGTCGGAGCCGGCTGAGCCCTGCGTGTGGACGGAGCCCCAGTTAACTGTTTCTGTCCATGAACATGACTTCTGGCACAGAAACAAACGTGGCATTAACATCTAGAAATAGCGGTGTGCCATCGGCCCCGCTAACCACAAAGTTTTGGAAAAAATTCCTTGTGAAATTCCCATCTGGGGGCGAGGAGACTTTGCACCCGGACGGAGCTCAGTGCAAGTGATTGGTTTGCAGAAGCATCTCAAGACATGGAGTGCGGGCATCTGCAATTCAGAGGGAGCCTTGCAAGTGGTGCCTTTTCCTTCTGGCTTGCATTTGTCGATGCTGTTCAAATAAAGCAAATCTCAGGACTTGCGCTAATAAAGCGATAAACTCTAACTAGGAATGAAAGTGGGCTTTTGGTCTGTCCGGCAGAGTTACTAAATAGTCACTTACGTCTGGAACTTAAACCAGCAGCTTGCAAATACATTCAATTTTAGTCTTTTCGTGGTATTGTCAAGATCTGTTCTCTACTTTATAAAAATAAAGTAACAATCGCTAGAGAACCAAATATTTACATTTTTGGGAGACTGCACTTCAGGAACACTTGCACAGTGACAACCGAGATGCTTCGTTCTTGTTCTGTGACACTCAAACTTGAGTTGCTTCTCACTTCCCTTTCCAATCTTAATTTCCATTGGAAAAGTTACTGCTCACGTTGTGTGGGGCTGTTAAAGGACTGGAGGCATGAAAGGGTCAAGTGTTGACAAAACATACTTGCCATCTTGGTAGCTTCAAGTATACAAAAAAAGAATTGGTCCCACGATGCGGAGGGTCGTGTGCATAGCTGTGGAAAGAAAGCTTCAGTTTTAGTTTTTATTTTTGTTTTCATAAACTGTTAAACCAGAAAATCAGCATAGTAAGCAGTTGTTTAGTACAACACACAGATCTTACTTGTGAATTAGATAGCACTTGGGATGCTAAGCCACCATTAACAGATTTATCCAGTTTTAAAACGTTTCTTACTATTGAGAAATAAGCATCGCCCATCTCAAGCCAATAAGCACAGGTGCGGTTAGATTCAGGGCTGAAGTTTCAAAGTTATTTAACCTCATGTGCTTGGCTCATTGCCATGAATAAGAAGTTAAGTTTCCGTAAAAATGGCAAAATATGCAATTGAGCGGTCTCAGTAATCCTGAGTTAAATTAGAGAACTGGGTCACCTTCCTTCGATTTGGGGGGGGGG
>CM021778.1:4664108-4701201 GCA_011076525.1 Nettapus auritus
TTGGGATATCAGAACGTATCTGTCATGACTTATCGAACGTGTGGCAAGCTGGAAAATTTAGCTGGTGCTGATGGAAAACTGCTGCTTTACTCAGCCTGGCAGCTTGAAATCCCTCCAGCGTCTCCAGCTTCCTTGCCGCTAGGCTCTCCTACTGGAAGGAGCTGCTTGGATGAAGGTTTCTCAACAGAAGACGCTTATTTACAGTAAATTTTCAATAAGTCTGTCAAGTTGGATCGACGTATTTTCTTGTGTTTTATAGCATCCAAGTAGATTGTGTCAAAACCATGCTTTGCAGCAACGTGCTTCTAGGGTCTTGCTAGCTTGGTGTGGCGCTTTGTTTCTCTAAGTGTTTAAAACTGTATTAGTGAGGATCATAAGTTAGTTCCCAGGCACTTTTCTAATGCATTTGGTGCTTGCTTTTATTTTTAATCTGTTGGTAACAGTCTTTGTTTTGCTGCTAATGTTTTTTCCCACCTGAAGGAATACATTGTGGCTGGGCTGCTTACACCAGCAAGCTCTTTCTGTCTTATTTCTGGTGGAGATGTTCCAATAAACGATGTTTGATTCCCTCCTGAGTTCAGGCTCACCAGAGTAAGGTCTTAAAAAACAAAACCAAACCCAAAACCAACCCTGAATTTCAAGCACCTCTGAGTCCTTGTTCTTTTGTACACTTTAACCTCTTCCTCACTGACTTATATGACTCTTTTTTTAGGGCTGCAGGGTTCTGGTTGATGCACGGGACAAACTGGGGATCCCTTGGCAGTACACGGAGAATGAGAAGCATGGGATGTTTTTGATGGCTTTTGAAAACAAAGCTGGAATGCCCATAGAGCCTGCCACGTTCCAGCTGTACGTACCTGCACTGGGCGCCCTGTGGAGGGATTCGGGAATCAAGGAAGCCTTCAGCCGTCGGAGCGAGTATCAGCTGGTGAGTACCTCCGGTTTTGTGGTGGGAGGGGGGAAAAAATGTTCCCTGCTGTATAAATATCTCCTCAGTTGAAAGATCGCTCGCTACGTGCAAGATTTAGCCATCATATGAGCCGTTTGTAGTTCTGCTGTAAATCTGAACACTTCAGCAGCAGGAACAAGTGGTAATTGGAGCCAAACTTGAAAAACTACATGGCAGTAAGAGGGAGTGGAAAAGTGCACATGACTGGATAAACTGGAAGAGCAAGAGGAACCAAAAAAGGCAGGAATCGGTTGAACTAAAAATATTTTAGCAGCTCAGTAGTTCTGTTCATAGTAGGTCACTGATGAAGGCACACTTAATTTGTAACTTTCCAGTCCTGCCAGCTTGCAGTATATTGATACTGGCAAACTATTCCTGCATGCAGATCTTTTGAAGTGAATGCAACACCCATTCCGGCTGCTGCTCTTTGGCTGTTTCTTTTCATCCTGACGTCTGCAAGTGAAATTTGGATAAGCAACTGGAAGATGACAGTGAGCTTTAAAAATGTGCTATCTTCCTTGCTCTCTTGTTACTAGATTTTCGTGCTCTAGCACAAGACTAACTGCACTTCTGGTGTGGAATATGTTTCTAGCAGCTGTTCATAATCCACTCTTTTTTCTTTATCTGTGCAAGCTGGAAGTGTTTTTTCTTGTTTTCCATTTCCTTGTTCAGTGCAAGGTACGGATCCATGCCACTTGCTATCACTGTAACTAGTTCTTAGAAGATGATAGGGGACGATTTCCTAGTTTTACTAATAAGTGATTTGTGATTCTAGAATATTGATTATGGCTTAGTCTGCAGATAGAATTATTTGTTTCAGGTGTTCTGTCCACAGACTGAATTTAGTTATGCTTAAAAACAGCTGAAGGTGAAATTCTTCATACCTGGATACGTTATGAATGTTTAATTAGAGTTGGGTTAGAAACCTGAATTATTGTAGCCTTAGATCCTTACAAAGGAACTGCTGGATATAACTATAGAAAAACCTAGAGAAACTCCCAGCGAAAGTCTGTTTTTTTCATGCGACTGCTTTACACGGATTTTGTAGTGCTTAATAGGGTAGTTAAATTCATGCTGCAGAGCTTAGATAGTCATCTGTCTCTGCTAATAGATGCCTGTTTGAGTCTTGCTGTTGCGTATCTTTGATATCTGTCTGAAGTATCTTGAGAATAGCTAAAGAATAAATAAAATGACTAGGTAAAATTGTCACAGGATGGTAGTAAAAACTTCATTTCCTTAGGCTAAAAATGTTAACAAATTGCATGTTACGGCAGTGGGAATGGGGGAAGGATAGATTGTTTCATAATTCCTAGCATCTGTAGAAACAGACTAAGCCTTTGCTGTTCTGCACTGTTCAAATGTGGAATAAAAAGATGGTTCGTGCCACGGGGGACTTGCATTTAACATGAGACAACTAAGAGAATCCAGTATAATGAGCAGTAATTGCATCAGCAGCCTATTAAAAATCTTACTTTTTCTGGGAAACGCAGTGATCAAGCAAGGTTTTGTTTTTAAGGGAAAATGTAGATTGGGATCATGTGGGAGGTTTGTCCCTATACCAGTTCAAAATAAAATTACATCAAACTGTGTGGGGCGGAGGGGGTCCAGTTTGTTGAATAAATAGCATTCCCCATCTAGTGGGCCTACCTCTGCATTCTCTCGCATTGAGAGCAGGATTAAACAGGAAATACCTAAAAATAAAAAAGCCCCACAAAAACAAAGCATACAGGCATGGAAGTGGTCGTTTAACGTGCTGTCATCTTCAGCATCACGGTATAATTCTGTCGTGTGTCTCTTTGGACAGCATTCAGGTAACCTGCTTAATGCTACCACTAGTGCAACTGAAACTGCTGCAGCACCCACTCTGTTGTTAACTTGTTGATAATGCAGAGATTGTGTGCTACCAAAAGTACTGTTCGTAACCCAGTCCTCTTGGGTTAAAAAAAAAAAAAAGAAAGAAGAAACTTACTGCAGTAAAGTTCTGTAAATGTAATTGTTCTCAAGGATACAAGCACTAGTTTAAGATTGCTCCCTAAACAAATTCTTGGGACCTTAATAACTTGAACTGGTTTCTGTTCCTTCTAGTTTCATCAAAAGTCTGATTGCCCACGTACATGGGAATTAGAAGCAGTACGGTTTCTTTAAAAAAATAAATAAAAAGCTGAAAACTACCAAACTTTTTACAGAAAGCAGATAGTTGAAGGAGCTGCCATATTTATAATTGCATATAGTATGTATAAACCCATACCTTAATTTAGTTTAAGCCCTCCCTGGATACCGACTCATGTAAATAAATAGAAGCCAGATTTAGTCGGCTCAGAGAAAATCATTCTGTTCTGAACTGATTTTAACTAAGGCTGAAGAGAATCTCTGTATCAGCACTCCCTTTCTTATTTAGAGTAAGCTATTGAATGGAACATGCTTGGTTTGAAATGAATTTATTATCCTTATCCTAGTTTTAAAATAAACTCAAGTTTAAAGCTTTAAATTGCTGTAATTTTTCTGGGTGTTTCTGGACGATGTTTGAAGTCGTGGCCTTGCTCGGCACTCATGTTTTCTTCTCCCACGTCTTACAGTCAACTGAACGCCAGCCTGTTTTATTTTTGTTAATACTTTGCCTTCAGTAGTCGCTCCTCCAGTCGATGCTGCCCTGACTTCTAAGCCAGTGGATTACGTTGGTCTGCTTTTGAACTCTTTTTCCAGGAAGCTGTGTAACTTGGCTTAAAAATAACACGTCGTTGGTTAACTACAGCTGAGGACTGCGGCATACAGGTGTCCTCCTATGGTCTGTAGCGCCGAGCATAATGACTGACTCAGCAGCAGAAAACCTGTTGAAAGAAAATGGCTCTGACCAGAACGTCGTACAATCTGAAGGCTTCTTCTCTGGGATTGCAGAAGCTGCCTCTGGGCATTTGAGTGTTTTCTGTTTCATATTCAGTGCCTAGAAGTGCTGGCTGTAAATCCCTGTCTGGGTCTTTGAGCCTTTCAGAAATGAGTGGGTGGATTCTACAATAGCAGGGTGCTTTTCTGCTTTTTTCCCTTCCCTGTCTTAAAGCAGACTAACCAATTTCACTTTCTTTTCACAAACATCAGCCTCTCGTGCTTCCCCCCCACCCCAGCCTGTCCCCACCGCCCCAAGTTCCTCTGTTCCTTGTATGCAAGCCAAGTGGTTTGGGGACAAAAGCTTCATTGTGTGGTTGGTTACATTGTCACGTCTCTGTCCTCGTTTTTTAACTACTAGAATAGGAATTCCTTTGTAATCAGTATGTGATTCTTCTCTCTTCTCCCTCGCCTCCATTATCCTACCCCATTTTCTGTCTCTATGTTAGAAAGGAATACATTTATCATGTGGCTGAAAATGTCCTGTAACATTTGTTCTTTTGAGGTTGCCTGTGGTGGTTCGGGCAACTGGGTGTCAGATCTTCCTCGCCAGCAGGTGGAGACAAATTCTATTTTGAATGGTTCCCTCATAGGAAGGGGCTTGGGATTACAATTCTGTTTTAGCTGAAAGGGAGGGAGTTTCTTCACTTTGAGCCTAATAACAAGTATTTGGGTATACTTAGGAGTCCAGGTCCATGTATTAAAATAAGCTTCTTACACCCCTAAACAATGCAAGTTCCTTCTACTAGTAAGATGTGAGGACCAAGGCCAACGTAGGAATCCCTTTGGTCAGTTGGGTTTTGTTTTGTTTTGTTTTTTCACTTTCCATGACTTCAGTGGGAGAACGTGAGAAGCCATTCACTTCTCTTTTAATGAGTCCAGAACAAGCATAAAATCTGACGGGAGGTCAGCTACTTGTAGGACTGCTTGTGACACTGCGTACTTTCTGTCGTTTTGGATAAAGACGGGCTAAATAGGACTTGTTATGCAGGAAAGTGATGCTTTGGTCACAGTCAAAAATAGTGGCATATTGTGTGCGAGCACTATTACAGAGCTCATGACAACAATGAGCAGATTTGAAAAGACAACCATCTGCCTTCGCTGATTTGTTAAAAAGTAAAACTGACATTCTTTTAGCAGATTCGTTTTTTTTAAACACGCATACTGTTTATGTACGTCCCAAACACTGGAAGTCAAAATAATTATTTCACTTATTCTTCCTCTCTCCTTTCAAAATACCAAAGCTTTCTAGCCTGTAACTATGTATTTGAAGAGTTCCTGTACTTCTCCTGTTGTACAACTTATCTCTTCAGGATTGATAGGATTATTTACTCTGAACTTCAAAGACCGTTTGCCTGTTAAGGTGACTGTGCCCATTTATTCACATGTTGCCACTCATTTCTGACTTGAGTTTGCAGATACCCACCCTTCGTGCAGAAGAGAGAGCTTGGCCTTGCTGTGAAAGACATTTGTTTTAATGCAGTTATCCTTAAAATACAGGATATATTGATGAACCATCACTGGAGTATCAATTTAAATTTAATTATTATTGATGTTCTCTACACCACTGAAACTATTTCTAACACTGAGTAGGTCCTTTTAAAAGTCAGCATAAATGGGAAGTAGTGGTTCCTGAGAGGGATGTAAGGGGCTTGCAAATGTAGATGAAAACTTACTACTGTGTCTGTAGTTATTTTTAGATCTCTGCTCAGGGAATTGTATGGAACACTTCCAGTAATGCTTCAAATGCTAAGAGCCTCTGAAGCCTTGGATGTGGGAAGACTCTGGAAAATGCTTTAAAGACCCTTTCTATATTGATTCTCCATTTTCTGGGTGTTTGGGGGTGTGGGTTGGGGGGGGATATTTATAATGGGGTGTGAATCACCCCCCTATGAGTTAACTGTTTTTTTCTTCAAGCAGATCCTTGAAATAAATGGAGGTGGCTAAATTATGCCTGACAGAACAGATAGTGTGTTGGAAATGTTGCACAGTTGCAAGCCTGCTCCTTGCATTAGTATGGCTGCGTTCAAATCTTGTAAGGATCTGATGGCTTCAAAGCCTTGTGGGCAGCCAGCTGTGTCTTTTGGGCAGTATGGAGGTGAGGAACCGGTCTCTCACATTAGTTCTTGATGCAAAGCAGACAAACTGCTCCCTAAATGGCTTACTTTTGGCGCAAACATTCTGGGTGTTGCAGTAATGTAAGGTGATCAGGAGTTGGGCTGTATAGCAGCATACGGGGGTTGTGGGAGCCTTTGGGGGCTTCCATAAGCCAAGTGAACTGAAAGGTTGGGCAGTGAAACAGGGTCCTTGCTTGACATGGGAATTAAGTGACTTCTAAGGTGACATGCTACATGAAATCTGTCAGAGAGGTCTCTGGTTTGTTCATATTCTTCAGTGCACTTTAGTAGAAATTCCTTGAGACCTTAACTTAAAAATTTACTACTGATCGTGTATCTTTAAGATGCAAGGGAGGAGCTCAATGAGCCTTAAAAGTATGTTTCTAAACATTTTATTGTTCTTTCAACATGCATCCTGCAGCACTGAAATGCAGGAGATCTTGCATCTGGTATTGACTTCATTCACTTACTAAGAACTCATTGGGAAATACCAAGCATTAAATCAGCTGCAGCTTGTACAATTGCCCGTAACGCAAACGTAAGCTATTTGTTTTGCAAATCACTGTTACGCTGTCAGGAACCTCATGAAGATCAAGTGCAGTTCTGCACCTGGGGAGGAATAACCCCATGCAAAAATATGTGCTGAGGGCCACCCAGCTGGAAAGCAGCTCTGCAAGAAAGTACCCGGTGGTCCTGGTGGACACCAAGCTGAATGTGAGCCAAAAGTGTGCCCTTGCAGCATAGAAGGCTGATGGTATCCTGGGTGGCACTGGGCAAAGCACTGCCAGCAGGTCAAGGGAGGTGATCCTTCCCCTGTGTCCAGCACTGGTGAGGCCACACCTGGAGTGCTGGGTCCAGTTCAGTGCTCCCCAGCGTGAGAGACGCTCGGGGCTACTGGAGAGAGTCTGATGAAGGGTTGTGAAGATGATGAAGGGTTTGGAACACCTATGAGGAACAAAGGAGAGGAGAGAACGCTCAGGAGGAGTCTTACCATGTACTTAAACACCTGAAGGGAGGATGCAAAGATGACAGCCAGGCAACGCTGGTCCTCAGCAACGGGACAAAATGCAGTGGGCATGAACTGAAGCACAGGAGTTTCCATCTGAACATCTGGAAGCGTTTCTTTACTGTGAAGGGTGACTGAGCACAGGTTTCCTGAGGAGGTTGTGGAGTCTTCCTTCTTAGAGAGACTCAAAAGGCATCTGGGGGCATGGTCCTGAGCACCCTGCTCTTGGTGGCCCAGCTTGAGCAGGGGGATGGACCCGCTGGCCTCCAGAGGTCCCTTCTGACCTCAGCCATTCTGTGATTCCTTGAGTATAAACTTACGCAGGAGGTTGTGAATGTTCCTTATTGTGTAAGGATTTTATCTTTTTTTTTCAGAGCCATGAAACTTGCGTATTTCATCAGTGAGACTTACTGGGGCTTGACCAGTGTTGGTGAGATGTACAAAGGAAATAGTCGCGCTGTTCGAAGTGTCAGTGTGGGAAATCTTGTTACCCTTTAATGCATGTAATTAGGACTAAGCAATAACTCTTTGCAAGTTACTTGTGAACTTGCAGGCATTTCTAGTTCGCAGAATTCCTGTGAAACTAAATTATTTCTCAGGAAGCTCTACAGATTTTTTCTACATTTGGATGGGACATGGTCACTCAGACCCAGAAAATCTTAAAATACCAATGGACTGACAGGAGAGCGACAAACCAGAAACTCTTTTGCCATTATTGAGCCTTGGTATTTTTTTTATTTCCAGGGTTAGTGCTCAAAGTCAATTACATCTGGATTTAGCAGTGTTACATTAAGATATTTTTTGACAAATCTGATTGTGAAGCTGAGGGGTCATATAGGCCAGTTTCAATTTAGCTATTGCTCTTCAGGAGCGATAGCGCTCTAAGTTTTCGGTTAAATTAGCCACATTTTTGTTGTTATGAAAATAACAGTAAGTTTCTGTTATCTTAGTTATGTTAGAATTCTGAAACAGGTTTAATCTGACATAAGATGTCACGATGACTTAAAGGATCGTTAACTTGCTGACTTTATCTCTGCAACTTCCATAATATCCTGTTCTGAATTCATAGCTGGGTCGATTGTGGAGATGTTTCCCTTCAGTTAAATATCCAAGCAAGGCTTTATGCCTGTAATGTGGCAATTAAATGCCAGAGGTCCAGATTTAAATTCTTAGTTCTAGTTCTGTCCTCTAATCCCAAGACCTCAATTGTTCACGGTCATGTTATGTAGTTTGACTCATCTTTGTACAGCAAAAGAAGTTAATTGCTTGTTTAAGCGCAATCCTGCAAAGCATTGTGGCTGGCCTGTGGTAGGAGGGATTAGCAGTTGGAGTCCCTGCCTTCTAATCCTGTCTCTAAAACCAAACAGGAAAAAAAAATCAGATCAAAGCCTTAAATAAAAAGTGTCAAACAGAAGTGGCATTTTGTTAGAGGAGGTGAGGGTTAGTGAGTTGTTATAGCTTGGGTCTTATTAAAATGTGAGTGAGCATAAAGCAAAATGCAGCTGGAAGCCTTTGCACCAGATTGTGTGGATATTGGCTAATACTGTATAGTTTGTCAGTTTGCATCTACAGGGGTTAAATGCTCACTCTGCTATTACATTTGCAGTAATCTAAAAATAAATGTTAAAATGAGATGGTGGCAGGCCTGCTGCCACCTGCAGAGCTCCTTGAGCAGCACGCTGTTTGGCTGTACCAGCGCTAGCGTGTCTGGACAGTCCCAGAGGCTCAAATTAAGGACTAAGCTGGAGAAAGAGCCAGAGCTGAGTATGCCTTCATAATGTCTTGTCTGTCACCTAAACCAAGGAAAGCTTCACTTGATAATGTCAATTTGGGCATAAGTGGCACTGAGCAAGAGGTGAGAAGAACTTGCATTTAAAGTAGGCGGGAAGGAAAGGTCATAAATAATTATATACTTCGAATTCTAGGAAAATCCACTTGTACGGTATCTGTTCTTAATGAGAGAGGCCGTTCTCACAAGTAGAACCATCCACAGGAAGCTGTATGATGGCTAAAGCAGTTATTAGCTGTTTTTTTTTTTTTTTTTTAATAATTTCTGCTGTTGGAAAGAACTAACAAGAACCAGAAAGGTCATGGGCTGTGACCTTTTCAAAGCAGTGCAAATGGAAAAGTGTTAGAAAATAGCAGTTTATTACGTTACCTACCAGAAGTCTCAAGCAAGGATTAAAGCCCTCTGTGCTGAATGCTCTGCGGAAAAACAGAAAGATTCCTGCCACTAATTGTCCCCAGCCTTAGGTTATGACAGCATGCAGCAGCTGGATGAAATGTCGCGTGCACGGAACTGGGAGGATAATTTGGAAAGTAACAAGCAGATCATACATAATAAATAAGAATGGATAACAAGAAATTGATACGCCTACCATATGGGAACAGAGACAGATGCTGAATAAAATTAATAGAGAAAGACCTGTGCTACTGACTGTTCTAGTACACACTGAATTCCTGGCACTCTACAATTCTTCCATCTTTTTTCTCCTTTTAAAGGCTGAAAACTTCGAGCAAAATCACCTCTGAAGTCTGTAAAATGTGCAGTGTGCTCGTACGCTTCATTACTGCGCTGCTGTCTGGATACCAAACGGTTGAAATTTTAGACTTGGTGTGGTCCTGCTTCTTACTTTTTTAGGTTCTTGGAGGTGGATTAAAAAGCCTTGTGTTTTTATGGCACTGTGTAAGCCTGTCCATAGGAGCTTTTGCTTTTGGCCCATGGATGCTGGTTAAACTTGACTATTTTTGGTGTGCTTAAGGTGAATGAGAGAAACAACTTTGTAGATACAGCTCCCGTGTTGAAAATGCTTTACTATCGTTTGTATCGTGCATGATCATTTGCTATTTTTGTGGTCAAAAAGTTTCTCTTTCCTCATGTGTACTTGATTAAGGACAGACTTTTGTTTTTACCTCTTCCTGCTGGAGCCAAGTTGGGAACTGCCTGGGTGTCCCGAAAGGCTTACAGAATAAGTACTGTACTCATCCTTGCCTGTGTGTGGTAGTGGTTATAATTCGTCTTACCTTCAGCAATAGCACTGAAACACAAAATCTAATATTCTGAGAGTGAGTGGAAAAGTCCTTTTGGCTCCCAGCTCTTGAGAGTAAATGCCACCCTGCTTTGGGAAAGAAGCTTTCATTTTGTTATGCATAAAATAATTCTAAAAAAAATACTTCTGTCTGTCTTTGCAGAATTGTTGTTCTAAGTCCTAATTAGCGCTACTCTAAATCTTGCAGGACTGTATTGAATATAAGGATTTGTTCAGAGCAAGTACAGCTGTAATTAATCTTTGCATTCCCATCAAGAAATGCTGGCACACGCTGTGAGAAACAAGGAAGGAAATTTTCAGTTCAGGCTGTCTGAGCCAGTACCCAACTGCAGCTAAAAACCACGGGAGTAATCTTTTTATCCCTTTCTAGTGCCCAGGAAAGATCTGGGCAGACACAAATTCAGCTCAGGGAGCAGACTCGAGCTTTCAATTGTACCCTTTAGTTTCCACCTTCAGAAGGTTTCTAATGGAGCTCAGTAATTCAGGAGGCTTCAAAACCGGCAACGAGCGGCTCCGTGGAGGTTCCCAGTAATGAGAATGTATTCCAGAAGTCTGAACAAGTTAGGGGTGTTTAAAGGTGTGCTCTTTGTGTGGCTAAAAGAGACTAATAAACAGCTCCCAGTGAAATTTGGGAGAAGCTAGAGAGGACATCAAATACAGCAGGATAAAACCGCGGCAGTGCACGAGGACAGTGACTTCTTTCCTAGTCACAACACAAGACATGCATAATACAGCAGTGTATGTTAATATTTAATTGTTTACACTGGCAATTACAGAATGCTGCTCCTGATGGAAGGGTTCCACTTGTCAGATGGGATTCAGCCCTTTAATCTTGGAAAATCTAGCCGAAGTGGAGACTGAATTCATGTTCCCATGACACAGGTTTTTGGTATATAAAACTACGTACGGTTCTTCAAGATCCAGCAAGAACCAGCATAGCTCTGTAAAAGAAAAGAAGGAAAGAAGGCTCCTGCTACTCCTGTGTGCTCTGTTACTGCCCCTACAGCTGATTTGGGGAGTTGGGGGGTGCTGCAAAAGTGGTGAATAGTTTTCTGTGCACCCTTCTCCCTGGCTTGGCTCAGTGTGCACTCAGAGTGGTGCTCTGCTTTTTCATACTAGTTCTGGACCTTGTTCTCTGCCTAAATTTAGGGCTGAGAGCAAGGGTGACTGTAGTGCCTTTTCAAATATTCCCTTGAGAGGGGGGAAAAAAAAAAAGGTTAAGGCTTGGATTTTTTGAAGGGGCCACTGAATTTGGTAGAATAAGGGTTATTGAGTGCTTTAAAGCTTTCCTGAGTATCCTGGTTTCTTGATTACACACAGCTTACAATACCAAGTACCAAGCACAGATGAACAAGTAAATGAAACATTAAAAACTAGGAAGTCTCACTGTCGTATTTCCTGGGGTTTTGTATGTTTGTAAAAAGAGGACAGATTTGAAGTTGTTCTTAATTTGCTGTCAGTGTGACAAGTTATATATAATAATCCTGTCTTTTTTAAAAGATGGGATCTGTAAGAGCGCAGAAAAGGAAAAAGCAGGTAGAATAATCACGTAGCAATAACTTGCCATTTTGTGTTCAAGCCAGCTATCCAAACCTCTATCTTTTTGCAACAACTTCTTGTAAAGAGCAACTTTATTCAATCTACTGTTCTTCAATTATCTCCTCTTCCCATTCCATCCCTCCCAGGCCTGCTGTGCTTTAAAACACGGAGTGTTGCACTCAGCGTGTCTGCAAGGCTTGAGCTTAACTGGGGCTGTAGTTCTGTGACAGAGCAGTCATGGTGTGTGATAGGAAATGGTGGTTTAGGGAGTTCTGCCCTGCACTGTGTTCTTGTTTCTCTTGGCATAATTTTTTTTTGGAAGCTGTGCTGTAATCTGGGAGGCTGATCTGAGGCAGGGTGCAGCCTTAGGACTGATTGTAAGCGCAGCTGAAGCAGTGACATGCAGGGGTGTTGAGGATGGACCATGCTGCTGGTGTCGCATGTGAGCACAAGTCACCTTAACATCAGGCCTGCCAGGGAAGGAGGGCAAGGTCTTTCTCTGCTGGCGCTTCCTCCAGGCAATTGTCCCTTTCCTTTGTAAAACCTTCCTGAGACCAAAATAAGATGTCAGTTCCACAAGGATGCTGTTGAGTTTTTTCAAATGTTTGTGCTCCAGGTTATCAGTGTATCACAAGTGTTTGTGTAACATTCAGAGACAAGGCTCTGTTTCACATTTATTGAACATAGAGAAGGAGGTGAGCAGAGGGAGGGAGGAAACATAATATTTGAGTTGTGATTTTTTTTGAGTTTGTGAAATTCTGGTTGTGCAAAAATGGAGAGTCTTCATACCTTAAGTGGCTTAAGGATGCATCTGAATGTGATACTGCTCCAGAAGATCTCTTGGGATTCCATAGTGCCACAAACTGACCGGCTGCCAACTGAACAGCTATGGGAGGAGCAGAGCTGTTGCCTTCTCAGAGGAGAAGAGTAAGTTTAGTTCAATACTCCTTTCCCAGGTAGCGCAGGTTCAGAAAAGCTTCATTACAAAGGCAGGAGGCAGCCTGATTTCTTCTCACTAGTTTGCAGCTCTACTTAAAGCAGCTCTGTGGAGTAAACATAATTTGCTCTATTATTGACTTAGTATTTGAGGGAGGGGAGGAAAACTTCTTGGAAACATCATGCAAGTTTTTCTGCTTGAGAAAGTGGAAAACATGTTGCTCTGAGAAGTAATTTATTGACACCTTTCAAATGTCTCCTCTGTATACAACACAGATTCCTGCAGTTCAGACTGTGGCAGACTTGTGCTTCACTTGGCTTTACTCCTGAACAAACTGTTGGTGTTTGTCCTTAGAAGGTCTGCTCTTCACCCCACCCCCAAAGCCTCTTAATTTGACTTGCTTTCCATGATACTCACTTAATTCTAGTTGGGAAAACTCAGTAAAATCTCTAGCTGAAAAAAAAATGGTGGTTTATTGATGGAACTCTTTCGCATTTAGTGCTGTCTCCGATTTGTGTGAATTTAAGACTTTGATCCATCTATTTTCAGTTTGGTCAGGATACAGGACTGAATTAATAATGATGTTATGTGTAGATTTATTGGACAGGAGGCAAGAGAAAAACTTACTGCATACTCTTTTTCTGTCATTGTCCTCCTGGCCCAGCACATACATTTTAGGTTGCAAGGTGTTCAGAAGTCCATGCACATGGCTGGGCAGCTTCCCCATCTGCACTTCAGTAGGATGTGACCACCAGGGCTTTAATCCAGATTTTTTTTCAATAGTCTGCTCAGCAGCTTGTAGAAGTTGGTTAAATCTACTTCAGTTCCCACTGTGCTTTCATTAATTTGCACGTGTAAATCAGGCCTTAAGGATGGAAGGTAAGTTACTTATTCCAAGTCACTTATTTCAATTATTAATAATTTACTTTAGATTTGTTTTTATATGCGTATAGTACTCGAATTTTTATTAGGCAAATGCATTTATGCACTTTGGGGTGAATACGAGCTTCCCATTCGATACAGGTCTTCAATAATACTTTCCATGGAGGAAGAAAGCCCTCAAGTGGTTTCTAAAAGCCTGAACTTCATGATAGTAGTTTTTAATGATTAAGGGCTGTGTCAAAGAACTAAGACGTAAATGCACATGAAAATTGGATGGATTTGTCAGTAATACAGCTATTGTTCATGCATTTACCAATCCCACCTCATCTTGTGAGTCTTTAGTGACTCAGTACCTGAGTAGCTGTAGATTTCAGCTCAGGTAAGTCCATTCCAATTTTGGCTTAATAAGTGAAATTAATAATGTGAGTTTGTGCAGTTGGATGAAGTGAAAAATGCAGGAAAAGCAATCCTGAATATTTTGAAAAAGAACAAGTTCTGAAATGAAGTACTAATTTTAAGTTACTTGAAATCCTCTTACTAAAATACCAGTAGTGCTGAGGTTTAAGTGCATATTTAGAAGAATGCCCCCTTCTCCTGCTGTGACCTCCTTCATTTAGGAGGAATATATTTGTAAGAATGGATATATCGTGACTGGATGTAAGTAAATGCTATGATGTAATGATTGTAAATCAAATCACAGAGAAAACTTGAGATTGGGAATAGAAACTGACGTCTGTTTCAGATCATCAGAAGCAGAGAGGTTCACCATCCCACATCTCCAGACATCAACATGTGCTGTTGTGACCGGCACTGGAGCAGGACAGATGGGGCTATAGGGAAGGCAGTCACTTGCTGAATTCCCATCTCAGTATTAAGTTGGTGAATGGAGATGCTGAGTGGCTTCTCAGTATGAAATTCCACTGATTTGAGCAGTCACTGGCAAAGCAAGCAAGCAAAAAAGGTGAAATTTATAGTTAAATATTAGTTAGTCTCTTAGAATTAACAAAAATTAACAAAAATCAAGCTGTTACTGAAAAAAGTGAGGTTCTTTCCAGGGTAAATGAATTTTTTTTCTGAAAATACAGACACAAAGTGGTTAGAGAGGAAGCCCCCGAAGACTTGTCAGTCCTGTGTTCTGTGTAGTTGAGCCTGCTGAGAGCTGAGGTAGTGGACGTGGTGTAAAACTTGAAAATAATGTAAGCACAGTGGAGTGTTTTTTCTTCGCTTTGCTGTCTGCGCGGTTGCTTTTAAGGGAAACTGTTAAATAGCACACTGAAGTGTAACTAAGACTGAACTTACATTTTATGTTTTTGGTGAAAGTCAGACTGAAGTAACTTTCAAATAATGAGCAGCTTTCTCAGTCTTGCGAGAGCATCATTTTAATCTGCACTGTATCTAAAAATGTCCTAGCTGCATACATAAAAAATGAGAATATCTTTTCAAAGCTTTTTTTTTAAATAAATGTGTGGGATAAATGACTCTTTCCAATCCTTATAATTACCTTGACAACAAATCATAGAAAAATTCAGTAAAACATGTCTGAGGTGAAGTTTTTACAGCAAATGGAGCATTAGGGCACCTTGCAACAAATGCTTTGGTGTAGAAATGGAGTAGGAAGTATCGTTCATCTGCGATACTCAAGGTTATGCCTGTTGTAAATGCATTCAAGTTGCTTAGCTTTCCAGCTGGCTGCCTGCCATGGAAAAGTCCAAGCTCAACATTCTCTCATGGCTGGTGTTAGCTGTTTTTTTTCAGCCCACAAGATCTAAGATATTTATTTCCCATCCCTTTATCTGATAAGGTTTGAAAGGGAAACTCACTGGTAAACTTGTGATTTAGTCTTGATCAGATAGTCAGCACTGCTGACTAGATTAATTAGTAAGTTAAGGCTTTTCTGTCAGCGTTTTTTCTAGTTCTGCAGAAGTCTTCTGTAAACAAAGCAGGTTCAAGTCTGCATACTGAGCTGCTGAAAACAAAGCATGGGACTAAGGTCACCTAATGGGATTGTGCATCGCTCCTGATGGTTTGTAGAAACATCCAGTTCCTTTTAAATTATGCATTTGTAGCAAATGCACATTTTTGCATGTCAGCTGCCCACTGAGAATAAATGGGATAATTTGCCAGTGGTTGACCAGGAACTTGGATCTATCTGTCCAGCTCCAGCTCAGGGTTTTCTTTTAGCTGCTTTCAGCTGCCTTCCCTTATGCGTTTCAGCCGACTGTGCTTGGAATGAGAAGTTGAGTTGGCGTGCATTAGTTCAACTTCATGGAGAACCTCCGGTGTTGGAGATGAAAGGCTTCTTGCAGCAACTCCAGACAATGTAGTCGCTTGGACAGTTGGCAGGGAAACAGAAAGGAATCCTTTCATGGGATGCTTGGGACTAGGTCTGTCGTCTGCTTGTGCCAGGGTGAGTGTATTAGCAGGGCACACAGCTGATGTTGGATACAGGCAGTCAGGCTTTTATCGTTGTTTAAATATAACTGTGTTTGTTCCACGAGAATGAGGTATATGTCTCCTTATATCCATTCCCTGAATCTTCCTGATAGGCCGTGAAGGATAGGAAATGCTAAATCACTAATGTGCAAGTCTGGGTAAGGATTTCTGTAGCATTTGTAATAAATACAAGAAAAAAGCAATAACTTTATTGGATTGCACCTGTGCGTCTTAGTTTGCGTCTTAGTTTTGTGGGTGGCCAGTGCTAGTTTCTTTGCTGTCCACACCTGCTTTTCTTCCTGTCAATGCAAGTCTGTGAAGCAGGGATAGCGGTGAAGAGGAGGCAGTAAGTAGGAGTGAAATCAGAACGACAGGGATTTGTGCTAACAGCTCCTTTAGAGTGTGGGATGAGCCTGCCTTAGTCTGAGAGAAAATTCCCTTCCTCCTTGAGGCACTTTTACTAGTGTGCATATTTGAGACAAATGGACAGAATTGTTAACATACTATCGAGTAATTTATCTCCTCTGCATCCTGCTGCGGCAGAAACACCTCGAGTTTCAGGGAATTTTTTTTTTCCTTGCATTCCCAGAAAGAGGTGCTGCTAACGGATGTAGGAGATGAGTTCTTGTGGTGAAGACTGCTTCTAAAACTTTCCTCACGGGGACCCACAGTTCTTATCGATGATGTGGGAGCCCAGATTAACCTGGACTTTTTGGGAAGAATGAAACAAATATTTGATCACATATTTTTTTAATGGGCTGTAAAGCATACAGCTTGGCCGGCGTGTCATATCTCAGAGCAGGATGAGTTTATAGAAAGCCATCCTGACTTGGACAGGCGAGCAGATTTTTGCATTGCCTGTTTGTACTAAGCTGACAAATAAAGAATTTTTAAAATATTTTTAGACTTCTAATATCTGATACTTGCACTGTATGACTGCAGCAGAAAGAAGAGGTAGCTTTTCCTAAAGCTTGGAACCAAACGGTGCTTTTTTGCAGCTGGTATGTTTGTAGGGTACAGATAGCAGCAACTTGGATAAGCTCTGGAGTCGCTGGATGGGAGCCAGTAGCTCAGGCTGTTGTTAAGGAGGAAGTTAAGCAATGTTAGAGAAATTTGATATTGCTGTTATGTGTGGCTTAAATAGCGAGAAGTGGTTAGTCTCTGCCTTGGAATTGGTGATTGATTGAAATATTGCTGTTTGCCTTGTGTCAGTAAGGGTCAGTGCCTGTAAAGGATGTAGATAGTATCTATAAAAGGGAATTACGGTAAGAACGGGCATAAACATTTCAGCATTTCAGGGCAATTTAGGTTACTCCAACATCCTTCTGAGTGAATTCTGAACAAGCACAGGCACGCTTGTCTCCTTGGAAAATAACGCTTTAGAATTCATCAGCTGTTGCAGAGAAGGGAAGAGTTTAGGCTGTGGTCAGTCCATGCCCTGTTACTAGTGAGGCTGAACAGGACAGGTTCAGAAGTAACCTGCTGAAAAAGAGTATGCAGGTCATTTGTTGAGAATTTTCAACACGTTTTTTCTGGGTTTATAAAGGACTGCTCTTTCCCTTGCACCAAACCAGGCTGTGTAAACTGGAGTTGTGTCTGCATGTTCGCTTGGTGCAAAGGTTGTATGGGTTATGGTGACCGGTTGTTAACCTGCTTGTTATGTCCGGCAGGTGTCTCTAAGTATTTCCAGCATCTCTTTTTGTTGGTGACAATTTGGGTTTTAATCTCAGACTGTTAGATCAGCCACTTCTTTGGGTACTGACGTTTTCAAATGCTAGTTTCCTGGCCCCTTACAATCAACAGGTGATTGAAATCCCAGGAAATGTGGAAAAATGAGTTTACAGCGTCTGTCTGAAAAACAAAGATATTACTTGCAAATTAGCATTGCATTTTCTGGTAGTATGTGTCTTTGCCAGTGCTTTATATAAAGGCCAAATTTGGATGAAATTATGTACCAGTGCTTCAAGTCCATCCTATTCATCAGCATCATTCATTCAGCATCACAGAATATCCAGAGCTGGATGAGACCCACAAGGATCATCAACTCCAACTCCTGACTCCACACAAGGTAACCTAAGAGTTAAACCATATAAGCATGTCTTTGAGATCTCCAGGATTAAAGGCTGGGAGATTTCCAAACTTGCTTCTGGGCTCTTCTGGATTTCCTCTGTGCTGCTGGAACATCTTACACCATCTAAATGGAGGGTGTGATGCAAACAGCACCGTGCTTTTAGTCAGATCCCCATTGCTTCCACCGCACAGGTTCAGATGCAGCTTGCAGTAGTTACTCACAGGATCTGTTTCTCCGTGTGTCTGTGTGTTTGTGGGAGTCCTGTTAGATCTGTATTACATGTTCCTTGAAGTATAACATTTCCTTCCTGTGTGGTTTAATTCATCATCTGAAACAAGCAAAGACTGACAGGTCTACCTTAAATTGTCTGCTCTAAATTTAGCAGCTAGAGACAGAATGATCAGGAAGGGCTAAATTAATATTATGTCAAAAAGGCCTTGGGACAAGGAAAGGAAAAAAGCCAATTTGGAACAGAAGGTCTGCTTTTCAAGTCTTCTAGCATTAAAGGAACTGCTTTTCAGAAGAAGTTTGAGACGAGCCTGTATTTTAGGGGACTGGACAATGGGACGTTTCATTATTAATGATCTAACCAATTCGCTTTGAATAACTGGCTGAGGGTTAGCGACAAGTTGATAAATTCTGGCCTTGCAGAGCATTTTTTTCTTATTTCTGAGCTTCTGTGTGTATTTTAAAGTGATCTGCATATAATCTGTTGTGCATTTATTTTCATGACATGAAAACTATTTGGGAACTCTGCCCAAGTGTTTTCTACTTGTTTTATGCAACAGGGCTCATGAGCAGCAAAGGAAGTGATGCCAGTTTTGTTCTAGTATTTCTTTGGGGAGATTTCCTGTGTGTTTTATGAATTTAGCCTGAAGGGATGGAGGAGTTGAATTCAATTAGTTATTTTCTGTGGTAATTATTTGGGGTTAAGATGATATTCGTATAATGCGAAATACATAGGAGTAAATGCAATAGAGATTTCTTAATATTGTGACTTTTGTCCCTTGAGATTTTTACTTGCTATGTTCATAGTAACCTAGAATATAACAAGAGCTTTAGAGTGCTATTTCAGGAGGCAAAAATATTTTCATTTTTACCTTTCCTCCCTTTCTCTTCCACCAGTCACTCTTTAAGCAACTTGTACGATTTTTGTGGCTTTACCAAACTTGATACTGCAGATAAGGCAGTTTAAAAATAAAATAAAAAATGAAGACCAGTGGTGATGCTGCATTGTGGAGCTTGTGGGCTCGTTATAGGCCTTGTGTTTGTGTTTCTCGATTCCCCCCAGTTCCCAGATGTGCAGTGACTCATCCTGCTGAACAATGGGAACGGAGCCCTGTTCCTTCGCTTGGTCCCAGTTGGCAGAACAGTTACTCAGAGGATATGTTGCAGAGGGAGAAGAGATTAGCAGTGGGAGAATGAATCATCCGAGCATTTGTGGTAACTCTTGTGTGGTGACCAAGAAGTTGAGAAAGGCCTATGGTCTGTGCTGTGCTCTTGTGTACTAAAAAGGAGTATCTGAATTATGTATGTTTCATAATGCAGAGCATATTCGTCCCAGACAGTACTGAGCAAAGATGGATGACAGCATTTTGAAATCTTGATTAATTATCGGGGGGGGGGGGCCAAGCTAGCAGATGACCATCATTTATTTTGCTGTTGGATCTCAGGATTTGTTGATAGAACTTCTGAAATGTGAAGTTCACTAATAGATCATAAAATAAAAAAAATAACAAAATCCCAGCACTGACATGCTTCACTAACACACAGTGCCACATCAGCTGAAATGAAATGATGGCTTTCAGATTTCAGAAATATGATGTATGAATATTCTTAAATTATTTCTTTCAAAGGTAGTAGTACTCCAACAGCTGAATACAAGATTTGAATCTTCCTTGAAAAGCCAGAGGCTAGAAAAACTTCTCTGAAGGTGGCTGATCTTCAGGAAGTTTCTTGAGCTGCTACAGTTCTCCTTGACAGGCCAGCCTGTTAGAGCTGTCCTGGACTTAATTTGTGTGTTTTTTGTAAAAGATACATCGTGGGGTGTGTTTCCTTAGGTATTTAAATACAGTATAAATAGTATAAAGGTTATATTGCTTGATTTCTGTTTTGCTGCCTGCAAGCATAGTTCAAAATAAATTGTGCTTGAAAAGCTATTCAACTATTTCAGTTGAAACATTAAAATAGGTTGAAATATTCAATCTACTTAAAGATGTCTTTGATATCAGAGTTAATTGCAAATATTAGCTGCTATATTTGCTGCTGCTTCTAAGGCAAGTTGTGCTGGTGAAGCAGAAATAACTGGCTGCGATGTGGAAAAGGAAGTGCTGAGCCAGCTCCTGAGTGCAGTTGACTGGTTGGGTGACTTTGCAGAATCTCTACGAACTTGTGCTGAAAAAGCCAGAACAGGTTGCTGTTCTTCAGTGGCCACAAGAAAATAGTTCAACATCCAAGGGGCTGCTGGTACTTTTTGGTTTCTGTATTAATTTGTACTGAATGTAAAACCTGCCCTGATGACCTATTCTTAAACGATATGTGTACTTTATATAAATATACACACTTAACAAATGTATTTATATAATACCCAAAGCATGTAAGTGTACTCTGCATAATATTGATGGCACTCAAAATTGCATTCAGTACAGCTCGATAGGAAGCTAAATAACTTTAACTTTCAGATCCAATTAACGTTGCTTTCTATTTCCTCTGGATGACGAGGAAAAAAATGAAAAACTGAATGTGACTGTTGCATTAATACAATTGTTATAATGAAAAATACTAATACAAAAGTCATAAAACGTGGAGTTTCCTTATTTCCCTCATTTAAGTAATGTGTTACTGCTCAAATCAGTTGGTGCCGTCTGCAGTTGTTCTGCTCTGCCAGCCTGATGAACTGAAGTGTCCCCCCACACCCCAGCCTCCTCAGAAGCAATCAGCTTTTCTGTGAATTGGATAAAACGTAGAAAAAGCTTACCCAAGAAGTCTTTGGAGAAGGAACTGCCCCCATGCTACTATGTTCCTGTGTTAGGTCTTTAACTGGGGAATCATCTTGAGAGTAGGGGTTCTCAGTGTTTGTGTTTTGTTCAGCTTTTTTTCTTCTTTTCAGGTTTGTGTGCTTTAATGTTCTGAGCTATTCCTAACTCTGAACCCTCTGGAGATTTGGGGGTTTTTGTTGTTTTGACTGGAAACAGATATTTTGACTTAAGTACTGAGGATTTTTGAATTCTGTGCTGGAAGAGAATACTCAGACTTTTTCAGAGCTGTTAGTCCCATCATATGTTGAGCACACCTGCTCGACAATCTGACTTGGTTACCCAGCTATCCAAGTATTTTGCAAATACTGCTTAAAATTTCTCAGAATGAATTATTTGGCTTAATTACAACGTTACGAAGAGCTTCATAGAAAAATAGCGAAGTCTAGTTTCCTTAAATCACCGAATAAATAATTGTGTATTTTTCAATAATCTGATTTTCTTTCTTATGAATGTGCAAAACGTTAAATTGATCGGTGTGTGAGGCAGGAAGTAGGGGAGGCACAGGCCATAAATCAGGTAAATTTGCTTGTGTGTCGCAGCAGTTTACGTGCATACAGCTGTTTCCTGTTCTCAGCGTGGGAGGGTGTATGAGCAAGGCAAGGACTCTTAAAGCAACTGGTTGGGAAAAAAAGGAACTAGTTGCATCAGAGACAGCCTGCTTGCCATCTTGTTGCACATCTAAAAGCATTGTGCACAACGAAACACAATAGATAAAGATTTTTTTTTATTATTATTTTTTAGCTTCAGTGACCTTTTCCGTTTGGGCTCTCCCATCTCCTAAATATGACTAATGCTGTACAGGAAGACCTTTTTCGTATTCATGCAGTCTGTGATATCTCTTCTGATCCCAAAGAGTGCCAAAAAATACAGGAAATTACTTTCACCTTATGAAAATTCATGATTGTAAGGAAGCTCTTAGAGCAATTGTTCTTGACAAACTTGCCCCCGCCCCTGGAAAAAGTCCTTTTTTTTAATGCCTTAATACTGTGTATCTTTTGTGATACATGTAGCTTTTTGCAAATATGTATGTTTTCTCTCCTTTATGAGAAGACACTTCCAGTTTTAAATGATAGGAAATAGTAAATTGCAGCTCCTTTTTGTCTTTGCCTGATGCTGAAATTATGTCCCTGTGCAGTACGCTGAATCCTCTGATCTCCAGTCTGATTCTTCAAAATAAACTGTTGTGTTGGCATCTGTTTGAAGTTGTACTGGAGGGGAACAAAATTGTTCATGTCTCAGGCCTATGGTATGGAGGAGAATGTTCAGTTTAAGGATTTATATTGCTGTTGGAATCTGTGAGATGATATTTTGAGAATGTTCGTCATTCTAAATTAGTAACGTGGTGAAGGCACCTACTGTCAGTTTTGTCAGTGCAGAGTAGCACTTGATTCAAGTGTAATAAACAGGCAAGCTGTTTAAAAAGATAAGTTCACAAAAATACATCTTCTTTATAAACATTGCTTATTCTTTTCAATATAACTGCTAAGGGGTCTTGTACAAGCAAATCTGTTATTAAAACTCTTGAGCCTAAAAGGGAAGCCGTCTGAAGAAGAGAATGTCCTTCATGATTGTGAATTACCACGAATCTTAGGTGACTTGAATCTTTTACTAAAGATATGCCAACAAGTCTAGGATATGCTTTTCTTCACTGTTATGAATTTCAAGCAAAATACCTTGGTTTCTAATGAAGGTGTTTATTTTTACTCCCACCCAGTGTCATTTAACTGCCTTGATAGTACAAGGGAAAAAAACAACTTTAATCTAAAGCAAAGAACTGCCTTTAATAACACTTCCTTTTCATTGTAAAGACTTACTAGATAACTTTGAACACTTTTTCAAAATTCTACACAACTTTGATTTTTCTACTAGTAACAGGACTGTTCAGAATAAATACTAGCTCACCTACACATCAGTAGCAAATTATAGCAGCTCCGCTTCATTATCAGCAGTTTACATGAGTTAAGCAATGGGGTACTTCTGTTACCGCAGTTCCTGAAGCATATCAGGATGTAGTCCAAACTTCCATTTGTGATATAGCTATGGTAGACCTTGGTGGATGTTGGAAAGTGAAAGTGTTAGAGTTTGATTGGATTTGCTATCCTAGAAGTACACTGAAGTTTCCATCTCTTTCTTTTTCTGTAGGGTGAATCAGTGAAATACTTCCTGGATAACCTGGATCGGATTGGTCAGCTGGTAAGACATAACTTCTCTTTCTGTACCAAAAGTGCTCAAGGATGAAAGCCTTGATATGTTATAATTAATGCCTTAAAAATAATAATAATAAAGCATTAAATAACTTTATCAGTGTCCTTTAGGAATAGTGACTTCTGGCTTTATGAAATTGAGGCTTAGTATTTAATCGATATTTTTTAACAGATTAATACTGTTTATGGAAGCTGCATTTATGCACATTTTTTTTGTCAATCCTGTATAGCCTCTGGATCTCATTGTCTTTCCATGATGATCTGATTGCTGGTACTACTAAAGGTAGCAGAATGAAACCCTACCAAATAAAAATTTACTACTGTGGGATTCAAAATGAGTAATGAAAATATCTGTCAGATTCGGAGAACAAAGAGGTGATTTTTCCGAAATAGTAACTGTGATAAGCTTGTGAAGAACAAATTGCTCTACAGTGGTGGGCTGTGCCACATCCTGCAATAGAATGTATTGCTTTAATCACTGGTCAGGGACTGTGAACCTGGAAGAATTATTTCCATTAAAGCTTGCTAGATACCCTTTGTGAGAGCAAAGAACTGAAAAAATCAGTTTCAAAAACCAAAATCCTTGCAGTGGCGTTTTGGAGCTCTTCTTTGCAGAACACTACCTAACTGATAATAGCACTGTGGCTAAGAATTTCATAATGGTGGAATAGTCTTCAGCTTGGAAATGTGATGCTTGAAGTACAAGAACAAGAGCGTTGGTCCTAAATTGTTGGTCTCATACATCTAAGGATCTTCTGGTAGTTGTTTAACCAGGTGTTGAGGTAAATGGTCAGCAGTCCATTGTTTTAAGTTGAATATTCATTCTTCACTTGATCATTTAAAAAAAAGTTCTTGATTTTTTGTTTTTCTCCCATTCTGTATTTTGGCATTAACCGGCATTTTTGAAGGATTTTTTGACACTCTTTTCCTTTCTTTTACAGAATTATTTCCCCAGCAAACAAGATATTTTGCTGGCTAGAAAAGCCACCAAGGGGATAGTAGAGCATGATTTCATCATTAAAAAAATACCTTTCAAGATGGTGGATGTAGGTGGACAGAGATCTCAGCGTCAAAAGTGGTTCCAGTGCTTTGATGGAATAACTTCAATCTTGTTTATGGTCTCCTCCAGTGAATATGATCAGGTTCTCATGGAAGACAGGCGCACAAATAGACTTGTGGAGTCCATGAATATCTTTGAGACAATAGTCAATAACAAGCTTTTCTTTAATGTTTCTATTATCCTATTCCTCAACAAGATGGATCTTCTTGTAGAGAAGGTAAAGACTGTCAGCATTAAGAAGTATTTCTCGGACTTCAAGGGGGACCCTCACAGGCTAGAAGATGTTCAACGTTATCTGGTGCAGTGCTTTGACAGAAAGAGGAGAAACCGTAGTAAGCCGCTCTTCCATCACTTCACCACTGCCATAGACACTGAAAACATCCGCTTTGTGTTTCATGCTGTGAAGGACACGATCCTTCAAGAAAATCTGAAGGATATTATGTTGCAGTGAAGGAGAGCAGTCCATGTCTTGTTAAAATTTGCTGGAGGGTTAGATCAAAGTTTTTATCCTTTCTTTATGGCCCTTGCATGTGGTGTAGGACCCATGCTACTTACTTGGCTCAGGAATGCTGTAAACTAGCCAGTCCAAACAGAGGAGCTATAGGCCGAAGGAATCAAATGTTGATGTTAGCTACTGAATCATTTGGACTAGAAACACTACTGAAACATGGCCGTTGTAGGTTCTGTACCTAGTTTGGAATGCTGAATAACACAACCACCTTCTGCCTTCCTAGAAAACAAAATCTCTGACAAACCATGTATGGAAGACACTATGATTTAAATTAATATGCTTATTTTTCAGAGACACCAGTCATACAAACTGCCTTTTTTGTAGTTTGGAGGTGCTGAATTGATCAAACTAACCTAAACATAATGAGATTGGTAGCTGTCTTGGAGAATGTTAATGGAATTTGCATTCTTAACCCTAGGAATATAACCAGATCTTGTATGCATGTTCAGTTTTGCCAAGGGTCTGGAACCCACTAATTAAGGTGGATGCACAGCTCTTGTCTGAAGGTTTTGCATGAGTATCCTGAAGCAAAAGTCTGAAACTTTATAAGGAGTTGGAGTAAATTGGATGGGAAGTTGAGGCCTCGCTGGAGAAGGGTTTATTTTGCACTACGTGTAAAGGGTATTACATCATGGGGAAGCTGATTTCCTTGGTGAAGCAGCCTGTCCTAGAGCACCTGACCCTGTCTCTGAACAGGGGGTGCTTGAGTGAGATGTATTGGGTGGAAATTCAACACTGTTCTCACACCTGTACTTTGGCAGTACTTGTGAAGGTTCGGTATCTCACATGGCAGAGCTTTATCTATATTCGGAAGTTTGGAACCGATTAAACTCTTACGCAAAGGCTTTGGTAGTACAGCAGCTGCTTGATTAGTTCCCAACAGCTGACTGTATAGGAAGTCCAAACACCCTAGAGATCCCAGTTTTACAGCTGCACTGATGAATTTGGGCAGCAAAACCTTGCTGTAAAATTAGCCCCTAATCTGTGTCTTAATGGGATCTCTAGCACGTGTAGTTCTGAATACAGTCAAGGTTGGAGTTGCCCCTTTTGGGCAATGGTTTGTGTGTAAAATTGCAAGAGGCTATGAATAGTGTTGATATGAACTGTTAATTTCCTAGCTCTCTCAATCTGTGTAACTAACTATCAGGTGCCTTTTTTGTGTACAGACATATCAGGTCTTTTCTATTACAGTGGGGTACATGGACAAACAACCTGCCTTTTTTCTCAGCATTGTAGTGCTGTTCTTTAGATAATTCTCAAAGGTAGTTTACTGTTTAATTTTTGTCATGGTTTTTATCCAAGAATAAAACCTGAAGGGCTGTTTGTACCCGTACAAAGGCAGCAGATTCTCTGGAGTTCTTAATCCCCACTGAGACTGCAATGGCATGTCAAAACAAGCAACGTTTTACTTCAGCTGGTGATCCCATGGGAAAAGTGGTCTAAAAAACATGAAAGGACAACGGAACGGGATTTTAATTTGGATAAAATCTGGAATCTTTCTTCCCCTCTGAAGCTTGCAGATGTTGTACCAGTATTTTTGTGTGGCTTCCTAATGTAGCAGTCTCTTTTTTTGTGCAAGCTTCAGAGTGGAAAAGACGTGGCTCTGCCGGCGTTACATAACGCGGTGTTGAGGTAAGAAGCAGTGAAAAGTTACAGACAGGAAAATCCAATTTAAATTTAAGCAAACTTAAACAGGAATTAACTTCCTTGTAACAAGTCTTATTTTTGCCAGGACCAAGTCTGTCTTTTAAATGTTTATTCATTTTTAGCCTTGAAGGGGAAAAATGTCATGTGACTGGTAGTCAGATGGGAGAGCTCTTAAGTTTATTACATTTGAAAAGGTAAATGCAGTAACCTTGGTTGGTGCAAATAAGTTTATTCTTTGTATAAGGCTCATTTGTCTAAGCTAGCCCATTTGTTTGGCTGAAGATGAAGATTATTCAATGCTTTAATTTTTTTTGGACTTCCTGATAGTGGTTTCTACTTCACACGAGACACTGGGAAAAGAGGAGGCAGTCATGGGCTGACCCGACTTCTAGGTTGACTTGATTTTATTTCCTAGTTTGCTGTGAGCTTTATTCTTTCACTAAATCTTCTAGATGGGCTAAAATGATGCTTGTTTTCTCAAATGAGTTAAGCATTCCCTTTCAACTCTAATTTTTTCTCAAGAATTACCTCAGCTTTATGTCTGAATCTACTGTAGTTTTACCTGGGAGGCATAGTGTGGAATTTCCTGTTCTGTTTTTCTTTCCATGGTCATCCATGGTTTTGTATCCATAGTCACCGTATGGGTTTAAAACTCTAAACAGAGCTAATAATGCAACATATACTTTAAGTAGCTTGATCTGCACCTGGAAAAGAAACAGCAGGAGTTATCTCATATTGAGCTGTCAGTCTTGCTAGTGACTTTTCGTATGAAGCAGTTTTGCACAATAAATCAGAGTTCTAGGGAACCAGTTTGTTCACCTGTGGCCCATTATTGCCTTTTCTCTTTCTGTTGACAAAATGGGCCTAAGCATGATGCTCTAGACTGCAGATGAAAATCAGTGGTTTGGCTCTGTAGGCTCTTCTGTGTGTAACTTGGGTTTGATAGTGTTGGTTCATACCAGGAACCCAAGATCAGGAGACTCTTCATGCAAAAGTGAAGCCATTCTCAAACTTACAAAGGATTTGGACAGTGAGTGAAAAGGATTATTTTTCAGGTGGCAGGTAAATTACTTTGCTAAATATAGACTCCACATCTTGCACAACTGAGGTATTTTGTTTTTTGTTTTTCAAGCTAAGTTTGTAGTATAATAAAGCCAGAAAATCATGTTATGGTAAATCAGTTAATTACTAAAGCAGAATGTAGGTAGCTTAAGTTGTACAAACATCTCAAGACAGGCTTGATCAGTTGCGTAGTCCTTTCACAAGAAACAAATAATTTAAAAAAAAAAAAAAAAAAACTTTATTTTAAGTGACATCCTGGAGAACTTTGCAGGTAAACACAGCTGGAGAGAACATCTTTTTGTGTTAACTTTATAGGGTTATTGTTCATTTGCCTAGTCAGGAAATAGGTCACAAGCAGGATGATAATCAGATGGAGACCTTGAACAGCTACTTTAAAAAAAAAAAAAATGCTGTCCATTCTCTGATGCTACAGGTCAGTGACCAGTGACGGGGTGTTGCAAATGGGTTGTCTCTTGCAAGGACAAAGAGAGGAAGTGCTTGCAGCTTGTGCCTTCAGGAGAAACTTACGTAATCGTGCAGTTTAAGTAGAAAAACTAACTAAATGGGAGTATTTCATCAAGCAGTACTTTTGTATTTATTTTTAAGCTAGCAAATTGCAGTGCTGTCATTTTCTGAACAATTCTGAGATGGCAATACCAGATGACAGTGAATTGGAGTTTAACAAGGAAGAGTAGGAATAATTTCTATAAATGACGTTTAATAGGCAGTTATCACTTTAAAGCAATTAAATAGTTCCTAGTGTTGATTACAGAAATTACTGGCCACTCAGCTTCACACTACAACTCAAAGATGCTTTGAGATTCATATGAAGAATTGAACTTACTCTGTTTGGTATGGCAGCATAGATTATTTGACGTGATAATTTAATAGCGTTTTTAAAAACTGAATATATTGCTGTATCAAACCTAGAACTAGTCATGTTACAAGCATTAAGGAGCTCATAAAGGCGTCCGTTTTGACTTTCTGAGCTAACTAATGCCTGAACCAAGCAGTGTGGAGAAATGTACACTAATTTTTTTTTAAATGGTGTAGGAAGAGCTCATCTGTATGTGGCACTACAGACTAAAATTTCATTCCCCGGGACACTTGAAGTAGGTTTTGATATGAAAAACTTTCTGTTTGCAGTGCTACCCAGGTATTCAGTAGTCCTGGTTAGTGGGGAAAAAAAGAAATTAAAAGAATAGACATGGAACCACTGAAGAAACTGGCGGCCTTCCCCAGGAGATCACTTGAGAAAACGTGCCCTTTGCCTTCTTTAGGTGACTGTATTCTGGATAATAACTTCATGTTTTGCAGCCTTTTCTGTGAATGTACCTTTTCAGTTCTGAAGAACCTTTTGTGCTGGATAGAACTCAAGGAATTCTGTACAAGCTCCCTTTGGTTTTCAAGCAGTGTGTTTGAACACATGATTTTTCTTATCAAATTTTCAGGAGTACTTTTGGGTTGAGACAATTTGATGCATGCCGGCTTGAGGCAAAAAACTAGATATACAATAATACCTCCTTACAGGGCAGCTTGTCCTGCAAACCAGACCTCTCATCATGAGACCTCTCTTGGGTTCCTATGGGTTCAGCAGTAGCCTCTTTTCTATAACATTTTTCTAGTATAAAAACACATGGGGTAGTCAGGGATTTAATATAGCACTGCCAACGCTTTACCTCAGTACGCTCTTCATTACTTCTGTAACGCGGGAAGTGGTGGGTAGGGTGTTTCGGCAGCAGCCATAAAACATCTATGCCTACTTTTGTAAACGAGCCTCTAACAGATTTCAGGAATTGTGAAAACCGGCATCGCCTGGGCCAGATTTGGGCTGGATTAATACCGACTCCACGCACTTCTAGATGAGGACTGTCTAGCCTACTGAGGAAGTAATTGGCAAGACAATACAAAATGTAGTGCTTCTTAATATTACCTGTTTTGTAATTAGCTGGGGTGATCTCTGTGCTGTGAAGTGGGCACTTCTTTGTTTTGACACTAATTTATTTACATAGATGGAATTGAGTAAAGCCAGGATGTTTGGAGCTGAAACTGCTGTTGTGCTAACCAGGTGATGCTCTCTCTTCGCTCATCTTGGTGCTTGGGCAATTTAGCTTGATTCTAAAAGATTTTGTCTTCCTAACAGCGTTTGGAAAGCGGTATTGAAGTTTGTGTGTGTTGATATGCTTGTCGTCTTACTGGGTGGGGAGTGTGGAGGTACTAGGTCGTCAGTGCTAGCGGTTCTGTGCCTGGCTTGACAAACTGTATTGCAGCCTAGCTCTTGGCATATGCCCAAAGGTCATATCTTCTGTCCGACGTGAAATTAATCACGGTCGGAGAGGGGGAAAAAAAAGAGCAGCACTGACTTCCAAGGTAGGCATTCTGGTAAAAAGCCAAAGCATGTTGGAAGGGAGCAGGAGAGAGGAGCTATTTCCTAAACAGATCCCAAAAGCTGATGGTGCTTGAAGACTGACTGTTGAAAAGAAATGCCATCTGCATTGACCCCAGAAGGTTTGAGTGACTCCAGAGAGCTATTGGCTGTGAATTAACAGCAGCGGGCTGGCAAGGCTGGCCCTGCTGCAGCTGCACACCCTTCCGCTGTAAATCTCTCTTCATCTGCTCATAACTGGGTGCTAAAACTCAGTTCCTGCTAAAATACGGGATGCAGATCCCTGGCCAGACAGTGCGTCTTACTCCTAACAGCTACTTAACCTTTCTTCAAGATACTAGAGCACGAGAAGCGTTTCAGGGGAATGGCTAGATAAGATACTGTTTCCGTTATTGGAATAAAAACTACAATTGATGGAGAGTACATTTTTTGCATGAGTAGGACCTAAGGCAGAGATTCTTCTGAGGGAAGGAACAGATTTTCGAATGGCACTGCTGCTCTGCTTGTACCTCCCGTCAGTCTTTTGTGCTGAGTTTGTGTGGGTGGTTGGGCACAAAGGCTGGCAGAAGACAGCAGGGAGAAGGGGGATGTGGAAGAGGAGTGATGTTTTTGGTAGTTCACAAGACTTGGAAAGTATGCTTGTGGTTATAGGTTTGAAAACATTCAAACTCCCGCTCACACCGAAGCCATTAACAGTCTTTAGGATAATGAGCGTTTTTCCGATGTACAGGTTAAGTTATCTGGGATGTGTAATGAGCTTGAATTGATGATCCATGTTAAGCAGTATTTCTGGAGACTCCACTTAACAAAATGGCTAGTATTTATTGCTCTTGTGATGAGTTGTCTTGTTTATGGAATCAATATGTATGAAAGCAAACTGACAAAACACCAAGTTATCTCGTGACACAATCATGTAGCTAGGAAGCCAATTAACGTTATCTTTTTGTTCTGCAATTTACTTGCTCTGTGGTGCCTATGCATTGTAACACACATACTATGCAATATCTTTTTTTTGTTTAAACCAGTTCACTGCATTGGGCAAGAAAGGCCTGAGTTTAGCCTTAATTTTCTAACAATCACAGGAAAGTACTTTAGAAACAGTGACAAATTAAAAAAGGTTAAAAAAAAAATGCATAAATTAAAAGCACAGTTCCAGACTGCTCACATAAGTGTCTTTCTAGCACCAAAACAGCATCCACAATAGAAGCAGCTACTTGCTGTAATAGTTTCAATTTATGAAAACTGTGTACTAGATAAAATTATATTGTGATGTGTAAAAAGTGTATTTTATAGCTTTGGTGACTTAGTTTACTGTTTTGTATATATGAATTTTATAAATCTATTAAAACTTGACTTGTTATACTGTTTTTCATGGCTTTTATCTTTCAAGAGAATCTAGAGAATGACTTTTTTGCTTTGAAAAATTTTCTGCAAAAAGCTGCTTTTTGAATAAATTACAGCACGGGCTGCATGAAACTACAGCTGTCATGCAATAAAACCTTGTTCTCTAATCTTTATGCATCTCCCACCTCTCCAATTCTGGTCTGAATAATTCTTCCTGAATGTGTCCAGGAATTGAAGGCTGGTGAAACATTAACCTATAAAAAACTTCCAACTCATTCATCTGTGACATTTCAGTAAATGTTTTAGACATTAGGACTGATGGGAAGGGGAAGGGGAGACGCAGCTTGAGTTTATGCTTATATATTTTAAGCTCAGCAAGAGAAGACAATTAAGCTTGAGCTGGCAACACCTGCTAGAGATTTCTTTTCTGCTGTGTAGTATCTGATAATAGCCATAGGAACTATCCTTGCTTCTTTTTCTGGTGCCAGTCCCCTCTTGGACTTCCTTGCTTGCGTGCTGTGGTATCTTTGTGCTACGGTGCAGAACCATTGACCTTTGAGGAGTTCTCAGCATCCCTGTTGTACAGGATTGCCGTTGCGGCATCAGCTAAGTCTGCCAGGATTTGAGCTCCAGTTCTTAGGAATGCTGTTAACCTTTCATGCTTGTACTCTGAAAGGTCACAGCTGCCAAATTTTGTGGCAAATCTTAATTGTTTCTTGTGTGAACTGTTAATGCCCAATCAATTTCATTGGCAGGTGCACAATTTAGAAGTCTATGGAGCAATGTCTGTCCTTTCACTAATCACTGGAAGTGTTAGATCCTCAGCTCTGTCAGGCTTCTGGGAATGGGTGACTTTTTTCCCCTGGAGGTGCTGAGCACTTTCAGGTGACAATATGTTTTGCCAGTGGTCAGCATCCCTCAAAATGAGGGCAAGTGAATTGCAGATTTGTTATGAGCTTGTAAGGGGTTCCCATACTTCCTAGTTTGAGAGAGCCTTGGCAACAGCACAGCTCCATGTGACCTTTCTTGTTGGCTCCCTGAAAGCAAATTGGCCCTTTTCTGGGAAGAAATATTCCAGTGAATTACAGCCCTATAAGACAGGCAAAGTTTGGGCTGGAAAGTTACCTGGAGGATCATCTAATTCCACCCCTCTGCCTACGCTGTGGTGAAACTGTTCTTGGCCCACAAGTCAGCAGCCTGTTAGCTGCAAGTTATGTTGCTCTTCCCACACCACTCTGTAGAAGTATTTCCTCAGAAATCTGCTTTATTTGATAGTATGAGCGCTGCTTAAAATGCACGGTACCTTATTTAGGGGCTTACCTTTGATATATTTTTTTCTTCAGTCAGCTGTTTTCTGCCCTGCTTGGGTATCTGTAGGAAAAAATAGGAATGGCCCCTTTGTGCCTTAGTCCTGGTTACCCCGTTGATTTCTCTGTGTAGCCCTGGCCAGTCACATTCTTCCTCTGTAAACCAGGCTGCCCACGGGGGAGAAAAGAGGGTCCTTGCTCACACAGGTGTAGGCTTTGTAGTGCAAGGGTGAAGTATTATTACTCCCTCATGTTTTGCTCCCTGTGCTTGAGTGCTGCTGGCTCTGGACAGTTGCTACAGCTCTGTGTGCCTGTGCTGTGATCCTGAGCAGAAGCTCCTGGGCACCCCAACCTCCATATTCCTAGGGACCAGCAGTGTTCAGACCCCTTCCTCCTTCCCACTTGCCAAAGGACTTGGACGTGTAACAACCACTTTCTGCCTGGCTGCAGAAGGATGCCTGGATGCACAAGGCTGCATCCGGCCTGCAGGCCCCACTGAGCTGCCATGCAGGTAGGTGAATGCCCCTGCTCATTTACTTCTTTCTTCTGGACAAGCTGAGCTGCTAAGTGGTGGTTCTGTCACTGGCAGTATCAAAAATATCTGTTAGTGGCAAGTGACAGCTTTTCAGCAGGCATTTGTGCTCTCACAGCAGAGCTAACACAAGTCTATAAACTGAGTGTCACGTAGGGAGTTTCCCATCTGTGACTTCTGCAGCAGTGCAAGTTGATTTAGTGCCACCCCTTTTCTGTGTTGCCTTTGGACTTTATGACAGAAAGCCGTCTCTCCCTCAGGCTGTATTGTCATCCTGAGTTTATGGTATCTTTCAGGAAACTTTTGAAAGTTCAGCCTCATGATTCACTACGGAATCAAGTAAGAGCAAACAAAAAAGTAATCTCTTGCTTAAAATAGTAAATCTGTTACAGCAACGCATGAGCAAGTGTGGGGTGGTGTAATTCTGGTAGGATTTGGTCGGGGAATTTCTGCTGCAGGGCAGGATGCCGTGGCCCAGAGCCCCTCGGAGGCACCAGGAGAGGGCGGCAGCAGCGGCCCTGCTGTGCTGAGCCAGGGTGCGCAGCCTGGAAGGGGAGCAGCTGGGAGCTGCCATCACCATTCCTGAAGTCAAACTCCCTTTTTCTCCCTGCCTGAATCATGCTCAATGAAGTTGCCTGTGTGCCCTGAATCCGGTTGAATTCATGCAAAATTTTTTGTACTTGCACAAGTAAATCTCAGGCTTTTCTTGAACGCCTTCCTCTGATTCTCTCCCTACCTACCCCAGAAATGTGCTGCAGGGTTTTAGGCCCTCTTGCCTTCAAAGTGCACAGGGCAAGCACTGTGGAAAGCCCAAACTATTAGTTCCTCTGAGGGAAATATCCTCTCTCATCCCCCAGCTGAACTGGACCTACCTGTTTTCCTGTCCTTTGCAGTTGTTAATTCAAAGATATTTTTAGATGGGGGAAATCTGAGTGTGGCCATGCTCCTGTGAGCTCTAGGGAGTGTTATCAGTGCTGCGGCCTGAGTGAGCTGCGGGAGGAGAGGGCCAGCCTTCCCCGTGCTGCTATTACAGGGCTTGAAAGCCATCAGCCTCTTGAGCTCCAGATATAAATAACTGGAGGGGAACAGTGTGCAGGGGAAGGCAGCTCCTGGGGCCAGCACAGCACCCGTTCCCCTTCAGTGGGTGACTTACAGAGCAGAGAAGAGCAAAAGGAATGGGGTTTGGCCTTCTCGAGGCAGGGAGAGGAATGCATGTGTACTTCCCCCTTTTAAGTTAATAATCAATATGTGTGTGAATGCTTTCTTCTTATTCTGTTTTTTTCCCTAAGGTTTTCTCTCCAGTGCCAATCTGCAGAGGATGTGAGCAGTTCTAGCTCACAGCTCCAAGCCTGGCTTTGAAGTGAAGCAGCTCTGGAGATCCCCCGGAGTGTCCGCCAAAAGACAGCCGTCACACAAACGCTGTTCTTTAGGGCTGGACGAGCTGCCTGGCAGCTTTCTGCTTCGCTCACCGCCTCCATGTCTGTCCGCCTCCATCTCTCCCCCCCCAATAACCGTGGTCTGTCGGCAGGGTTTGTGCTCCAGTGCTGGGCTCAGCCGATGGGGCAGTGAACAGAATAGAGATGAAGTCTGGTGGGGGGGGAGAGAGGGAGGAATAATAGCTGTGCCTCAGACAGAAATGCTAAGTAGGAGAGCTCTGTGTATGGGAAGAGAGCTGCCCTGGTTAATTTGCATCTGTTTGTTCAGATGGCCCGAGCTTCTGTGTGAATGTGTTTAGTGTTTAGCATAGACCTCTTCCCAGCTGACTTTGGAGCAAATGAAATACAGCATGAAAATAAAGTGCCTACATAGGACTTGACAGGAATTTAGAGTCATGCTGGAGCTTAGACCAGCGCAGGAAAAACCCTTACCAAAGAACTGATCACGTCAAAGTGAGGTTAGCCATCTCAGAAAAAAAGAACACCTTTTATTCCTGGAGGGAGTTCCTGTTTCTCTCTGACAGCAACAACTCATGGTGAGACAGCTCAGAGGCAGGACAGTAATGCAACCAAAGCCCTGGGAGCAGAGCTGGCCCATCCCAAGGCAGACCCTCACTAGTTCTCCTCCCACCGCCAGCGATGAGGGGACGATTCCCCTTTGGACAGTTTTCTGGCACTCAGTTTCCTCCGCAAGGAGGAAAATTTGTCTCCGAGAACTTTCCGCAGCCCGGTGTTGTCCCTAGCAAAGGGCAGGTCCTTCTTTATCGCGGGCAGCTGTCCTGTGAACATCTCCCACTTGGCTAGCGCGTCCACAGCCTTGTCCACCTGAGCCAGCTCCTCCTCGGAGACGTTCCTCTCCAGGGCGGCGATGCAGGTCTCCAGCCACAGCTCGTAATCCTTAATGATATCTGTGGCCTTGGCAGGCCCGGCAAGCTGCGGCTGGCTGTGTGCCTCGGCCAGCGAGCCCGACTGCTCGTCCTGCTCCAGCTCCTGGCCGATGGACAGGGCCTGGCTACATGTGTCCGGCGTGAGCGGCTCCGACAAGGAGGTCACCGCCTCCGAGTCGTTCTCACAGCACATCCCGGAGTCCGAGCTGACCGCGGGGACGTCCTCCGAGGCTGACAGGTCCGCCGACTCTTGCCTCGGCCATGTGGACAGCACGGTCTGTGTCCAGGCATAGAGCTTCTGTGAGAAGGGAAAAGGCGGCATTTTAGAGAACGTGAGAAAACAGGTATGCCTTTCTCAGGGGTTTTGGGTAAACCTAGCTGTTTTAGGATGCCGTGGTGCTCCCTGCCAGGGGCAGAGGCTTTCTCTTGTCTCCCTGGAGTCAGTGGCCATGGCAGAGCCAGCCCCATCAGATGTGGGCTGAATCTGCCCTGGTATTGAAGATAGTAGGAGCAAAATGGCACAAATCCTCTCCCCCATTTCTGCACGTGATTTCTACTAGAGCCAAACCAGTGCCTCCCTAGAGGAAGCTGTGTCACTACAAAAGCTCCTGAGATAGCGGGGAAGTTTTGTTTCATCGTGTGGCTGACTCCTGTGGCAATGTGTGTTATATTCCTAAGAATAGCTCCTCGCTTCTCGAGCTTAAGTGCACAAGTTGGAAGGCCGGGCTCCAGGAAAGAATTAATGAAAGGAAAATGTCTGAGACAATCTCCTTTTAGAACATTAAATGCTACAATGTGGCATATAGAGGGTAGCTTCTGGCACATTTATTTCTTGTGCTCTGGGGGGGATGAATCACCACTCCAGTCATCACTGGATAAAAGGTGATCTCCCCATCTGCCTTGTTGGCATTTTTTGTTTGTTTTTCAGCTTTTTCACACCCTCATGGCCTATTTCCTCGGCTTTCCTCTCTGCAGCTCCCGGCTGGTACTTTTGCAAAGCTCTGCACTTGCTTTGGAAAAGGCAGGGGTGACAGGTACAGCGCATTAACTTGGGTTGTGGCCCCAGTGCACCGGTCACTGTGCTGGGTCCATGTACACACCAGTGAGCCCGGTGCTGTCGTGTTTGAGAAGTGGGCACAAAATTTGCAGTGCTACAGAGCGGCCTTCTGCCGGAGCATCCCCCCTCTCCCTTCCCCCTCTCCTCCTCTATTGCTCTCTCTTCAGGCAAGTGACAGAAAAGATAAAGAGCTCAAATTGAGTGGGTGGGAGAAATCGGCCCTGCTTCTCGTTTCAGTCTGTGCATGGAGCCTCAGGGAAGAATTTTGTACGAGAATAAAATGGACTCTTTCAGCTAAGTTAGTCTGCCCTACCCCCTCCCTCTGGGGCAAGTGAAAATGCAAAGGGACAACTTTTCTCCTGCCTCATCCCACCTCCAGCAGCCCTTCCCTCCCTCTGGGCTTAAAAAACAAAGAATGCACCAGAAGCTGCAGCAGGAGCCAGACTGGGGAAGGGGACAGCAGAGCTGTTTGGGAGCTGCCAACAGCCTGTGATTTTTGTGTCTCTTTCAACTCCCAAGACTGAGAATCTGGGAAAGAATCACAACTGCTACTTAGCACAATTCCCTAGAAGAGGAAAAGAAACTGCTGAGCTGAGAATGTTCACAGAGAACATCTGGATTATTATTAATGGAAGGAATAATTGACTCGAGATCACTACCAAAACCCAAAAATCTTTCCTGTCTCTCATCCCTGGGTGACTTATTGCCTCAAAGATGTTCACATCTCTGTGGGTTTGCCTCTTTTTTTTTTTTTTTTT
>CM021778.1:4701301-4834901 GCA_011076525.1 Nettapus auritus
TGACACCAGGGGACTCCAGTGGTGGCACTGGAAGTTTTTCAAGCCCCCGTGCCATGGCAGCGCCACCATGCCCCATCAGCAGGGCGGTCGTATTGTGCTTGGCAGCAGATCTAAGCCATGCTAACGCAGCCCATGGAGAACAAACAACAGTACTCTGGGGCACGGGTCTCTGCAGTGTTAGCTAGACTTAAGACATTATCCTTGCCCTTAGCCAAGCTTCAGCCCTCAAATATTCATGACTTAGCTTTGCTAAACCAGTATTTGTACCCTAGCTAGTGAACTTGCACAGGCTGCAGAAACTGTGGTTAACGCCAGGGCGAGGATACAGCTGTGCTGTGCTGCTAAGCCAGACTCCAAGGGCAGCTCGAGCACTGATGAGCTGTGTGTTTTGGTTTCTTTTGTTTTTCAGTGTGGCTGTTGCAATCACTGCGTTCTGGTACAGGCCCTAGGTGCAGAACAGCCCGAGATGCTGCAGAAGCAGCAGGTGGAAGTGTTGGTTGTGCTGGGACAGCGCAGTGAGAATTGGGTTGCTTTCAATATTCAAGGCAATTCATCGCGGAATGAGCAGCTGCGATGACAAAATGGAGTATGTTTCTGAGTGCAGCTCGGATAAATAAATCGAAGGGCTCATCCTCCTACATAAGGACTGGTTTCCTGTCCCACGTGCTCTTCTGCCTGCAATCTTGTCTCAGTCGCAGACGTTCGCAGCACTACCTGCTCCTGGGGAGGAACAGCTTTGTGTCTGGCATTTCCTGTATTTATTGTGAACGTCTGGGGCTGCTCTGCGGCAGGTGGGGATTCTTGCTCGTGCTCCAGAGGGAGATGTGACTTCAGACTTGTACTTGGCTGGCCACAACCTCCCAAAATACTCTTTGCAAGTAACTGTCATCTGATCTGATATTGTCTTCAAATGCTCTGTGCTCTCTTCGCAGAGAGTTGCTTAACTACTGACTTCATCTCTGCCATTCCTATCTCCTCTCTCAAGGCAGCAGCAAAGCCTCTTGCAGAGATTATCACAAGTGTCTCCTACAGGCGTGTACTGTATCTCGCTGAGCTTCCACTCTCAGGGAAGCAGATGTGATGGTTGGCAAGTGAGGCCTTTCTTCAGCTTTGTGTTTGCTGTCGCCAGGGGATGTTGAGCCAATTACACTATTTACCACAGGTGTAAAGGAAAAGCATTTCTAGAAGGGCTTAATGCAGACAGCAGTTCTCTTCTAGAAAGCAATAGCTGGAGGCTGACGGGTCAGGCATTTAAATAAACCAGAGTACGTTCCCCTGGTGTTCTGGGCGATTTGGGGACGTCTCAGGCAGAAGCAAGCACCAGACGGGTCTAACGCCGCACAGACACAAGGGCGAGCAGCAAAACCACACAAGCGTATTTTCCCCCGCATGCTTTGCTGTGCTTCTGTGCATCTGATTGCGAGCTGAATGAAACTAGAGGCGTCCCTGTTCTCATTCTGCACGCATCTCGTTACAAATATAACCCACAGACTTTAAAACAGGCAGCCGTGGAAAATCCTGTCTCTGAAAGTGATGCTTGTCAGGCAGGAATAATAAGCAAGGAGAAAATAGGGTACAGAATGAGAATGGTGAGATTATTTATATTCCGCTAGCTGTTTGGCTGCTGAATCCAGTTTTTTAGACAACAGAGGCAGAAAATGCCTTCTAGAGCTATGGGAGTGCTAGCACTGCTCTTGGTGGTGTCCACATGTGGTGTTAGCAGATCTATGGGCTTAGAAACTTGCCCTGCATTTAACACGCTGCTGTAGTGCATTTAGCACTGTGGTTTGGGGTCAGCAGCCTGGCAGCTGCTCCAGGAAGGGTCGGGGGCTGTCTCTCACCCTGTAGCGCTCGACCAGCTTGAAGCCCATGACGTACTGCAGCTTGCGGAGGCAAATGGGGCAGGGCTCCAGCGGCCGCAGCAGGGCCTCGTCCAGGCTCAGCGCGCCCTGCATGATGCACTGCAGCCAGCGGCACGTCCCCAGGCCCATCAGGTGGCAGATCTCGTGGCAAGTCACCTGTCAGGAAGGCAAAAATCACAGCAGCACGTGGTCATTCCTGCTTCCTCATCCCCTTCCATTACCTCTCCGGCAGTCTAACCGGCTCAGCGCGGCCATCCTCCAGCCTTGGCTTTTCCAAGGGGAACACAGCTCCCTGCTTCCCAGGTACCCAGCATCCTGATTTTTGGGGGAGGAGGAGGGGAAATGTGAGTTGTGGAAGCAGCTGTGGGGAGACCCCATAGGTGGTGTTTCAGAGCTCTGCAGCAGTGCTGCTGGAGCTCTCTTCCCCAAGAGCACAGAGGTTGGCGGTTGGTTTTGAGGGGGTTGTTTTGTTTTTAAAGGAGAAAATCAGTCCCAGTGGGGTCTGAAAAGAGCAGTACGGTCCATGTGAGAAATCTTTAAGAAATTATTGGCAATAACGGATTGGGGTCTTTCCAAAGCACAATGTCTGTGCCGAATCAAAAGCTAAGCTGGAGTCAGCTGGCCAAGCGTGACTGCCTGGGGAACTGGCAACTGCGGGATGGCCGAGGATGGAAGGTTCTCCTCCTCCCATTGCCACCTCATTCCCTTTGAAATTCTACAGGAAGAGACCCTGAGAATGTCCTGAGCAAACACAGGGCGAGGCAGAGAGAAATGGCACTGAAGGCGTAGGTGCAGGTGCTCGGCGTGGGCCAGCTCTGTGAGAAATGCTAGCAGCAGCACTGGGCACAGGGTGAGGGGTGAGAGCATTCACAAAGATGATGTGCTGGAGAGTGATGGGACTTAAGGCATATAAATATGTGCAAACTTGTCTAATGTATTTTTCTCATCCGTCCACTTGAGCAGGTTGGACAAGTGCTAGCGCCTGGTCCTCTTCCGTGATGGATGCCTGCGTCTGAGGAAGGTGCACCTGCCCAGCTAACCACTAGCTGACACAGAACACCATTAGCTATCCAAATTAATCTCCAAATACTTCATCAGCTAACAGGTCCTACCGCATGCACATCTCCTGACAAGCAGAAGACTCAGTTTCAGGCTTCACTGGGCTGACGGATTATGCCCAGGCTGAAGTATTAAACCTTGAACTGCAAGAAATATGCGGTGCAGGAATTTGCCAGTCCTACCTTACAGCACTGGACCATCTCTTGTGCACTGAATGGCAAGGTCCGGTCTCTGCTTTCCTTGCTGACATGGCCTAACCGTTCCTTCTGCACGAGCGGATTCAAGCTGCTACAGCTACCATGGGGGAAATCCCTGGAAAATCTGGCAAAGCTGCAGACTCCCACTTCTGTAAAGAGAGGCGCATGTAAGCTTGTGACTGTCTCTCAGCTTAGGCAGCACGAAAAGAAAGCTGTGGTAGCGCAGTCCAGTTTAGCAGTGTGGTAAGCCACACTTAAAAGATCTGCAGCACCTGAAATAGTAGCCCTGGATCAGGAGCCCTGAGATCCCAGTTTTAAATTGGGAAAAAACAGTTCCTCTCATCAAGGAGTGGAAACAAACAATAAGGATAAGATCTGGTTACTCTAGTCTCCCAGGGAAGGCTTTTTGGTACGGTGCTGCATTATTCACACCCTGTGCTAGGAGATCATCGGACACCAATCCCACCTTGTCCTGGCAGGAATTTGCTGAAGGTGAAGCTCCAGGTCTCACATGGGTAAAGGTCCAAGAGAGTGAGTCCAAGGACGCACAGAGCATCCATGGGCTTGTTGTTCTTCAGGAAGTTCAGGATCCCATCTGGACAAACACAAGAGAGATGGTCATTAACACGAAGCATCCCTGGAAGGCACGCAAGAGCCAGAATTCCTCCTGCTAACGGGAAGGAGTACGTAATCCAAGCTGCAGCAATGCAGAGCTGCTGGACCCAGTGTCTCGGACGGAGAATCGCAACTGTGCAGCCCGTCCTCTCAAACTGGAGCACAAGCAGACCTGGCTTTTCAAGAGGTGCTGAGCACAGTGTTAGGGCTAAGCAGACCTGAGGGCAGAGGTGTAGATGAATTCAGCACTGCCCCATGGAAACAAGCACCTGGAGCTACCAGAACTCCCCCAGGGAAGTTTCAGAGTTGTGATGGAGAAGCCCCACAGCATGGGGCCAGGACAGGCACACACTGCCCCTGCTACCTGCGAGTAGCTCGCTCCAGATGGGCGTTTGTGCAGTGTGAGTTTGGCAGCTGGCTGACCCGTTTCCCTGGGGAGCTGTGTGACACTTGAACCCCGATTTCCGAACATGAAAGGCTGCTGAATTCCCCACCTGCACCACCCAGGCCACGGATTTACTTTGGCTCTGGACAGGAGGTGGGAGAACTCGGCCCACGTGAGATCTACAGTGCCTTCCCCCAGAGCTGATCCGAGCTGGATCTAAACAAAACAGTGCTGAAAAACACAAACAGCAGAGGAAAATGTGATGAAAGTCACTTTGTTTTTTATTCCTGTTTCCAGCCTCAGAGCTCTGGCTTTTCCATGGGAACAGGATTTCTCCCTTTTCACTCCCTTCCTTGTCCCCTCCCTGCACAGGCAATGAAGGGACGTTTCAGGCATTTCCTATTTTCCATGGTGCCAGCACGCCAGGCTGGTGCCAGGATGCCACCAGGTCCTTACCTGCATGAAGCTGCACCCTGTCCGAGTCCTGGCTGTGGCGGTAGCAGCAATGGATGGAAGAGATGGGAATGGAGGGAAGGCACTTGACACGGAGCCCCAGGAAGAAGGACTCAACGCAGCTCTGCAGGGAATCCAGCAGCGACAGCCCGGCGGGCCCTTCGATCAGGTCTGAGAAGAGAAGCGGTGGTGTCAGTGCTCCAGCACGAACCACCAGGTCTGATGGTGTTTTGTGGGGCTGGCCACAACAACTGGGCACAAGGCAGGCTTGTTGTGAAGTTAATTGCTTACTCCGGGATGTGGCAGCCACCTCCAGGTGGCTGGACAGGTATGGAGGAGAGGGGCTCTCTCAGAGGTCACCCTGAGAACTGGTGGTGTCTCTCACAGCAGTGCTAGGAAGGTTATTTCTGAGATAAGCAGCCCAGAAGGATTAGCCTGGGGACAGGGAGCTGTTTGTTTTTTATAAACTGCCAGGGATGGAGTTCCAGAAATGCCATTTTATCCAGCATTGTTTTACATATATGAGTATAATGCACAGATACAGTTCTAGCAAGTCTCACCCAAGGGCACACATGGTGCCGTGTCCAGAGAAGGGGTAGTGAAGGGCCAGGAACACAAGTCCTGTGAGGAGCAGCTGAGGGAACTGGGGTGTTTTGTCTGGGGAAGAGGAGGCTCAGGGGACACCTTACTGCCCTCTACAGCTAGGGGAGGTTCAGGTTGGAAATTTGAGACATTTCTTGTCAGAAAGAGCAGCCAGGCGTTGGGACGGGTTGCCCAGGGAGGTGGTGGAGTCACTGTCTCTGGGGGTGTTCAAGGAAAGGTTGGACATGGTGCTTAGGGACATGGGTTAGTGGGTGACATTGGCGGTAGGGGGATGGTTGCACCAGATGATCTTGGAGGGCTTTTCCAACCCTAATGATTTTATGATTCTATGGTATTTACCAGGAAGCTATGCTGATGGGTGTCATCATGACTTGTGACTCTGGACTTGGGGCATGGCACAACCCTAGGTACTACCAACTGAACTTCCTGTCCACAGGTTAGCCCTTGGAAGAGGCTGATGGGTTAGTAGCGTTTGGCACCACCTCCCTCCCAATGTTTTCCAGGAGATACCCACATTACCTATAGGCTGCAGGTAAATGTGCTTCCGACAGAAGCTCTGCTTCCTCTGCAGCATGGCATGATAGAAGGTTTCAAAGTCCTCGGGGGCATCGGGGTGGCTGAGGAGCCAGTCGAAAGCCGTCCGGATGAGCAGTGTGCAGAAGAGCGTTCTCTGCGGGTTGTAGGCTTCGGAGAGGAACAGCTTCTCCGCCCTGGAGAAAGCTTTCGCATAGAGCTCCTGCAGGGCTGGGTTGGTCGAGATCAGCGCATCCTTCAGAGCCCGGGGCCCGAAGCTGAATTCCTGAGCATGTTTGCACTGCAGCATTGCGGAGAGGCCCGCAGGCTGTGGCACTGCCTGCAGGAGCAGAGGCAACCATCAGCACCAGGGACCTGTGAGCCTCCTCCAGCTTTGCTCTCGGAGCAGTTTGCCCCAGGCTCCCAGCTGTAAAGCTTGGCTGGGAGCTTGTAAATGCTTAGTTCTGGCCAGGAGCCCTACGTGTTTACGTGAGCGCAGCTGTGACAGGGTGCTCTACATCTGCGTGTGCCTCTGGTTTATGGACAGCGTACCAGTAGATGGTGCTCAAGAATGCATAGCCCCGTTATTACTAGCTCATGTCTGGATTAAATCAGGTGGTTTGATTTTTTTTTTTTATTATTATTTTATTTTTTTGGTGGTCCATCCCAAAGTCCCGATAATGTGATAAATGTCTGTGTTGTGCATCTGGCTGTGCTAGCCCTCGTTGTTGAAAGGTGGTGCTCCTCTTTGCTTTGGGCTCTCAAAGGCCACAGTAGGAAAAGAGAAGAGGTAGGTCTTGGTCTTTTTTATCTGTCAGAAGCCTGAACTCCTGACTTAACAGGCACCAGTAACAGCAGTTGTTCCTGTTGACAATTTCCTCTAACAACTTTCAATCTTGGCTCCTAGGCACTGACCCAGGGCACCTGCCCAAGGAATTTTGCCCAGCCCGATCCACAGGTGGGATGTGCTGCATGAGACTGGTGCAGCTGCTCTGCCTCTCTAATGAGATCTGTGTGGGCCCCCAGCCATCGTGTCACATTGTGAACAGCTCATGTCAGATGTCTGACATCAAGAATGCTAAACAAGGCAATGATGTTGAAGTAGTAAATAAAGAGCAAATGAAAGCCTGCAGCAGAAGAAAATCAGTCATAGCATCTGGGAAATATCCTTTCCAGAGTCTTTTCCAAGACCAGCAGCAGGAGTCGGGCACCTATTTCTCATTGCAGTTTAGGCACCAATGGAAATTCCAGTGGAATCTCAAAGAGAAGAAAAAGAGGAAACAATGTACTACCCCTATGGCTGTTCTACGTCTGGATTTTACTGGAAACATTTGTGTGCCAAGTAGAACTCAAGCATTTTGCAGCAGTGCTTTGGGCAAAGCTGCCTGCTACAGGTAAGTGCTCCACCTGCGTAGAGCAGAATGAAAATATACAGGTATATATGCACAAAAGCACAGAGTTTCTAGGAAGAATTTTATCTTTTATTAGGCAAGTTAATACCTGTTTAGAAGAAACCAGGTGAGCTTTCTGGGTGGATAAGCCCATGTATCAGCTGCTGACCATCACTGTTGTAACAGCATTATGCAATCGCGGGAGGAAAAAAAATAAAAGGTGAAATATTTTTATGAGGACTGGTTAAGTCTATAATTTAAGAACCTCTACAGCTCAGCTCTGTCAGGTAAGTGCCAGTCAGTGGCCCCTGAGGACAGCAACACAACAGTGAATTCAATATTTAACTAAGAGCACCAACACGAGTCAAATTCTTTCCTCAGTTATGCAGAGATGGCTCTGGTCATTTCACTGTAAGAGAAAAGTGGCAAACCATTAAAATTAATATTGAATTTCTTTACATCTAACCCTTGGGAAGATATTTGTATGTATAAGCAGTCCTTAAAAAAGACTCTTTTTGTAAGATCTCTTTTGGAGCTAAGGGTGTATCGCATAGGCGAGGGCGCAGGTAAGCAGTTTGCTTTTATTTTTGCAAGCTTTGTGTTTCACTAGCATTAAAGCCTGACGGCAGACAGCACAGTGGGATTTGAAGTAGTACAAGGGCCCTAATCCAGTGGAAATTTAGAAATAAAGTCTGTGATGCTTTCTCAGCAACCTCCTCTTATTGCCCCCAAAATGTCCATGTTGCTTCTGCTGGATTTTTACGAGTAGTAACCAGAGTACACGTGAGTTGTTTTGTGCTTTGTCACCAAAATCTCTATGCTTCTGATTTGCTTCCAAATTTGAGAGTGTGAAGGGAGATTCTAAACCCACTGAAGTCATCAGAAGTTTTGCCTCGGGCTTTCATAGCGCCAAGATTTCACTTGTTCTGTGCAAGCTTTAATACCAGCGTCATTTTTCTGGTCATATGCAGAACTTACACTAGGAAATATTCGCAATGTTAAAATCACTGAGGATGTGTGAGCCACTGCCTGCCTGTTGCTCCCAGGGAAATCAAGAAGAGGCTTTGTGCTTGGTCCAGGTCCAGGCTGTCAAAGATCTCTGAGAAGCAGGAGCTGCTTTCATCAGCTCTTCCTGGTGAGCAAATGGGTATGCAGAAGGAGGAGTTGGTTAGAGAATGAAGGGAATTTCTTTCTCCTTTTCTAAATGGGAAGTAGCAAAGAGTGAATGTATGCAACAACGAATACAATGAGCACACAGTCCTTTAGCATGTGTTCCCTCGGGCTCTCTCATGAAATATAGTGTGTGCCCAAAGATATGGGACATGGGTTGTTTCCCAAGGCTTCCTAAAAGGGGATATTCAGCCCGCATCAGACACTCCCAGCTATGAGCATGGGCATTTTGTGAGCATCCAACATGCGTAAGGATGTCCATGATTACGCTTTAATGGTTTGAAAGCTGAAGGGCAGGAATTCTCTTGCAATGTTCAGTCTGGAGCAGCGTGTGCCTCCTCCCTCTGGGCACTTTGGTTTTGCTCCCAACAGAACAGCAGCAACACATTGTATTGGCCGCATCCAACACCATTACTTCTGTTTAACAAGGTTTTCCAAAATAATTCACTGAAAAAATCAGCACTTGAGAAAAAAAGTATGGATATCTTTAGCAGCTTAAAAGAAAAGAAACTGTTTTACAACATTAACTGTAGTAGACAGTATTTGTGCTTGATGTAATACATGGATATACTGTTTCATTAGCTGAAGTAGTGTGAAAGGGCTTTGCAATTTTTATCTCTTGTGTCAAGGATGCCTTGTATTACACCCTGATGCAGTGCTTTGGAGGCAATGGCACTCTAGCTTAGGTGGGCATTTCTCTCCCTCAGTTTTTAGGTTGCTGAGGTGGTGATGAAGGAGTGGAAGCACCAATGCATCTATGTGCACTTCAGGTATGGAGGAAGAAGAAGACATTGCGTCTTTAAAGCAAAAAGCAACTAATTTGACCTCTTAGCCAATGACAAGCCATAGGACTTGATTGAGGAGGAGAAAGAAATTCTTACTATTTAAAAGGCCATTCACTTGTAGTTGTACTTGAAGAAATCCTTTAAGCAAAATTATAACAATTTAAAGATCTGCTGCAAGTGGAGGCACACACGGTGTCCACTCTTATCATTCCCTACTTTTACCATCAGAAAAAAAAAAAAAATCCTACTAATTTCATTATTCCTACTTGCAGCCATTTGCCAATGTTAGATTTTTTCCAAAATTAGGAGCACCCCATTATTGGGTCACAGGGAGGAGCGATGCACATCTACGTAGCAGGAAACACGAGGCTACGCCCTGTTGGCACCCTGCAGGGTCCCTAACAGGGCAAGAAGGAGCCAACCTCTGCCAGGAATCCTAAACTAAACCAGGCTCACTGGGACCACACAGACAACATGCACAGGTGCTGTGCTGCACCAGCCTTGGTGCAAGGGTGATAATTCTCCCTCTGAAGGCTGGCTAGTCCTAGTCCCATCAGCTCGCCAGTACACATGAGTTTTGGTAACTTGGGGAGGTTTCAGTTCAGATGGGCGTATTCCACAAATCCTTTCACTGGAATGTGGAGGGTTTTTTAATGGTGGGTGTTTGCACAAGAAATGCCCCCCAAATCCAGTCTTAACACAGCTGTGCAGCCGATATATTCCCTTTGTTACACTAACCTGTAAATGCTTTTTTTGTGCAATTCAGGTTACTTATAAATTATTCCCTTTACAAATCAGGCACCTATAAATTATTCCCTGTAATTGAAAATTACCTATGAATTATTCTTTGTGTAATTCACATATATGTCACTTATTCTCTATTATATTGACATTGCTTTCTTGGATAGATAAGTGTGGGGCTGTGTAATTCTCAAAAGCTAAGGCAGTACCACACACTACGAGTTCATGCGGGATAGTCCAACAAAGAAGAAAAGGACTTGTGTGTGCAGAATCTGTGTTGCACAGCCCAGAAAAGGGCCTCCAGTACCAAATGGATTTTGGGGGTATTTTATGAAATTTCATCCTAACACTTTATAGATTATATTTTATATTTATTCATTTATAAAAAGAAATATATGTTATATATGGATAAAAATTGGTCATTCTAATGTCGTTTATTTTCTAATAAATGTAAGTCATTTCTATCTCTGCAGGCTGTGTTCATTCTGTTTTCTTCCCCTCAGCTCTTGGGTAGTATTTAGAGACAGACTCATTTACTGGGCTCTTCGGATGTCTGAGGGACATTAGCAGAGTCTGTTAAAACTGATTAATTGCTTAATTTAGGTGCAGTACTGTAAACAAGCAGTGGTAGTGCAGAAAATTCATAGCCAGTCAACAGCAGTGTAAAGCCCAAAGCAAGCAGAACAAGCGTTAGCTAATTATCAACACATGCCCTAGTTGCTTAATAGCTCTTTTCTTGAGATTTGCAATTGCTATCTGCTACTGCTACTGCTACTCTGAGAGCATTCTCTCCTTCCCCTGTTTAATACAGAGGATAGCCTGAAATTTTATCAATTTGTTTGATGATATATAATATAAATTCATCTTGAACACTCAGTGGGTAACAAAGTCCAATGCAATGGGACACAGAGAAGACACGGGAGGGGGGGGGGTGAGCTTGTAACCCCAGTGCAAATAAAGTTCTTGGTATTCCAGCTCCTTCCTCAAGGACCTAAACACAGTCCCTTGCACAGAGTATGGCGTTGCATACTGAGTAAGCTCAGCTCCCGAGGTCAGAACAAATCTGTATTGTCAGGTTCAGACCTGAAAAGGGACTGTGGGGGGGAATTGCAGGACGCTCAGAACTTCTCAGGATCCATCTCCTCTGCTCACAGAGAAAATACACCCTGTGCCTGATTCAGCCCCATACTTGTACCCACAAGGAACTTCAGCATCTTCTGTTCCCTTTGCATTCTATGGCCACAAAACTTTTAATCAGATCTCTGTGTGTTCCCACCCATGAAGTTAGATAAAAACCTTCTGGCCTCGTGTGCTGCCAGCTCCCAGTAATATTTATGTGTCATGTCTCTAGAATATGCTTGTGAGTCTGAAACAGATGCTTTGTGTGGTCTCTCTGAAAATGAGTCATTCCTGGAGCTGTGGAAACCTTTAGGGATTCACACGTGCATTTACTGGGAGGAGAGCCTACCTGACATGTAAGTGTGATGGATGTGTTATTGCCGCAAGGCTCAGCCCTGGAAGTTCGTCCTCACCTGAATCTTCCTCGTGAATTTACTTGGACTGTTGGGCAAGGCAGATGGACAGCCCATATGCAGAAAGGTTTGCAGTATTAAAAACTAGATTTGTAAGGGTCATCGAGTACCTAAGATGGAGACGGATGCTTGCAGAGTATTTACGAATGCTTACACATCCGCTTTCCCCTTGATTTTGTTTTGTGTTCAAGCCTGCTCTCTTCAGTACACTCTACTTCACATGAATATGTATTAAGGACATGCGTTATCCACAGTTTGTCTCCTATCCTAAGGATCTTATTTATTCTATGCTCATGCATAATGCTACATTTTTTTTAGTACTTGCTATTTGAGGATCTCTAAGTGCCACACAAATATTAATGAACTTATCTGTGCTACCCTCCGGAAGGAAAGACAAAAGTACATGCCCTTCCCCCCCATCACCCATTTATTCATTTTTGGTGGTCTGTGATTTTCTCTGTTCATTTAATCCGGTTAAACTTTCTGTGATGTTTCTCCCGTGCACATGTGTGATGGAGGGCTGGCTACATTCTCCTTCCCTTGCTCTTGCATGCAACAAACCTGCATGGCCATCTGGTTACTTCTTGTGCATTTGATCACCAAAGACCCAAAGGCACCCAGAAGCAGAGCACACCACCTACCAGCACTATACAACAAACCCAATATTGCAGAGATAGCCAGGCTCTAATCATTCACCGCTCTGGGCGCTTTGCTCTTCATCATATACTTGTCTAGACAGACTAAATGGTTTCTGCAAGACAACCCCAGTGTTAGCCAGGGAAGAGACTGCAGAGTTTCCATACAGATGAATGCCCAGACAGGTACGGCTCTGGTTAGATGTTCCCTCCGGCACAGGCGTTATAGAAGTGGTTCATCATGCAGCATAAATGCACTGTAATGCCGTGTCTTTTTCCCCAAGAAACCGAGTGCTTTGGGAGGGCAGGGGATGCTCCTTTTACAGGGGCACCGAGGTGGTACCTCCACCAAGGAGCCCCAGAGGTGGCATGGCTGTGGTGGGCAGACCCCAGACCCGAGGTCTCGGTGTGCCCTAATGGGGGGGCAGCTCTGCCAGCCGGGAGGTCGGTGGCTGAGGGGCAGCTTCTGGAAACTCCGCAGCCCCCAGGTCCTGCTCTTGGGACACCTGACCCCCACAAGCCTTGATGCTTTGAAAATGGGGCGAGGGGCAGCGGCTGGGGGGTGCCAGGAGCCGCTCCCCCAGCACCCTGGAAGGACTCCCCGAGCCCAGCCGGGGGGTGCACCCAGGTGGGGTGCACCCAGCTCATCCCCAAAACCCCCGGGGGGCTGCTCCAAGGACAGCCCCGAGCACGCCGGGTGGTGCCTTTAGGGCGCCCCCCAGCACCTCGGGGCGGGGAGGGGATACCCTCCGCAGGACCCCATCACCCGGGGAAGAGGGGGGAACACACGAGGACCACCCCAAACACACCTCCCAGCCCAGGACATGCCCCAAGCCGGACCCCGACCCCCGAGCCTGCACCCCCCGGGGGGGGAACAGGAGGTGACAAAGTGGAGGCGACGTGAGGGTCCCGGCACCCCTTCAGCCCCCCGTTACCACCCGTCCCCCCGATTCCCTCCGGCGACGAGGAGGCCCCCGCGCATCCCCCCTGAGCCCCCCGGGCCTGCAGGGGGGGCTGAGCACTCACCGCCCGCCGGGCCGGGGCTGCGGAGGCCGGGGAGCTGCGGCAGGGCCGGGGCACCCGCTCGGGGCTGGCGAGGCGGAGCGGAGCCGGGCAGCGGCGGCAGGAGGAGCAGCAGCAGCAGCAGCAGGAGGAGGAGGAGGAGGAGGAGGAAGAAAAAGGGGGAGCAAAGCCGCGGGAGGGGGGCTCGGAGAGCCGCCCCGCAGCCCCGCTTCTCAGGGAAGGGGGAGCCCCGGGGGTGGGCCCGCTGTGCTCACCCCCTTTAACCCCCCCCCCCCCCAAAAAAAAAAAAGTGCCCGTGGCGAGGGTGCCCCGAGGGGTGCTCGGGGTGCTGGTGGTGGTGGCAGGTCCCTGCCGGGCTTGCTGGAGCCTGGGAGAGCAGCAAAGTCAGCCCTCCTCTGGGAAAGGGTGCTCCTGGAAGGGCCTGGGGGTGAGCAGCGTGACAGTGCCACCAGGAGCGAGAGGCTTTTCATCTGCCTTCTTAATGAGAGCTGAAGGAAGGAGTGGGTGTCTGGAGACCAGAGCGGTAGTTATGTGGTTACGCCGGAGCCTGATGAGATCTCCGTCATGGGAGTGGCATTCGCGTTCGCCTTGATGCGCCTCTCAGGACTGGTCCCAGGTTGTCCTTTAATTTGGGAATATTATCTGTTCTTGGGAAAGTTAATTATCCCAGAGGAGTGGATCTCCAGCCCCATTGATTCATATATTCTAGCTTTCATGTTTTGATCCTTTCAGTGCTTTGATCCTTCGTTTCTGCCATCCCTACAAGGAAGGACAAAGGAACATCCTGGCTGGGACCAGTGCTTGTCCCTGAGTGACTCGAGCTGATGTAAAGAATAAAACTTGTTTACAGGCTCAGGAGCTGCAGTGGTCCTTGCAGCCCCCATGCTGCGGGCACAGCCAAGGGCTTTTCGGGGGGCCAGCAGAAATTTTCCCCAAGCCAAAGTGGCCACAGAAGAGGACAAATTGCCCTGTGCTGTGCTGTGGGGTTAGCAAGAACTGAATAAGAAAATCACTGTGTGCTGCAGCCCCCCATCCCTGGGCTCTGCATTGCTCTTAAGGAACTGAGAGCATCACTGGTAAAAAAAACTCCTTAATTTGCTGCTGTCCTAATCAAGACGAGAGGAGTAGCGGCGGCTTCAGCCTCCTGGTGGGAAACCTCCCTGGGATGCAGCGGGGCAGGACCAAGTCCTAAGGCCTTGCAGCATCCCCATCATCTACCCACCAAAGCAGAGGAGATGCCCTCTGTGCTGCTTTAATTGGTTAGTGCTTGTAATTAGAGTTTATTTGTATTAATTAACTTAAATGATCTATTTGTGAGTTGCTTGTTGCACACCACCAGCCTGCTCAGAACAATACAGCCCCAAGCAGGCGGCTCCTGCCCTGAGGAAGCCAAGAGCTGAACCAGACAAAAACACTCTCCAGACACAGTGTGCCCAGGAATGCCTCTCCGTGGTTGTTTTTGCTCAGAAACATATCACATCTAACCTCAATATTTAATACTTGGCTTAGCGGCCAGCCCACTGACTGGTCAGCATAGGTAAATACGACAAAACGAGATAAATACTGTTGGTAATGTTCCTGTGATGGTGCACTGATCCTGGGCAGGTACAGGTGGAGCTGGGGAGTCCCTGGGAGAGGGATATTGGGATCAGAAACAGAGGGATGGGTGGGGAAACAGCCACACGTCCACTCTGAGGCTTTATAGGAGGTGAGTGGTTCCATTAAGAGAAGATCAGTGTGACAGGAAGGGGAAAAGGGAGGAGGAGGTGGCCAGGAATCGGATGAGAAGTGAGTCAGGAGTTACAGGGGGCAGATGTGGAGTGGGTCAGAGGGAAAGAGTTTTAAGGCCGGGAAGGGTTTTAGGAAAGAATTCTAGGGCCGGAGCAGCACTGGGGTGGTTGCACTCAGCCTTAGCTCAGCTGCGATGAAGGCTGATGCTCACCACAAGCAGCCTTTATCTGCAGCGAGCAGCAGCCATCGTTATTCTGCACCAAACTCCACTGTTTGTGCCGGACTGTGTTTCCTGGCCTGGCCGTGGTGCGTTGCCTCTGAGCAGGGGATGTAACGCAGCTGCCTGCCTTTGGTAGGTGAGCGCGGGGCAGTTCGTGCAGCAGCACGTCCTCGGGGGGAATGCAATGAAAACACCTCCAGAACAGTGCCTGAAACTTAAGGAACTGCAGTGTTCATCTGAAGAAAATTGTATAGCGGAATATAAATATCACCCTGAGGAAAAAGGCCAGGTATCCAAGAGCTGTTAAAATGAGGGAGAAGAGATGTGGCCCAGACTCACAGCTGCAAGCTGAAGCCAGACAAATTGAAATGAGAAAACAGGCATTAATTTTTTTTCAGAATGAAGCTGATTAGCTGCTGGAACAAATCACTGAGGAAAGTGAAAGTCTCTCCATATGTTAGCGTTTTCCAATCAGGATAAGATGCCTTTCTGCAAGATGGGCTTCTGCCAGGCACGTTACTGGGTTCGGCACAGCAGGGATGGGATGAAGTGTGGTGCTTTCAGCTCTGCTCTGCTCAGAAAGGTGATCTCGTGGTTTGATCTGGTCCATTTGGAAAGACTTGCAGATTGTGTTCCTGGTGAGTTTTCCTAAATTGCTCCTGGGCAGCTGTGGTAGTGCTGCCCTTGGTCCCTGCAGGCAGCTCCTGCGTGTCCCCTGGGACCACAGGCAGTCTAGCAGCCTGCAGGAACAGTCTCCTATGCCATGGGGTGTCTTCCCCCTGTGCTCCTGCTTCATTCTTCAGCTTTGCTCACATTTCAGTTTGATCAGGGCTTCTCAAGAGGTTCTCCTGGTAGGGCTGCGCTCTGAGTATCCGGGCAGGTATTTTTCAGCCAGCCAATTGCTCGTTGCAGGTGTGACATACAGTCTTGTTGCTGGAGTTTGGGCTGTTCAAAAGTCAGCGTTACTTCTGTATTCTTGTGATCTGCAGGCAGTTCTGAAGAGGCCAGGATGCCTTTTATCATCAGCCTGTACTGCCACAACAAAGTGTGAGTGCACATGAGCAAGCTTTAAAAACGTTTGGGTGCTAGTATCAGTCTAGACAAAGCACCACGGGTTCATCTCCTGTTTGCTCGCTGCTCTTCGACCACAAAGAGCTGATCTAGATTTGGTCAGCCCTGCAGAAGGCTGCGTCACGAGCGGTTACTTTGCTCTTGGTCCAAACTCAGCCGTGGCCATTCGAGGAGCTGCTTTACCGTGGGAATGTGCTGTGCACGGGGGGAGAAGTGGGGAATGCACAGAAATAACACTCTAGTCTCACGTTGCTGCTCTACAAAAAGGTGGTTCTAGCTAGAGAGTCTAAAGCAGGAGAGGAGGAGTTATTATTAAAGCAGGCATTCTGCTTGAACAGGACAGTCTGAGGGACTGTCAGATGATGCCAGAGGATCTTTGTGTTTCCTCTCTGACACCAGTGGTTTTGGCCCTTTGTGTACATCAGAGGGCATGAAAGGGAGATGAAACCTTTCTCATTTCTTCCATTCACTTGCAACGATACCCTTTAAAAATGTGTTGTATTGTCCTGGTGCTCAGAAAGGCTCCTCCTGTGCCCAGCTGCTGCTCTGGGCACTACCCAAACCCTCCTCATCTGAGTGCCAGGACGTGCTCGGGGATGCTGCCTTGTGCTCTGTCCATCGCCCTCCCCTAAACAGCCCCAGGGATAAACCTTGTGGAGGTCAACAGTGATGCAAGTATGATACTTGGGTCATTTTGTTTTGTTTTTAATACACGTTTCCTTTCAAAATCCCCTGTGGAGCAGCTAGGAGCAACAGCAGTGAAGGATGGTGGAGGAGAAGAAGAGAGCAGCAGGCACCTTCTGGTAGGTGATAGAGTGGAGACATCAGTGTCCCCGAGGCAGCGCTCGTGCTCCATCTGGAATTGCGCCCGACCAGCGAAATTGTCCCTCTCTGCTGTGTCCTGGCACGGTCCAGGCTCCATTGGCAGGCTTGGGGAGCAACATTAATGAAAACAAGTGTTTGGCTGGTGTTACTGTAGTGACACAGACGTTAAGAAACAAACACAGAGAGCCCGGCCCCTCTTTGATTAGCGAGCGCAATCTGCTGTTACAAGCTGATGCTGGGGGAAGAGGGAAGGGAAGGGAGGAGAAAGGAGAACAGCTATTAAATGAGGATGAAAACACTGGGCAGAAGATCTGCGGGAGCCATTTATTTGCAAATCTGTTACTGGATCGTGCTTCCACGTGTATCCCATGCAGCTTCTAATGCTGTGGGTTTATTCAGATTTAAAACTTGTGTTTGAGACCCTTGAGAAGGGGCTGTCCACCCAGGGAGCTGGGTAATGGCTGCTTCAAATCTGTCTTCCTAAGGAGAACTTATCTTACCCCAAGCTCTGTTCGTATGCAGGGTTGTTTTCCCTTTTTACCACTGATCTCGTGTTTGAAGTCTCCCTGTGGGAAGTCAGTGTGGATGCTCCATGGTGCCAAGAGAAGGAGCAATTTCACGTTCTTCTATCTCCACAGACGAGGATGCTGCTAAGTTTTCACAACAAGGAGAGTGCAACTTTAGAGCAAAAATTTGGTCTGGCGTAGAGTATCTAGGGATTGTACAGACTGATTTTTTTTTTTTTTTTTTAATTTTATTTTATTATTTTTAATTTTTGCTGCTGGAAAAGTTGAGGATTGCTACCTCTTGGCTTCAGACTAAGGTTTGGGACCCCTGAGGAATGAGGCTGCTGCCTGAACAACCCATCCCCAGCTTTAAACTCAGCCCGGGCTGTGCATTCCCTGGGATTCAGCAGAGTTCACGTATTGAGGCCAGCAGAAATAGCATCTCGCTTCCTGGTTCCAGAGGGGGTGTTAAGTAGGACATCGTTAAATTTGGGATTATTAGGAAGAGAAGAGCAGATACTTCCTTTGTAATGCTTTTCTTTGATAATGGATCTTCGCACAAAGAAATGTGAAGAGAGCTGCCCTTTATGGAAGGCTAGAAGATGAGAAGTTTGCAGCAAGGAAACTGTCTCAGACACAGTGAATTATTGGGCAGAAGTGGATGTCTGGGAGTGCTTCATTATTTCTCCTGCAGCTGGGACTGGCACCCAGTCCTGCAGCATTTCAGCCCAAGGAGCACCTTGCTGATAGCAGCAGCTGGTAAATGGCTGGGGAAATTCCTTGGTATCTTGGGCTAGAGGAATTTGGGGGTTGTGGTGTGATAGTGCTGGTGGAGGGGTTCTCCTTGGTGCTGTCTCCAATTTAGGCTTTGTCAGAGTTTTCTGTAAAAGAGAGGCACCTAGACATCAAGTTTCACATGGCCAGTAATCCAACTGGAGACAGTGCACTCTAGAAAAATGTTCATGGATTCCCATATTTCTATACAAGGAACAAGCCCTGCATCAAGCTGTGTAATTAAAAAGCTGCAGTGAGATGAGATACAAGATGGAGAGGAGAGATTTTCTTGGAGACACTGGGAAGTGGAAGTGCTTTCAAGCATTTCACTGCAGAGACATCTGGAGAATTCACCAGGACTTTCTCCTTGCATTGCTTTTCACCTTGTGAATGGTGCTGTGCATCCAGGTGGATGCTGGTACCGGTGATCGCACTAACCTGAGCCCAGGTGTAAAGGCACGACGTGGGGGGAAGTCACAGGGCTTTGGAGCTTTCAGCCTGAGCCCACATCTGTGTTGTGTTGGACTGAGCTCTGTGTCCTGGCTGGAACTTGTGCTCACGGGCGGGCTGCTTTGCTCTGGGCTGGGTGCTGATCCGCTTGTGCACAGCGATGCTACGAAGGTGGCTAAAGGCCAAGTGCTGTCATTGGAAGCCAGCTGTGAATTAATGTGCAGCGTGTGATTAATGTGCTTTTTAAATGCTTTCATGTCCTGTCACACTGGCTGTGGCTCTTGTGTCACACTCAGTGTTCTCAGAACACTTATTAGCCTTACAGATCGCCTGATTATTGCTTTCTCTTTTATAATTAAGCCATGAAACTCAGCATGGTGCAGCTTATGCGGTATTAATTCATGCCTGGCATATTCTGCCTGTGCCCTAGGATAAGGCTAAACACTGGCAGCTGGGTTGCTTTCTGCACAGTTGCTATTCTGAATTTTTTTAATATGATTATAAAAATAACATTCTGTGTGCATATGGACAACTTGGGGCTCACCACTGCTGCAAGCGGTAGCAAGATGTGGTGTGACTTCCGCGGGAGCCGGATCTGGCCCCGGCAGTGCTGAGAGATGGATGGAGCTTGGTCCTGCCGCAGGCACTGCCTGATGCTCTCCAGGCCAGCAGTGTCAGCTCTGCTTTGCTGTTTGCTGCTCTCCCTTCTCAGGACACATCCATGAAAATGTGAGCTTCACAAGTGAGTTCTGCTTCTCTTCTTGTTGTCCTGGCCTCTGCTATTACAAGGTTTAAGCAGAATCCAGGATTTCTCGTGGAGCTGCAGTTCCACATCTAGTTTCTGCCAATGTGTAGTTTCCCTCCCAGCTGGTCGCTCTTGCCCACGGTGCAGCAGTTCAGCATCTTGTGTGGCCATGTGGTGAGCTGAGCAGGGAATAAAAATGTCATAAACCATGTCTGTCTCCTTTATTTCTTTTTATTTTCCCTCTCCTAGGACTTACCTGTAGGAGTGACTATGCCGGAGGAGTTGGAGCTCCGCGCTACCAGAAGGGAAATCACTGGAATGACCCAGCAGCTGTGCCCCCAGCGGCTGTGGCTCCTGAGGGAGCAGTATGAGTGCAGAATTCATGCAGGCTTTGCAGGGCTGGGTGTTGTGCTGCTATTTGTCTCTGCTGGGGGAGTCCAAACATCCCTACAGATGAGCTGTGCAAAGTGGGAGGTAAGGGGCTCCAGCCACTGCCCACCTTGGCTTGGGCTATAGGTCTGCTGGAAGTCCTACCCAATGTTGGATGTGGGGACAAAGGGCAGTAGATGGCTGTATGTCAGCTGTGGAAGAGCACACATGTCCTTGTCTACTTTGGACAGCCTGAAAGTCGTAGGAGCCACAGGATGCCTTCATGCGCAGCTGGACACCACACTTTTCATGGGCTCTGGATGCAGCTCGAGCTGATAAAAGCTCACTGCAACAGGTATGATGACTCCGTCCTGCCCTAGCCCCAGAGCAAAAGCCCCCAGATTACAAAATGCAGCCCTACTGGCTGTGTTGCACGAGGTGTTGTCTTGAGTGTAGTCCTGACTTCAGAGAGAATCTCTGCAACTCTTTAGTGAAACCCCTGAGCTTGCCGTGCTGTTCCTGCGCTGTGGCACGTGCTATTTATACATGTGCTGCTCATGCTATCAATTATTACTAATCAAGGCATTTATGTAGACAACCGAGTGCTGATACATCGAATCTCAAAGCTTCTGTTTCAACAAACAGTGCCAAAGCTTGTGAGCAGGATGCAGAGCTGTAGTGCAGAAACTCTTTGAGCTCAGACGTTTCCATGGAGATGGATCTTTGATCTCATCGCAATAAACAAAGGGCGGAGAAGATGCTCCCAAACTAGGGAAGAAGGCCTGGTTGATCCCTGTGGGGCAGAAGTTCCCAGCAGCAGGAATTAGAGAGGCTGGAGGTCTCTCTGTTTCTCTTCATGATGACGTGTCTGTAGTACCAGTGTGGCTAAGCCCTGCTGCAGTGTGCGAGGAGGACATGTCTCTTGTTTGTCTGGGCTGCACCTTTGGGCTGGTTAATTTAATGCTGCTGAGAACTCAGACCTTTGTCTGCACTGCGATGTTTGCTATGTGATTTGGAGAGCAGGGGCACAGGGCTTTAATGCTGGCATGAAGCACACCCGGCTGTGGAGAGCAATCTGAGCAATAAGGAGAACAGCTAGAAGAATCTACAGCTAGCTAGCTGCATTTCTAGGTAAAATGGAGGGAAAGAATCACATTTTTCTCTGGAACAATGCACAAAACAGAAGTGTTTAATATGTTAATGTGGGGACAGTAACCAAAGGCAACAGTCAAGCTGGCTTTATCCGCCTGGATGAGCCCTGATCACACTGGCACGAGCTCACGTGTTAGAGCCATCGGCAGGGTCAGGGCTGTTACTCCCGGCATTGGAAATTGAGGCTTCTGGGGCTGGAGCTTGAAGAGAATTCATTAGGAAGGGGCGTAACTTGGTCCAGCAGTCCCTGAGAACGGCTGCTTGAAGTGGTGGTAGCCACACACGGCCTGGCAGGGTGTTTCACACCAAGATGTGCTGTGCTGGCAGCTGGAGGTCATCCCTCATGTTTGGCTACGTGGCCGTGCCGGCACGAAGCACACGCGTGCGTTTGGGCATGCTGGGCTGCTCACACTTTTATGCACTCCTCTTCCACTTGGCAGCTGGGTGGTGACGTATCCTGGTCACTTCCTATCTGTTCACAGGGTGTTGATGGATTGGTCCCTTTGTCTCTGCTGCCAGCACAGCCTCAGACAGTTTTTGGTTTTGGTGTGTGTTTTTTTAAAGTCTGTAGTAGTATGTAGGGTGAGCAAGTTGTACAGAGCCTGGTTGTAATACTCCTTTCTTTTTTTAAAAAATGTTTCTTCCTTGATTGTATTAAGCTGCCAGTCATGCTAATTATATTCTCTCTTCTTTGGGGATTTGCAATACTCCACACAGGCAAAATGGTGTTTAGGGATCTCGTACGGCTTCCTCCCACCCCTTTCACTGGAGTAAGTGACCCCTCTGTGCCCTGCCAGATCCCAGGCTCCTCAATAACTCACCCATCACTTTATGTACTTTACAAGTTCCAGTTTAAATATTTATGAGGACATATGTTGTTTGCAGCTCTGAAAAAGTTACCATCTTTTTCAAATGTTACAGAAACACTCAGTGCTAAATGTAGCCCATGGATTTGCTTTGGAAGCTGACAGGTGTGGCATTTTTTTTTTATTTTTTATTTTTTCCAAATGACCCTCATGGAAAGTTTTGTCATTTATTTTCTGTTAATCAGAAATTGACTCTGTACCCAGGACAGCCATGTTGTTGTCTTGTGCACTAGTTCACTGGGGGGGGGGAAGTAAGTTGGAAGAGCATGCAATATTAAAGATATTTTTCAACCAAGCTTGGTTGAAAGCTCTGGTTTCAGTGGAGGCCTCCGCTTTGTTCTCACAGGGCTTTTTGTCAGAACCCAAACCATATAATATTCTGGTTAAGGTTACCAGAACGTAATGAAAACAGCATTTTTTCCCCTCAGATCTGCAGACAAGATGGAGTTGCTGTGTGGCTGTAGCAGCCTGTCCTGTGGCTGTGACAGGCCTGTGTGGATGCTGTCACTTAGCAATGGCTGCCATTTGTTTTCTAACTACAGCTTTTACTTGTTGGCACCTAATTGTCAGACCTGTCCCAAAAAGGGTGCACCTGAATGCAATGGGCTCCAGGGCTCACCTGTGCCCCTGCCCTGGCCCATATCAAGGCCTGTCTACACCAGAAGTGCAGGTGTAATGGCTAACACAGCCTAATAAGGGTTTGTTTTGGAGGCAGCATGGCTGGGGCATGTCTTGTTTTGAAATGCACAGCCTGGTTCTCTATCTCCCAGCCCTGGAGGCGCAGCTCCTCCGCCCAGGGCCTGTTTGTGGCTGAGATGTCACCTCCCTGAGCAGCGCTGGGGTGGTGGCAGTGGGGGACAGTGAGGCCAGCCCTGGTGTCCCCATGCATATTAGCACGAGCTGTCTTCTCCATTCCACCAACCCAGCCTGAAAGCTCAGAGTATGAGGTGAATGAAGACAGAGAACTGTGAAGACCAAGAGACAAGGAAATGGAGGAATCCAAAGGTCTGAAATCGTATCCGCATCCTAAGGGTAATTCCTCCCCTACCTAGCACTAAAAGGGTGTGAGAATTGGTAGTCTGCAGCTCAAGCTCTTTATGATCACGGTTGTACTTTACACCTGACCTGGGCTGACTGGAGAAAGTCCCCAGAAAGGGCTGGCACAATCTCTGTCTGGCATGGTATGCTCCTGCCCCTGCGGTCACCCACTGTGGTTGCAGAATGAGCTGGGGAGTGACTTGGTTTGGCTGGGTTTGTTCTGGAGGCAGGCACGTGAAAGGCATTTCCCAGGCCTGTCACCTGGTTGTGGTAAATACATCCTTTAACGTGTGATGGTGCTGAGCTGTCTGCAGAGATTTGGTATTGGTATTACTGATGGTCAGACAGCAGTAATTCCTCCTTCAGTATTGCAGGGGCTCTTGATGTGGGCTGCTTGTTTTCCCTTCCACCTGGGGGCGAGTTATAGACATATCCAGGGTGTGTTTGCAGAGCCCTGAATGCTTTCATTGCAGCAGCAGTGAAACATCACCAGCTTTGTTCTCTCTTTTCTGCACAGGCACACCACTTGTCTGAAAGACACTTCTCTGTGTGCAGGCTCATGAGGCTATGTGCAAGGTCTGGCCTGTCTGTGGAGAAGCAGGTCTGACGCAGGCTGAGGTCTGGACGTGTTAAGTGGTGCTTTATTTCTCAGCAGAGGACAGAAACCACTGTGCTGAAGGGAAATGACACAGACTACAGGGGTGTTGCTACTGATACAATTTTCCATTGTAAATTGCTGAGAACTTGGGCAGTGAAACTGGCTGATGAGTTTCCTCTGTAACGCACGGTGGCTTTTAAAAGCCCCGATGAGTATGTATTGAAAGGTAGAGCAAGTCTTACTAGACAGACAAAAGAAATTTCTAAGATATGCCTGAGCTGATCTGTAATCACAGATCATGTATCTAAGCTAAAGCAACAGCCTTAGACACTTATGGCTCATTTTTTACTTATATGATGCAATTAGTATAATTAAGCAAAGAATATTCTTTGAATTTTAAATGTCCAGTGTATTAAAAGAGAAAATTAATGACCATTCTTTTGGCACCTTTTGTAAAGCCATTACTATGTAGGACTGAGCCAAAGATGCTTATTCACCACCGTGTCTATTTGAGTGTGAGTAGTTAGAGCATAAATCCTTTTTTCAGAGTTTCATTGAAATGTGTTGAAAACAACTCTAGCAATTTCGTACCTGTGTATAGATCAGGCAACACAGCTTACATTGCCCCTGTTCAGATAAAGGGCTGAAATGAGCTTTGTCATCTTCTTTCACAGCATCAGCCATCAGAGATGTGGATTTTTCTTATCTGTGATGTTCTGTGTTGATACCACTTGTGTTGCTGCTGCCTGCCACCCGCAAGCCACATTAAAGTAAATGACAGTCCTGAGCGTTGGTGCCTCTTGCGTTAAACAAGGACCATGCTTGGCACAGCCTTTGCTGAAATCGGCTGTAGCGTGAGGACGGGGAAAACTCTCTCGGTGGTGCCTGCCTCCTGCAGGAGCTGTTCAGCCACAGCGCTGATAGTGTGAGAGCAGCGGTTTCCACAGAAACTCATCCCAGAAAGGCAGCTTGCAGCTTTCTCGTGTGTCCATAACTAAAGGCCAAGCAGCCCACTTTCTTCATATCACTGGGGTCCTTGGTATGTGACAGAAACATAAAGTTTATTCAAGGACCACTGTTTTTATCGTGCAAAGTGGTAAGCAGCAGTGGCACCGGGACTGAAGGGTCAGGATGCATGTTGGGGGGGGTGATGAGTCTGTTTCTAGAGTGGCCTTGGAAGGTAGACCCTACCCCTCCAGGTACATCATGCTCACAATTCCTTGGCAGGGAACAGTGAACAGCATAAATCCTTATCCCAGCAGAAAGCTGTGTAGTTGGGTAAGGGTCAAAACAGCTTTGGTAGGTAAAAGGTAGGTAATGTAAGTCAGTGGGGTAGAGATTGCACATGTGCTCTTAACAAGGTCCTAGAGAAGGTATTGCTTCTCAGCAAGTTGGATGATTTCCACTGGTAGCTGTGGTGTGTTTACCAATTCAGTAGCTGAACTTTCAGCTCACAAATCCCACTGCACTCTTTCTGTAGAAAGAGTCCTTTTTGTTTTTCTTTTACTTTCATCTCCATTAATCTCTCTATTCCCTCGCATTTGTTCCTCATGCCACCCAGATGTTTATAATTATTTCTCCCAGTTATTAGGTGCAGGATGTCAGTACAAGCACCTCAGCAAGGCTCTACTGTAGCCAGAGAGGCAGAGGAAACGAAGTAAGGGAATGCAGTGAGTTCAGAAATGAGGGAAGTACAAAATCAGGATTGAGTCACCTAATTGCTGGAGATGGAGACCTGGTTTTAATGAAACATGAAAGAAGTCTTTAATTCCCCTTCCAAAGATAAGGAACACTCCCAGTTGTTGCACATCTGATTTTTAGTGGAACAAGCATCTTGTGTTTAAACAGGACTTTGGACTGCAATTAGGAAAGCAGTATAAACTTAACAATGTCACCATCACCCCAGCCTATACAAAAAGGGAAAAAGTTCCATTAAAAGTTAATAGGACTGGGAGTCAAGAGACCTTGGTAATATGCACTGGAGTCTCCCTTCTGTAAGAAGGTATTTGTTCAATTTGCTGATGTTTGAGACTCCAAGGAATTCTTCAAACTGCACAACCCAAGAATTCTAGTTCTGAACAGGAGGAAGACATTTACCCAGCAACCTGCTGCCTCCTTTCCTGAAGCATAACTGAACATATCTGATATTACCAATATGTAACGCTAACTTTGGAATTAAAATCCCTTTACTAGACAGGCTTGCTAAAAACAATCCATACTTCTTTGAAATCAATTGTCTTCTTTCCAACTATCTCTCTCAGGCTCTGAGGAAAAATGCAGTGGCAGGTAAAGACCTGACTTTTTTTTTTTTTAATTTTCTGTCTTCTGTCTCTGACCAGGTATAGGTCCTGCTAAGGTAGAACTGTGTAGCAAAAGCAGAGCTGCTTTCTTCTAGCAACAGCTGCTGTTAAAATACCCAAGAGTTCTGTCATACATAAAGCTGTGCACAAAGCAGTAGGTAAGTGTACTGGCTTCATAAAAAAGCATAGAATACATCTTCAACCTCAGCAGCATGAAATTAAAACTACATCTCACCCCACTGTACTGCTGCAGGGGTCATAGTGAAGGTTGAAATGGTATGAGAAAGTTACTTCACTGCATCAAATGCTACAGCCTCCATAAGCCTAAAATGAGTGTTGTGTTCCTGTCCTTCACTGGGCTGAGGGAGAAGAGAATAAATGAGGCAAACACCTGAGCGCTAGAAAAGAATACAGCCTGGGCTGTCCAACTCCTAAAGGTACTGCTTCTTATTCTAGGTTATGGAAGGTTTCTTAGCATAAGGTAAGGCATTGGAGTAAATAAAATCTAGTGTTCCTATCTTCCCTGAACTTTCTTTAAAAAAAGGTTTGTTGTTGTTTTTTTTTTTTTTCCCTTCAGGAAAGTGTTGCCATTTTCCCTACAGCTGCTATTTTCTAGTTATTTATTTTTTAATTTTTTAACCAAAGCTAACGATGGATCTATTTTATGATGGGAAAAGCTGCAGGTGTCAATTTCTCATACTATTTAGAAGCTATCTTAGTTCTTTAGGAATGCAGAATAGGAGCACTTGAAAAATTCAGTGAAATAAACCTGCTTCTGTCTTCAACTAGTAAGTCAGCTTTTTTAGTGTCATTGCTGAAATTAAACTGGTATGTTAACGTTATCTTTCTTTATGAAAGAACATTTGTATGACTCTCTGAATGCTACCTTCTCTGCTAGGCCTCAAAACGTAACAGAACTTGAGAACTCTTGTTTCTAGAATGGAAATATGGACAAGATTAAAAACTAGAATTTCTTAAAAATGAGTCTTGATCAGGTTTAGCTACTCTGGCTCAAAAAGGAGCACGCAATAACTTGTCATTCACTGTTTATTTTTTTTTTAAAAATGTTTCCTTATGTAGGCAGGGTCTGGTGCTTTCTTAAGATACATACAACTTAAAAACAGAACAAATGAATTTATTTACTTAAAAAAAAATCCATTCATTAGAAACTGAACTTAAAATAAAATCATCAGTATTAAAGCAAAGCTTTTCTAACCTCTTTAACAGCCAACAAAAACATCCTTTTCTCCGTTCAGAGAAATGCTTTTTTATCTCCTCTCAAGAAAGACTTAAGAGTGGTAGCAAAAAATTTCCTCCAGAATAAAACTGTTTCAGCACTATTCCCTCAGAGCAAAACATGTCTTTAGTAACAGTCCGCTTCATTCTCGTCTATGGTCCCCACAGTAGCGAGGATGTCCTCTAAAAGGGACTGAGGGCTTTTCTCTACGTGGTCGCTACTTTTATTTAGTTCATCATGTAGTTCTTCTAAGTCTATTGTTCCCAAAGCTAGCATCATGCTCTCTGGATCTTCAAAGTCCACCTCATTACCACCATCTGTTGGGAAGTTCTGAGCCAGAGAACCCTGCCTTAGAGTCCTTTGCAACCAAGGAATGCCATGTCCAGCAGATAAATCTCCAGCTCCTTGGCAATCTTTCAGCGTGCTACTTGGAAAGAGACTAGCTCTTAAGACGAGCAGTATATCACAGGCTTTCTGACCCACGGGCTTGTCATAGTCACACAAAGACCAAAACAAAAACTTGAACAGTTTTGCTCGGCAAAACACCTGCAGCGACTCATTCTGCTGAATGGAACTGGTGACTGTGGGTGAGGCAGGAGCACAGGGGTATTTAGGAAGGCCAACCTGGCAAAGTGTCTGGACACAGAAAACTTCAACCAGTTCCAGCCCACCAATTCTGACTTCCCAGTCTAAGTCACGCTCTACAGTTTGGATCGCTCTAGAGACAAACTGCTCTGTATCTTCTTCTTGACCTGTGCAGCCTTGTTTCAGCCACTTGGTGAAGATGCTGATCACAGCCCTCCGAGGAAAGCTCTCTGGGTCTGTCGACAAGATATCTTGAAGCTTTGCTGTAGTGTCCTAAATGTCAGAAGACAAAGAAAGTACAAAGAGGGGAGGAACATGCGCCAAAAAAAACATATATGTAGATCAGAAAAATTCAGTCCCTTTTCACTACTGGTTGTGTAATATGTCTGCAGTAGACTGCAGGTGACTTAGAAAGAAAGTTGTGATGTAGTAGTATCCTGATGTGTGGTTCTGCTCAAGTCTGCAGCAGGCTACACAAAGTTACCGTACCTCTTTATTGTACCGAGTCCTGGTGACAGGTGACTCGGGAAGAGAGTAAGTAATGAAGGTCAAATGTCCCACAGCAGTCACAGCGCTCGCTCGCACGTAGCTCTCTGGATCCTCAAGAAGATTTTCTGTAAGCTTTGGCACCTCTGAAGACAGGAGGGACTCCCTGAACTCATCCTGGTCTGTAAGCAAGACAACAATCCAAAGAAGCGAGGCTTTATTCTCTCAGAACATGAAGTTTTCTCCAACGCAAACATTTCTCTGCGTCATAGAATGACGCCTGCTGACTGCAGGGACAGCTGCCAATGAGTTGAGCCACTGCCGAGAGCAGGCAATTGCTCACAGAAGCACAGACACCCTGTGTAAGGCTCCCTGTTTTGCAGCAGCTTGGTGACTTCCAGTCAAGCCCTGCTTAAAGCTAGAGTTTGGACAAATCTACCTGCAGTTGTTCTAATGGTGAGCAAAGACTTCCTCCGGGTAAATGGCAACGTGGCTTCAGCTCCATCGAACTTACATTTTTGCTTAAAGGTGGAAAAAATATTGTCCTCCCTTATTGGTTTTGAGGCACGTGGCAAAGAAAAAGAATGCAACCACAGCAGTACCACTGGGAAAGGCTGCAGGGGAGAATGCTAATAGAGCTGAGTGTGCTGGATACTTCCTCTGTGACCTGGGGAGAGCAGTGGGAGACAACATCCTCCTCTATTCTAACATCACAGAGCTACTGTAGGAGAATTAATGTTGCCTTATTGCTAAAGAGGAGAAGCAGTAAATTCAAAGCACGCAAAATAGATCTGGGTTTTCAGAGCCTCCTATATCACAGCCCCCAGCCTGCTGAGTGGAATCTGTTTGTTTCCACTGCTGAGCAAGCTTGGTAGAAGGAAAGTATTATCTGCCTAAGCACTGTCACCTACTTTGACATATGCCTCAGCAGAGATGACTGTCTCAACACCCCTCAGTTTAACTTGCCAAAGCTACCATTAAGGAAGACACAGCTATCAGAGTTCTACAGAAAAGCAGGGTAAGTTTATCAATCTTTTTGTCAGATTTTGAACCTTTTACTCAGATCATGATCAACCTTTTTTTCTTTCTTTCTTTCTTTCCCCTGCAGTTACAGGTCAGAGATGCTGCACAAGCCTTACTGACTTTCACAGCATTTGAAGAAACACTCCTCTAATCTGAACAACTAAATTTCTGCACATACCTCTCATGCTTTTAATCAAGGAGGTGAGGAACTCCAGAGAAGAATCTCGTACTTCCCAACAAGGACTGCACAAACGCTTCTGCAGCACCAGAAACACATCTGTGAAAGCGAAGTGACAGGTTTGAATGGACATGAAAGGTCCTAACCAGAGCAATCCATGTACAACCTCTGCATCATTCTATCTGATGCAGTCCTTTTTGTTGATGCTGTGTGCTTCTCCCAGAGTTCTTCAAAGCACTATATGAGCAGATAAACCTAAATCCACCGTAACTGCAAATAAACAAATCCTAAGTGCGTTGAGTGGGAAAGGCAGGTGAGAGCAGATTTCAGATGTGCCACTAGCTGCGGTTTGTCCTAACTTGGATAGCTTTGTTACCTTGCAAAATCTTCTCAGTTTGCCACTGACTGTCGAAGCAGGACATTTCTGGCAAGCGTGCCAACCATTTGGACATAGCTTGAAATGACTTCTTCAGTACCTGAGGCAATATAAAGCAGATTTACTATATTGCAGAAGGCAGCATTGTTGCTTTTACACCAGATAAAATTTGTTTTGGCTCGGTATTACATTGAAATTCTCAGAGGAAACAAAACATATGCTTCCATACTAAGAAGTAAGCCACAAAAAAGTAGTGCTTATTATAACATCTCTAGCAGACTCCTAGATAATGCCTGTTCTCAAATTTAAAAACAAACAAACAGTTAGTGTCTCCAGCTTTTGATTTGCACTTGTCACCCAAGTCATGGGGACAAAAAGCAAGAAAAAAAAACTTACTGCAAAGACTTCAATATTTAAAGGTGTCAAGTTGAGTACATTGGTCCTACTCTCAGGTGTGAGGTCTCCTGTCTTTTCAGGAACACCGAATTTACTAGCCTGTTACTCCCTCTCTAGCATTTTAGCTATTTCCTGCAAGCCTCCCAGAACAAGTCTTCCAGATGGTCTAACAGAAACCGTGCTAAGAAACAACTATTATCAGACTATTTCTTAAGACTATATCCCACTGGGTAAGCTAATAGAGTTGGCTTTTTCTTTAGTTCTATACTCACAGTAGGGCTGGTGTTTGGACTCTCCAGGTATACCAGAAGGACGTCAAATAGACTTCCTATGACTGTGTCACAGCCTGAAACATTTAAAAAACAAACCCAAACTAAAGAACCAATATTGAGACGAGGGAACAATTCAACTCTTGTAACACAGAATGAAAGAAGATTATAATACTGTTTTACAGAAGAAAGTACGGTCCTCAAAAGGAGAGATATTCAACTTGTCACAACTGCTAAGCTTCTTTAATTAGTGTTACCCATCCTAACTTATCAACAGAAGGTAAAGTTAGCCAAGACAGTAGGAAGAATGGGGAAAACCAAATGCATTTCAAACAAATGGAATTAATAGTCTTCATTCAGAAAGATTGGTGAAGGGGAATCGAAAATTCTGTGATTATAGATTAGTCAAGTAACTTCCAAAATTAAAAAAAGAGCTAGGATTAACTCACCTTTCCGTTCAGAAAGTGCTGCCAAGGCATCCAGAGCTGACTTCTGTACTCTGCCACAACCAATCAAAATTTGGCTTATCTTGCTCCCCAGGGGAGTAGCTGGAATCAGGAGGCCACTACAGAATTGCAATATTGTCACAAAAGAACGTAGCAAAGAAGTATAGGGTAAATCCACTGGCAAATGAATCTAATGGGAAGGGAGAAAAAAAGGCAAGTTTCCAGCAAATGTTACAGGCATGCATACAGAGCAGGACACAGCAAAAATTACAACTTCTAGTGTTCTTAAGGTAACACAATGCTAGTAACTACAAAAAAGTAATCTTCCTCTCTCCCAGTGAACTACTGGACAGGCGAGATTCTTTTCACTACTTGGGAAAGCAGTTCAGTTGATGTTTTTCACTGGATCAGTAATTGCAGTAGATGGGATGTATGGTAACAAAGCTTGTGAAGGTGAATTTAAAAGAAAGTACAGTGCCTCATTACGAGCTTCAGTGTCCTCCCATTTGGACTCAAGCTACATATTATTGTTTTGTAACGTACAGAAGCCCTGCTGCCAACTCCTCTCTATGTTAAGATCTACCACAAACATTTTTAACTACTCTCAATAATAGCTTTCAAGGACCAACTTGACCCCCAGGCTTTTTTCTTCTCCAAATGTTACCAGAGACAGCAGCTTCTCCAAATGAGCAAGAGTCTGACACAAGAGACTAGCGCAAGATGACTTGGAGGACAGAAGGTTTTCAACAGCGGAGGGATCACTAACAGACTCATCCAGCAAACCTAGAGGATCAAAGAAGGGAGAAGCTTAGGTTATTACTGACTACAAATGTCAGTGATTTTTAAAGTTGATTTTTTTAAGTTACATTTTTCAGGTGATGCAGTGTGAATAACCCTTAAAATGCAACTGTCAGCAGGATGCTGCACTTCACCACAAACACTGCTACTGACCTTGACTCCTTCTATTCTTCCTCCTCCGGTTTTGCCTGCACCAGACACTTAAAACACTGGCAAGCAGACTAGCCTCTATTTTTCTATCCCAACTGTACCTGCATATTCCCGAGGCTGGGAGGCTGCTCTCAAAATACAGTCCATTGGCTGAAGTAGAACAGTCATTGCCTGAATCCTCACATCTTGTGGGCTTCAAGGAGGAAACAGCAGTTACCATAACAAGAACACTACAACTCTTTCCCAAACACCTGTCCCCAAATATTGAGCAGATTAATGTTTTTCACACGGGCTTCTTAAAAAGTCAGCAATATGACAGCAATAAAAGTGTTATCATAATTCAAGCCACCTTCCAATCTTCTTTGGCTAACTGAAAGGAGAGCAGAAATGAAATTCATAAGCAGCCTCATCCAGCAATGAGGAGTGAAATCCTGTGTAAGAAGAATGTTTAGACGGAGAGCCATTTTGCGTCAAAAATAATAAAGTATCCTTAAGACATGAGTTTTAAATAGCCTGTAAATCAGTATCTGTATGTGCTGTATTTGTTTTAACACCTGATGTTTTCTTGATGTTTTCTCACTACCTAGAGGGGGGATTAACAGAGACGATGCCAGTAAATTTCTCAGAGGTGCACAACTAGCCAAGAGGTGATAATCTTAAATTGCAACAGGGTAGATTCTGATTGGACATATAGAAAATACTTTTCAGAGTGAGACTGATTAAGCACTGGAACAAGCTGTCCAGAGAAACTCTGGAAACGTGAAACTTGACTGGTGAAGGCCCTGAGCAACCTGATCCATCTTTGAAGTCATTCCTGCAATGAGGAAGAAGTTGAATTAGATCACCTCTACTGGTTCCTTCTAACCTAAGCTTTGCTGTGACTGTTGACAGAGGTGATGCCGGCATGATGCATGCTTCTGCTGGACAGCAGAGTAAGTTCTTACACTAGTTTGGCTTGTGAAAGCAAAAACTGACCAGATACTATTGGATTTGACAGTCAGGTTGTATCCATCGTGATCAACCTTGGCCTGACTTCCAAAGTTAAAGGAGCCTGGTATTTCTTTCTGAGATGGGCTGGCTGTAGATAAGATGCAAACATACACATGTGAACGTGACATTGGCTCCTTTCATTTGTGTCTTTAAAACTACCTTTCTAGTTATCAGTGTCTGAAGCTTGTTAGCTACTTGCCTGGTTCTTGCCAACCCATCCTACCTATTAAGCAACATAGTGAAAAATGCAGTGCAGGGAAAAAATAGCTCTTAGAAACACACCAGATATATTGGGAACATCTGCAGAGTGCAAAAATTTCATAGCAGCAGCTCCTACCATTTGTGGAGACTCAGAATTCCTACTGCCAAAGGACCTGCTTGTACTGGGGTTAAGCGTTCCAGAGCAGATGTCACTAATGCCCAAAAACTGCCTTCAGTGTCACAAAACACAGGAGACCTGTGAAGAAAGAGAACCATAAGTAATATGTAATACAGATGGTGGAAAATGGGTATCTCTAATCACCAGATCAGAAGGTGCTCACCTTGACATGTTTAGCAAAAGATCTGCCAGCATGCGCCGTGTTTGAACAGAGTCTTCTGTCAGGAAGGATTCTACTTGCTTTGCCATGCGTAACCAAAGTACTTCTGTCCAAGTAGCTCGACAACTGCCAAACAAACTAGTTAACAGCTTCAGTGACTGATTGATACGAGAGGCAGAGCCAGACTGAAGGGAGTCTTCTATATGCTTTATAATCATTTGGGCACATGCTGGCCAGTCGCAGTCCTTTTCACTTATAGGTGCAGTTGTTTCAGACTCCACAGAGAGGGTGAGCATGTGCACCAGAAGCTGACTGGCAGCTGAAGCTACAAAGAGGCTGGGATCCCTTTGCAGAGTGAAGATTACATCTATGCCTCCTGTGTGAAAACAAAGCTAAAATCAGTGGAGGAAAAAAAAATAAATAAATAAAAATAAAAAACAGCAGCCCTCTTGTGGAGTGGAGCCTTGCTGCAGTCTGACTGTCTATTATTCAAATACAGGTATCACAGGCTTAAATGTGTGGTGGTTTTTTTATTATTATTTTTTTAAACATTTTATTATGTAGTCTCTACTGCCTTTAAGTTAGCCAGTCCTTAAGTACAAGCAAACAAAATCAGAAAGTAGAGTTTTTTAGATCCTCAGGTGTGTTTGTAACTCAGGAACAGAAGATGACTTCTGTATAACGTTAGCAATCTTAGAAAAGTTGACTATATTTATGGAAGGAATCTGTACCATAGAAGGGACAGAGGGAATTTGGGGAGTTACCAGTCCTGGAAGTACTCACCACCATTGCAGAGGAAGTGGAGGGCAGGCTGGTGATGCATCATGCTGTGCACACCCTCCACCCAGCCGCTTCGCACAGACGCGTCTTCCCACACTGCCCTGTTCAGCGTCCCACCTGCGCCAAAGAGCCTGAACAACAGGTTCTCCTGCTGAGGACAGAGAATGCACACAGTAAACAGCAAGCAAAGGGACCTGAGGGGTGCAGAGCGGTTGCTCTGCCATCCAAGTCAATAACAGAAATACTGTAGTGAAATGTTCTCTTGCTGGAAGCAACACTGAAATAGAACATTTTCATATCTTATGCTTAAATGCAACATCCCTGCCTTTTATGGACTAAATGCTGTAAGTGCTTAATTATTTGTTTCTTAAGATTCTGGGGAAAAATTACATACAAACAAATTCCACTAGTCTGCTTTATGTTGCATGTATCTCCTCCCTGAAGAAAGCCTTTCAGGTTCTCAGTTTTGTTCTACAAATGTATTTATTGTATAAAATAGGGCTTTAAAAAGTTTCCATGTTTTTGCAGGAAATCAAATATTTCCTTTCAACCTAAAAACTACATCTGCTATTACAGTTTAAACCTAAAGGATCTGTCTGGGTATATGTGATATTTTGCAATTATTGTTAGAGACACTTATACCACGTACTGTTTTGAACTGAAATCGAGAAGTACTAATTAACATTGATAGCGCTGTTTGGTGCAAGACAGAAATAAGATGACAGCTGCTTCACGTGGGAACTGATGACATGATTGTAGGCCTTCGTAGCAGTATCACTCTTCTTGACTTGTTCAGTGGATGCAAGAAGCCTTAGAAGCAATATTGGTACATTTCCACGAGTCCCCATTATAGGAAAAAGCAGATGTTACCTGACTCACCTGCAAGTGCTGGAAACATTCTTCCGAAGCTGCAAGTAACCCAGCTAACCGCAGAGTGAAGGACAGGATGCTCGGGCTTGGCTCTGGTAGCGCCAGGACGGAGGTGAAGAACTCCGTCAGACAGGGGTTGTCCTGCACCACATTCAGGGTAGGCTCTAGAGCAAGTGGGGACAGAAAAGAGCGTCACTGCCAGCGCCTGTGCCACTACCCCACAGCGCTAAGGCTTGGGGTGATTGTACCACACAGCCCCCTGACAGGAGCTCGGTTTATTTGCAGCCCAGACCCCGGTACAGGCCTCAGGCACCAGCAACGGTTCTGGAGGCCAGCAGAACCCCTGAGAGAGGCTCCCCGGCCCTGAGGCGAGCCCCTGCCGCCCACCCGGCCCTGAGGCGAGCCCCGGCCTCCCACGGACGGCGGGAGGAGCCCGGCGGGCCCTCACCGAGCTCCGTCAGGTCCCGCAACCAGTCGAGCAGCTTCTCCAGGCAGGTGTCGTCGGAGCCGGGCTGCCGGGGGTCGGCCAGGGCGGCGCAGACGCGGGGCAGGAGCTGGGCGCACTCGCGGCTCATGGCGAACCTGCGGCGGGCGCGGGCGACGAAGCAGGCCTGCCAGCCCGACATGGCGGAGCAGCCTCGGCCCGCAGGCCCCGTCGCCAGGGGAGACGGTAACCGCGGAGACCGTAACCATAGAGACGCGCGTTGCCAGCGCTGGCCGTAAAGCGAGCGTCGTGATGAGCGCTGTGGCGGTGGAAGGCGGCCCGGCGCGCTGAGGGCCGCTGGGGGGCAGTGGCGGCCCACAGCACGGCCGGGGGCTGCCGGGTTTCTCCCGGGGCCCGGAGGCGGCAGCGGTGAAGCTGTGACGAGGGCGAGGAACCCGCTGGCACTCCGTGCGTTCGGCCCCGCCGCCCCCGTTCCACCGAGAGGCCGGGCGGAGCGCCGCTAAGCCGCCCCGCAATTGCCATGGTTACCGCGCACCCGGAAGTGTCGTGAGGGGGAGGCCGCGGCCGTCCCCGCCCCTCTGAGGCCATGGCCCGGGGGGCAGGAGAGGCGGCCGCGGAGGGGCAGCTGGTAAGGAGCGACGGGGGCAGGGGGACGAGGAAGAGGAGGAAGAAGAGGAGGATGAGGATGAGGATGAGGATGAGGATGAGGGCGCCCGGGCCTGGGGCCCGGCCTGGGCCTAGGGTCGTGGCAAGGCCCGGAGCCCCCTCTGGTGAGGGGAGGAGAAGGGCTTCGGCCCGGAGCCTGAGGGGTTTAACGCCCCTTTCCCTCTCCCTCCCTAGCCAGGAGGAGGCATTGGGGTCCTTTGCGCAGAGCCCCCGCGTTCCCTGTCCATGATGAGCTTGCCCTGCAGGCGAAGATGGGCTGTGAAGGCTCCCGGGGGTATTTTTGTCCTGGCACCTTTATATCCTGGTGAACTGGAGTGTTTTTGTCACGGCACCTTTATATCCTGCTGAATGTTCTCTAGAGGCTGAGTGCCTTTTCGTCCTTTATCTGATTCCTCCTGCAATAGGTGCAGTTATGTGGAGAGATCATGCAGAGCGATTAAAAGGCCTTAAAAATAAAAAGAATCTCTCAGCGTGCTGCAGGGAACATCGCCTCAGGAAATTAAAAACTAGGCGGCATGGCGCGTGAGATGTGTGCGTGCTTGCTTGCCGCCAGCACCAAGTGCTGTTGTATCTGCTCCGTTGCTGTCAATCCCATCTCATTTTCTGTCAACTGGGGTTCTAAAAAAATACTTCACCCCCTCCCTGCCCCTCAATGAGATAGCTCAGCATCTTTCCAAAGAATGGTGCTGCAGCTGTAAGAGCCGTGGAGTTGGCAGCTAGTGAAAACGTTCTTTCTGTGAGGGCAGCGCGCTTCCATATAATTTGAAAGAGAAGTGGAAATTTTCTTTTTGCTATGGATATGCTCACATTTGAGAAGCAGAGGAATTTGTCAGCTCAGTATGAGAAAAATTAAACACTTCTTAAAAAATTTATTAGTTGAGTGTTTTTTCTCAGCCACATTACTTCTCTAGTCTAGTTTACTAAATGTTCCTATAGCTTAACAAGGGAGTAATCACACAAACAGAATGTGTTAGAGCAGATGTTGCCGTGTTTTGTAAAAGTAGCCACTCATTTCCCATTTGATTTTGTTGTGATAGTAACAGGAAGTTTTCTGGACATGCATTATAACCACTTACTTGGAGAGTAGCAAACACTGTAGTTTGTATTTATTTCCCAGGGAGATGACAGCCTGTCCGTGATAACCTGTGAATCAGATGCAGAAATGGTGAGTTTTAATAATGGCATTCTGCAGATAAACGCCTTAAAAAGGCCTCTCCGAGTGTTCTTGCACACACTACACCCACGTGGTGTCTCCTTATCAATGACATCCTTCAGAGAGAAGTAACAGTGTCCTTGCAATGCAGTTGGATATGAAAACCTCATCTAATTCCAGATGCAATTTTGGCTTCTAAATTCTTCTTTTCTAAATTCTTCTTCTGGGAGCTGCAAATGATGTTTTTCTTTATTTTGCTGTTTTATCAAGTGGTGGGTCTAACTAATCACTTTACAGTGTTTTTGTGGAATTCAGCAAGCCTTTCCTTTAGCTAAATAATCCTATGGATCGGCTGCTCTGTGATCACCTTGGACTTGTTGTACTTAGTACTGATGGGGAAGGTCTTAATGTTCTGAGCATGAATATGCTTTTTTGTAGCATAAAACTTCAGTAGTTACCACCTTAATTTTGGTGACTTGCTATGGCCAAACCCGCATGAATTTAATGCTGCAGATTTTATTTTCTACAAAGGTTTTGTGTTATTAGAGTAAGTGCTCTTAATATAAAATTGGAGTTGATTTTGCAGTTACATGCTCAAGTGTTTGAAGGGTGGAATATTTTAAATATACATATTTTTTTTTCCTTCCAGAAGTTAAAGAAGAGAATCTTTCACAAGCCTCCGAAATCACCAAGTAAGAGTTGCAAAATCCTTTCTTCTGCTTCCATAACACACAAGATAGGTTTCTACAGGACGCAGGAACTACAAGACTCGTTTGAAACAACATCTTATGATTCTCCCTAGAATTACTCATTGGTGTGTGCAGAGCACATGTATCTGAGATTTGTGTTCCATAACTAGTGAAGTTAGATTTTTATAGGCCAAATGTTGAAGTTTATAGCTTAGTTGGAGTTCTTGATTTTTTAATATGATTATTTTTTATATTATTTTTATATATTTTTCTAAGTGATAGGGCTGTGTATGGGTACCTTGAAACACAAGGCAGAATTTCTGTGGTCTTGAACTTTTTAAGGCAAGAGATATTTTCTTTTGTTTTAGAGTCTCCGTACAGCTCTAGCACACAACTGTATCCTAAAAAAACTGCCGTTTGGAGATCTCTGCAGGGAACAGGCAGTGCACGTTTTGAGAATGCAGCTGTAAAAAACCCAAGGCAGATGTGGCTGGGATCACTGAAACAAGGTATCAGTATAGAAATTTAATCTGCATATGTGGATAAAATATCTGTTGGGGACAGCTTAACATGATTCCTAAACAATATATATCTATTTGTTTAGAGGGTACGTAGGAAGTCATTTCAGTATTACTTAGGTGGTTGGAACGGCGTTCAAGTTATCTGATCTTGAGCTGGAGTTTATAGTAGGAATGATTAACAGCATCTGGAGCTTTCTCTGTCGTATTTGCTCAGAATAAATCCACAAACGCAATTCACAATTATCCCTGACTTTTGCATTTTGTTCCATTTTTGTTGGCAGGAGTGAGCCACCCGCTGAAATCAGATGTTGACGTGGGGCATGCGCGATCTAGTGTTTCTAGTAGCACTCCAGAGTATCTGAAGGAAGCTCTAGGAATGAAGAAGCCAAAACATTCCCGTTCTTCTAGTAATGGTAAACCCTGTGATTGTGTGGTAGATAAAAGTTAGTGATGTCATTTCTTTTTCCCTGTAAAACCACGCGTTATTTGTTTAAGATCTTAGCTTTACTAAGGCAAGACCCGTTCAGTTTAACCTATATTAAAGTACACGTGTCAAAATGTGATCATTGGAATACTTTGGAGATTTGTAAATTGGTTAAGGCGGCTTCCCAGATTTTTGTGAACTATTAGCTTTCAGAACTTCTTGCAAATTGCCATGCATTTTCAGCTGAAAAAGCTGCAAATATAATATGGTTCAATGGGCCAGCTGTAGACAATTTATTGTGACTTTGCAAAGCATAGTTTAGGAACCATTGATAGAAACCATCTGCTTGCCTGAAATTCTATGTAATTGACTCCTTTTACTTCTTTTCTAGAAAGTGTTTTATCATGTGGTTGTGATATTAAAATCAACTGGTTTTTATGAGAGAAGCAAAATTTAAAACTTTTATCCTGTTCTTCAATGAGAACTGTAAAGTTAAAAATCCCAGTTTAAATTCCATTTCAAATGATACCTGTGCTGTTATTATACCTATACTCTTACGTGTAGGTTCCAGCAACTGTGAAAGGCAATAAACTTTCACACATTAGGCATCAATAGAAAAATGTCTTTTGGACATCTTTTAGAAATCTTTTGTAAGTAATTGACTTGTTGGGATGGAAAGACTTCAGTCTTCTGTGAAGCGTTTGTTTTTCTTGAGATGCGTATTTTAATCTAGCATGAGAGAAAAGAGAGAGATTTAAGAAAAATTTGACGTATAATCTGGCAGAAGGTTCGTAAGGTAACTTCTGCATTTTCGTTTATAAAATTAATTCCTTTGATCTCGTTTCTTTTTAAAATGGTCTAGTTTCCACTTTGGTGCTGTTCTGAATATTTTCTTTAAATTAGATTTTTGTTTAGGAAAAGGTATTTTTTTTTCTTATCCGCTTATTTTATGTACCTTTTTCTTTAGGCTACATTCCTGGAACTCCTGACTACAAAGAAAAAGAAGATATGTATGATGAAATAATAGAACTTAAAAAGGTACCATCTCTCTGATGCTTACGAAATAAAAGTCCTAGGGCTGCTCTGTCCATCTCTAGATGTCCAGACCTTGTTGGTTCAGAATACTTTGGTTTCTGCAACTGAGACATCCACCAAACTTTTTTTTTTGTATTTATAATGCAAGGTCTAAACTAAATTTATGTCTGTTTAAGGCAATTTCATTGTTCTTATGGTGTGATAGATACTTCTGATTTCTGGAGGTGGAAGCCTTGAAGTATACCCAGTCCTGAACCCCAGCCATGGCCCTAGCTGGACACTAAAAAGGTTCATTGCATTGGTTTCTTTGACTCTCCATGCACACCCCTCCTCCTTTTTGTTTTTTTTTTCCCCTTCCTGGCTGTTATTCATCACATTTTAACAATTTGTCAGTTGATCTTTGTGCAGTGTATAAAAGACAAGGACAAGTTGAACACTAGGCAAATTGACCCCTAGGGACACCTATAAACAAATATCTTAGCTGTTGTAGGTCATTTGTGTAAGGTTGCCTTTCTGTTAAAACTTTTTTTTTATCCTTTCCCTGTCATCTCTGTTACATGTCAGCCCTGGCCTTAGCGTGATGGTCTTTTTTTTTAAAATCTGCTTTGTCCTGGCCATCATAAGTGGATAATTTCCAGCATCAAAACATTTCCATGTCAAAATTCAGTGTGATTTTTGTCTCTGAAACGAGCTTAGGATTTTTCTCTCCTCCTCTAGACAATACAAGCTCAGAAAAATGAAGGAGATCGAATGAAAACTAAGCTCCGTCGACTAGAAGAAGAGAATAACAGAAAGGATAAACAGATTGAACAACTCTTGGATCCTTCCAAGGTGAGTATTTCTTGGGGATGGTGAGGTGGAGAAGTGTGGGGAGAAAGATAAAAATAGGCAGAAGAGTGCTGAGTGGTGTGGTCCTCATCTCCTTGTCTCACTGAATTTCAGAAGTCTGTAGTGTGTTGACTTCTAGGAGTGATGAAGTTAAGTATGAGAGGTGGTTGGCTGGTGCAAAGTGATTTCCATTTTGTGTATCTCAGCTTACCATTCCAGCTCACTTTAAGGGAAGATAACACCGTGCTGTGCAGTTAAGCTTATTTTGCAAAGATAACTTTCCTTTCTGAAGGTAAAATTGAATTGTTGTCCCTTCAGAGGTCTGCTTTTTGAATATTTTGCCTGAGAGTAGAAGGGAGTTAACCTCTTGCATGGTGACTGTTGCATGCAGTCCCAAGACCTGAACCAGGAAACAAAAATGAGCTTTATTATCACACCCATGAGGCTGAGAAACATTTAGGATCATAGGAGACCTGAATTTCATTGAATTCCTGTAGCATTTTCACCCTGATGGGCAGCTATGCTCCACCATAGCTGTGCTCTCATTCCCTTTCTCAAAGGAAGAGGGGCAGAAAATGTGAAAAAGCTCCTCTCCACGAGCTCCAGCTCCTCTCTCAGCTGCTGTTGTTTTTTTGCTTTCTTAAATATACGCTCATAGAGGTGCAACCAGCATCACCCATTGGCTCAGTGGTGCAGCAGGTCCCTTTTGGAGCCAGCTGGAGATGGCTGTTATCTAATGTGTGGCATCTTCTGGACTCTTCTCACAGAGGCCACCCCTGCAGCCCCCCTGCTACCAAAATCTGTCCACATAAACCCAACACAACTCCTTGTGCCTGTTGTTTTCTGTGTTCTCTTCTGCATCTTGAGAGAAGCATGCTAATACAAACCGGTGAGCATAGGGACTTCCAAATTTAAGCTGTTGGACTGTGAAATGACTATGGAGACAAGTAGATTAGAAAATTCTGTGGAAAGAGCTGACAGTAAAGTAACAAAGTTGGTCATTTGCTGCATTATTTGTCTTCTCTTGCAGTGCTATGAGCTGGCACGAGCTTTGTCAGAAAAGAAGTCTGACAACGGATGGGTAATGGTTTGCTACCTTTTACTTTCATTTATCTTTTTGTCCTCTTGCCAAGTTGAACCACTACTGAATTAAAAAAAAAATAGAATTAAGTAAGAAAGAATGAACAGTTAGGGAATCGTGTAACAATTGTTTTTATAGTCAGACAACAAGGATCTGGAATTAACTGATTTGTAGAGAGCTTTCTTTGTCACTTCCTTGTGTCTGTTTGCATCTGTGTTCTCCCTGTTATCCTGCTAAATTCAAAGCAGCAAATGATGGGCAGAGTTGTTTTTATTTAGTGATTATGTGTAAATATTACAAAACTGGTTATGTTAAAATAGATAAAAGTTAGGGATCCAATTTATTCAGTGTCCTGTTTGAAACAGGATAAGAGACATGCATGTGATTCGAGTGCTAACGTAAGCAGGAATAAGTATGTCTGATTAGGTACAATTTATAAAGAGAGGGTGAGAGTATGGAGAAATGCAACTTCTGTGAAGAAGTGGATTACTGTAGGACTGATGACCTCTTTGTTCTTTCTGTAGGTGGTTAGTGGATTAAAGCAGAAGGTTCTCAAGCTAGAACAACAGTGCAAGGAGAAAGACAACGCTATCAAGTATGACTTTGGAGGGGTAGGGGCTTGTATTGGATAAGATAATCAGGGGAGTTTGAAACCCATTATTTTTCACCCATATTCTTCTGTTTCTTAACACAAACTAGCAAACTCAGAGAACATCTTAGAAATTATAAACCACCCACCCAGAAACTGTAAACCAACAGGTATTGTTGTGGCTTTGCCAGTGTGATTGGATTTTTTTTTTTCTTCTATTTTTAGCAAATTCCAGTCAGACCTGAAGACCAATAATTTGGAAGAAATGAGGATAGCTATGGAAACCTACTATGAAGAGGTACATCTGACAAGGCTTTCATCATGTATGCTAGAAAGGACGTTTTTCAGTTGTTGAGTTGAAGTATAAATAGAAAGTTTTAGATAGGTGCAGCTATGCTGTAGGAAACCTTTCATTAAAATCAGATTTTCACTGGTATTCTTACAGCTCCTTCTATATGTACTGAAAAACCTTTTTTCTCGATAAGTTGAGTGTTTTAATCAAGAAGGGGAAATAACGAAACTAATGTACATCTATGTGTAGTGCATAGGTGAAAGGTAATGTAACAATAGCCTGATTTTCAGTGATGGCATTGTTGCCTCTACTACTACCCAAAAGGTCTTGCTCTGATTTTCACCTAATGACCTGATGTGTTTTCTTAGTGATGTCAGTTTCCCACAGCTTGTGCATTAAATAGGATCAATATTTTGTACTTCACAGGTTCATCGTCTCCAAATCCTTCTGGCAAAATCTGAAACTATGAGGAAAAAGTATGTATAACTCTTTTGAAGCAAATATTAGTGTATATATGTTTCATATACCACTCATATACTACTTTGGAAAACAACTACATGGGAACTGTTTATTTTGTCATTTAGATTGCTGGATTTGCTTTTTCATACCGCTTTGGTTAGCTTCACAGCTTTAGCGTGCGTCTTAGTCACATTTTTTTCTGTAGATAGATCATTTTGTGGATGTGGGAAAAATGCTAGAGCTATTTAAAAAGTCCACCGAAGCTCTGAAAGTTTATTTGTTAAATAAAATCCATCTTCCCCCATGATTATGCTTATTCTGATATCACTGCTGATTGAAACAAACTCAACAGAATTTTGACATTTTACGGTTGAGTCAGTTCTGGGCCTCGCTCTATGGTGCGTGCTGCACTGAAGTTAATTTGGAGTAAACTTGATTTTCTCTGTGGTACAGAGATACAGATCCAAAGCTCAGGGTATCTTTTGTGAGCTATCCATGAGTGGCGCTAGTAAGACATTGTCAGAGAAGCTTGTGCTGGTGCTTGTCACCAGTGCGTAGGTGTACAGATGGTGGTGTGGGTAAACATGCTGTGAGAAATGGTATACAGAGGAAATAAAGATCAAAGCACAAAGGCAAAAGACCAAGCTACAACAAGAGAGTAAGTTAAGAGGAAGTTAGTGTTAGTTGAGCTGAGAAGAGGGTAACAGTCTTGTGGAGTAGGAAAATGTATTGCAGTGGTGAAGCACACCACTTCCAAATTTGCTTGTCCTCTTGGCTTTGTTTTAAGCACAGGCAACTATCTTAATTTTGGTTGTCATTATGTGGATTGATAGAAACACGAGAGCTTTTTGTGGGTCGTTATGTGCGCTAGTTGTGTTTTGTTGATTTCTGTTGACTCTTGTGGATTAAAAACAGGAGTTTGGTTTGTCACTGTTTTTTGTTTTTTCTTAAATCTTCTCTTGGCTCAGGCATGCAGTGACGAGCCTCTCAAGGCTGTAAGCCATCACACTTGATTTAGTCACAGGTGAAAATGAATCATTGGGTCTCTTCCTTGTCCTCATTTATTCATAGCTTCAAAAAGCAGTGGTCAAGGCAGTCTCTCTCAATTATGAGTGTCAGTCTCTACTTGAGAGGCCGAGCACTGAAATAATAGGTGCTGTTGAAGGTCAGGACTCTGGCACATAGAAGGAGTTGTAGGAGAGTGTTTCTTTCATGATGCTTGTCTACGTTATTTCTGGCTGAAGTGAATGGCATTTAGCTCCTCTTTTCAGTATTTACACTAAACTATGAGTGTTTGTATGTGAGGCTGGGGTTCCCAATTGTAGCTAAAAACAAGACAAATTTTCAAACCCTCAGCGTGGTCTGTAGTTGTTTCAGTTTGGTTTTGATGAGCCTAAAATAATGGCACCCGGTCATACAGTTATGATTTCTGTCATTTCCCATTTTTGGTGATTTTTTTTTTCTACTCCCTGCTTGGGATAGATTTATGAGTCGTCATCCATGATACCTGAACAGCTTTGTTTGTTTTCCTGCCTTCGTTTCCTTTTAATTTCCAAAAGGTAAATTAGGTATCTTTTCACTCAGCCTGATTGTAGACTGTCTTCCCATTCATCTTATAATTATTCCAGTGAATAAGTGATGTGAGGTTCCTTCACAAACTGTTCTGTGAATGTCATTGGCATTTGTCCAAAAGTAAGTCCATCCTTTGTTTTCAGAAGTAAGTTTTCAAGATTTTTCTCATAGTGTTAGGGAACAATTATTTCATCTCACTAGAAATGTGTTTTGTGACCAATCTTTGCAACTTTGAACATCTGGAAGCTGAGTTTTCTTCCTCCTTTTATTAGAAAAAATAAGCAAAATCACTGATGGTTAAAGCATTCTTAACACAGGAAAGCAGACTTTCCCTTTTCAAGTGCCTCTCATTCCCACCACGTCAATGTAACTTATATTCTCCAAATCCATTTCAAATTTCTCATTGATTGAAATGTACCTTAAAGAAATTTCTCAGGGGTTCACGGTCTCGGGACCAGTTTCTTTGATATTAAAGCCTTTACAGTTACATTTATGTGTAAAATACATTTATATGTTGGATTTGAGTTACTTTTCCTGTGTATAGCCTGCTCTCCCAATCTCAATCTGCTTGTTGAGTGGGGAAAAAAGGCAATTCAGTACAGACAGGTTAGCTTTCTGTGCTGAACAGCTTTCTGGAGATTAGCTGCAGATAAGTGTTTTTTAATCTGTGGTCCATAGATTAATGGTAAAACATTATATGATTGGTTAACAAAACACGTAGTAGAGTAAATAAATACAACTCATACAGCAATTGTGAAAGTGAGCAAGACAGTCTTTAACTGTTCTTTTAGGAAAAAGTGTTCAACTCCTCAAATCAAGAAAGCTGCAAAATGCTGTCAGGGAGGGAGCTGCAACAGTTAATGTAGCCAGCTGACTTGGACAGTGAGGCTGTTCCATTCCTTCTGATGTTGCTTTTTTGTTCTCTGCTTTTAAGTTAACTTTCTGTTCTTGACTCTTTTCAAGTACAGAGGGCAGAGATACCCAAAAACGACTAAAGGCACTGAACGCTGCTGTCCTGAGGTTATCCCGGAACATCAAGGAATTACAGAATGAGAATCGGAGTCTGAAAGAAGATCTAGATCATGTAGTGAGCGCTTCTCTTGCATCCAATAAAACAAAAAGTAGGTGCTGAAAAGTTGGTGAATGAGGGGCAAGGGATTTAGGTACATTTGAAAACTGTGTTTGAGATGGAGGGCAAGACCCACCAATGTTAGAAATAAGGGAGATAAGACAAAGATGGAGATTTGTGACAGGCAGAAGTTGGAATGAGAAGTTTCTTACCATAGTCTCTCCTTTACTTGTGGGGATGTTGCTCCAGTAAGACATTCCTTTCTTATTATTCCTGAGAATTCCGGACTGGAATCACTTAATCTTAAGCTTTTGATGGAAAGCTATTTTTGTCTGTTGGAAATGGATAACCATGAATGGTTTATATTGTTTTTTGAGCTAACTGGTATAGGAAATCAGATGTTTCAAGTCTGTTTTTTCATCTTTTCATTACTGCATCTTTAAAGTTGAGGCTCAGTGATCTTTAGGTGGTCTTTTTGTATGGACAGAAGTTAAAAGCAAAAACCAAAAATGTTAATTCACTGATACAGTTTCCTGTTTAACATTTTGTTTTTGTGTTTAGATTACAGTGAATGGAGCAAGCAGAGGCTGATGAGGCGGATTTTGGAACTAGAAAAGGTGAGTGATCATGGTCACATGGCTGTCTTACCTATCTCCATGCAGAAAATACAAAACCACTGGCTTGTGCTCATGGCATGTATCAGCGTTGTGTATTGTAGCATGCACATGTGAACTGATGTCTGCACTGTGCACCTTCCTCCCTTTTTTTCTTTTCTCAGACTTGCGTGTAAATGCATGTTTCAATGCATGTTTCAGAATTAAGTTCTGTTTGATCTTTTCTCGTGGCCTAAGTGAAATTGTTTTATACTAGATGTAATTTTCCTCTTCTCTTTGCATTTGTGATATTTTTTTTTGTGTATGTAAATTTATCCTTGTTAGAAACTAGGTGCCATGGAGAACACCAGGGTATCACCAGCAGACAGTGAGTCATCCCAGTTACTTGCTGTGTCATCTTCACCTGCAGACCTGGATCATCCAGCCTCTCAACAGGTAGAGCATGTTAAAGAATGCCATCACCTCCGAGGGCTAGTGAAGAAACTGAAGAGTGATAGGAGAGCACTTCAAAATCTCCTACTTAGTAAAGAGTAAGTACAGCACTCTCTGAGATGTTGTCACTTCTGTAGGTAAGAATTATTCATATTACCTTATGGAACAATGCAATGAATTCTTCACGTTTTCAGCAAGAAGGCAGATTTTTAAGGATCTCAGCTTTTGTCAGAAGCTTCTTCTAGTCCTGTTGGTGTTGCAAAATTAAGTTATAGAGGGGGGGAAAAAGTAAGCAAGATGATGGAAAATGAGAAATTCTGCATGTCTCTAAAACATTTTTCACACCATATTATTTTGCCAGACACAAGTAAAAGCCTTTGAAGGCTTATACGTTGCTTTATGCAGCACTTCTTGGGTGTATTTTGCTGTAAAAATTTCCCTTTTTTGTGACAAGAACTTTTTTTTCCCTGATGTGTTGCTTTCTCCATTTAAGCCTGCCTTCTGCCATGTGTCTTCTTTTCTCTCCAGTAAGCAACTGATTTGCAATTTGAAGTGTTTAGACTAGTTTGGTGTGTCAGTGCATAACGGCAGGCAGGTTAATCTGATCATGAGCAGAGATGTGCACAGAGCTATGTATTGCTAATAAGATGCTCTGCCTCCCATGTCAACTGATCTTTGAACAAAACTGCATACTGAGAGCACACAGAGAGGCCTTCTGGTTCTGAAAAATGTGTTTGCATTTTGCTTTGTTTAAAAGGATAAATTAAATGTTTAGTTACTTTCCAAATTTTGTTTTATTTATAAGTTTAAACAAAAAATAGTTACTTTGTTCATGTAAAATATGATTTATTTTTTTTTTAAAGAATTACTTAGATTTTCTTATACCTGTATAGGTTAGATATCAACCAGTTGCTGCAAGCAAAGGCTGAAGTGGAGTTGGAACTGCAGAAGTGGCAGAATAAGAAGGAAGAAAAAAGTACGGAAGAACAGACTTCAAGGTATCGTATTCTGTATTAGTAGATACTTTCAGAACCAAAAAATAGAATAATTCTCTTTTGAAGTGGCTCAAAATTCATAGATCATGTGAACTGCAGGAAGCTGGGAATTTATTTAATGAAAAATGTTTTGGAGGGATGGAGTATGTTACCAGGGCAGGAATTCTACAGAGTGATTTTAGAGGAAGTGAAAATCTGAGATGTATTAGTAGAAAGAATAATTGGATTATAATGGAATGAATGGGAAAAGAAGTGCTGTGCTGTGCTTGAGACATTTCTTTTTACAAGAAAAAAAAAAAAAACAAAAAACAAAAAACTATCTTTACCTTACCTTAGCCTATGCTACTGGACCACTGCCAATATGTCATTCTGTGTAGTTCATTTATTTTGTATCACTGTTGGTAATAATCCTGTGCAGAGCGGGGACTGGAAAGTGATTGCATTATCACTTTGTAAGACAGGACTTTGCTACAGTTTCATATTTATCAGTCATCATTTCAGATCTAGAGGCATTATTAATAGTATCAAGGGTACCATTGTAACCTTGGACCGCTTTCTTTTTAATTTTAACTTAGGACTGTGCTATCACAACTTGAGAATTGATGCTCGGTGTCTGTAACCATGAGAATATGTATCACGTTATCCTGAGAACAGTTTCCCACTTTGGCCTTTTTTAAAAAGCAAAAACCAAAACATGAAGTAACCCAATTTTATGAAATAGGTTCAGCATATTCAAAGCAGGAAAAAGAAAAATTCTAGCTACAAACGTCTTTGCCTTTCCAGCCATAGCGAGGAAATCCAGATCCTTACACAGAAAGTTGGGAAATCAGAGGCAACATTGGAGGAAGAGAAGAGTGAAATGGCGAAAGATACAATGGAAAAGCTTAAAAAGGTACAGATTTTTTTTTTTTCCTTGCATTTAATACCTTGCAAATTGAGCTGATAGTCTAAATAGCTGTTAGATCTGTCTTTTCAGAGAGGCATCTCGTTATAGATACTGTGAATGATGGTTAGTTTCCAAAGTTTGTGGTTGTTTCAATAATTGCCACTGCAACTTAGGGTGTTTTTTTTAGAGCTACCTTAGTAATTACCTACCTGCTCTACCATCACTTTTTTTCTTATTCAGTGGAATATTACAGAAAAGCTCATACTTAAGTATATTTGCCTTCCTTCCTAAGAAGACAAAAAAAAAGATACTTGCTATATTAATTTTATTAATTTATATCTGCTTGTAATGTCTAAGCCCATTAGCTAATTTCAATCAGATACCGTAGAGGGAGGGAGCTCTTATAAGGTTTGAAGGTTAAAGTTGGACAGACAGGTAAGTGCGCTCACTGGCAGACTGACTAAAGACAACAACAACAAAAAAGACCCTTTGCAGTACTTTTACTCTAACCAGATGATCAATTAGGGCACGTGCTGTCCAGTCAGAAAATGTTCTTCAGCCCTTCTGTTTGCATAGAAGTTGAGCACTCTTTCATGGGAAGGTTTACCAGACAGAGGATACTAATCAGGATGAAAAAGAAAGTTGTTCTTTTTAGTTCCCTTGCTGATGGGGCACCATACTTAAGTAAAACAATTAAAGACGATGCCAATGCAATAAAATAAACTCTTGTCCCTTTTGAAAAGAAATTTTTCTAGAGTTGAGATATTCATAATTGGATTCAATTCTGGATTTTCTGGTATCCAATAACTGTATTTGTGCAGCCATTAATCCTTCTGGTCAGCCTTCAATAGGCCTGTGTACTCAATTGCTTTTTTTTTCCGTGAAATATGCGTGAACTTGATATTTTTGCAATCTTTGGTTCCTTTGCCAAACGTTGCTGTAGCTGGTCAATAGAGATGAGTGAGCTCTGACCGAAATGCTTTCAGATGCAGGGTGATCATGTTGATCTCATTTCACTAAAAACTAGCTGAGAAGTATTACTGGGGATTTTGGTTGTTTGTACTTTAAAATTAATATACCCTGAAATTACAGGTAATACGAAAGTATAAATAAAAATGTCCATAAGCTTAAGAGGGTACTATTTTTGATATACTGCGCAATTCTGTAGGAATTTGGGTTAGATTTTTTGTGTTATAGGCTGATGGATGCTAGATGATGTTTTGAATACCAAGTAACATGTTTTTAAAAACAGCCAATGAACAGCCCCTTTTTTTTCCTCTGCAGGCTATGTATATTCTTGGCCAGTAACCGTCTATTTATTGAAATGTTCCCATTATTTGTAATTATCACTAAGTTCCTACTAATTTTTCATTTTAATAGTAGGTTGTCATTTTTAATATAACATGATCCATTTGCTAAGCTTAAGCCTGTAACTCAGTATTTTAAAGGTTATAAATAAATCCTTCTTACAGAATCAAGAGGCTTTTTTCAGACTATATAAAACCTCTTGTTCCTCTACTAAAAATTTTACACCAAAATATTAGATTAGTCTTTAAAAATTGCAGTTATAACTTCTGTTTGGCAAGTGAAGTAGAACGACTAGTCTGGGTCTGATATTTAGGGATCAAAAAGATCGGATGGCCAGAGGTGGAACATGCAACCACACCTCTGGAGAAATAACTGGAACAAAATCTTGTTTTGTTCTTGGTTTCTCTCTTTTTTTCCTCTAATTAACTAATATCTTCAAGACAGAAAAGTAGTTATATCAATTTTCACAAGCTTTCTGTCTTGTCAGTGTCACATGGTGGCCAACACAACACATCAGCAAACTTAAAAAGATGATTGTGGGGTCTCAGCTATCAGGAAGAGACAAGAGAGAGCTCCTAGGTTAATTAATCTTAGTGTTCTCTGGAGAAAAATTGTAAAATAAGGTACTCTGACATTTGTTCTCAGTCTGTCAATAACAGATGCACCAAAAAAAAAAGTTTCTTATCAACAAAGCATTGGTTTCCATTGGGGGAACTCTTACTGCTATGGTAATGCATATAAAGGTATGTGTAAACGAAAGCTGTTTTGTTCCCATGCTCAGCTAACTGCTAAAATGGGGACAGGAATGTGTTTTACGTTAAGTCATCCCAATGATGAATGTGAGCAGTATTCAGAGCTAAGATTTTCCTCTTTAACTTTCTTCTACCCTGTAGGCAGGTTGAATGTTTAAAAACTCAGGTTACAGCTGACTGAGAAAAATCAACACCGATTTCCCCTCGCGGAATTCTAAATAATCTTTAGTGTACTAAACTAAAGGTTCTTCTTCTCAGTCCTCACCAGTCTGCACGGTTAAAGGCGTAGATCATAGGAAGGAACAAGCAGCCAAATGCATTCAGAGGTGGTGGAAGTTGTACCAAAACAAGGTAAGAGTCCCCTGTCGGGAAGCAGTGAGGACATCCACTTCTGCATTTTACTCGTTTCAGAATCTAGAGTAACCTGCTGCTGGGCTCTAGGAACTACAGCAGTGCTTCCCAGTTGGATTCCTTACCACCATCTTCTCTTCCACCACTTTTTTTTTTTTTTTTAAAGTCCTCCCTGCTACTGCTTTTGCCTTTTTTTCTCTAGAACCCTGTTGCTTCTGCTGTGAGGACGGTTTCTAAATGGGGGAGTTGGGGTGAGAAACTAAAAGGAGCAATAGCAGCTCTCCCTTGATAGTGTTGCCTCCTTGGATCCTCTTCTCATGGAGTTCCTGCCTGCTGCATCTTGGCAACAGTGTTAGCACTGGAGCAGAGCCCAAGCTAATAAGCACAATGTATTGCTGATGTGGCCAGCATCTCTAACGTGCCTCAGAGGAGACTTTCTGGGAACTAATGCCTGTAACACCAATGCAAGCTTTCATGATAACTGTTTGACCTTCTTCCTGAATGCTCTCGTGAAGGGTAGACTTATTAGGGCTTTGCTCCTGTACTTGGGTGAGTTGGCTAACTTTCCAACTGAGTCTACAGGAGAACGACACGATAGCTAAAGCTACGGTAAGGGGTAAGAGTCCTAAAGCTATCGATTTTTTTTCTTATTATTTCAGTTGTTCATTAGAGTATTATTGGAATGTTGTTCAGCTATTGAAACAACTTGTTAAATCAAATTTATAAAACAGCAACAAATAAAACCACAAACAAAGAAACCAGGTGTTAGGCACCTTCACATCTGTTTTTAAGTGACCAGAACAGCACTTCAGAACTGAAACAGTCTTTGTAGCTAAAAATCATTCCCCTTTGTCATGTCATTATCTGACTAAGCAAAAAGTTGTTCTCCATCTTTTTTATAAGCCCCCTTTCAGTATTGAAAAGTCACAGTAAGGTCACGCTGGAGCCTTCTCTTCTTTAGGCTGAACATGCCCAGCTCTCCCAGCCTTTCTTCCTACGAGAATACAAAGGGTCCTTATCACGGAGTCCATCCTTTAGGGACAAACTGCTCCAGCACAGGTTCCCCATGAGCATCACCCTTATAGTAAAGAATTTCTTCCGAATATAGAATCTAAATCTACCCTCTTTTAGTTTAAACCTAAAACCCCTTGTCCTATCACTACAGTCCCTGATAAAGAGCCCCTCTCCAACTTTCTTTCAGGCCCCCTTTAGGTACTGGTAGGCTGCTGTAACTCCCCGGAGCCTTTTCTTTTACCAGTATTTTCTTTGTCTGTTTGTTGGGAAAAAATTGGAAAATATTTGTTAGGTAAAATGTTTGCATTTCTGGCCTTAACTTAGGCATTTTCCATTTCAGAAAGAAGAAATTGCTCTGGATGAGGTGAGTATTTTTATGATACCGAACAAAACAGTGAATCACATTTAACTTGTATAAAAGCGTAAGCAAAGAACATTTTTTTGTTTTTAAAGAGGTTTTATTGTGAGGTGAGCTGTGGTACTGAGACTCTTTGTTTTCCAGGCTGTCAGTGTTCACCTTTTGGTCTCAAGTTTTCTATGTGTTTTTCATTTTCACTATTAAGAATCATGAGAAAGTTTTGAAGTAGGAATTTGTAGCCTTTCCTAAGGAGAAATGTCACGGTGTTCTGAAGAAATTGATTTTGTGACAATTTAGTCACTTTTTGATCAATTTTGATTAATCGTGTTTTGATTAAACTGTTTTTCAAATTGCACAACGTAGCATCTTAGACTTGCTTTTTCCAGAAAATTAAGAAGTCGTACTTTCAGAAATAGAACAAATTTTATGTGACACAAATATGCTGTGTTATGTCTAGATGCTTTTTGTTGATTAGGATCTAGTAAAATCTGAGTAAAAATTCTCTATCAAAATCTCCAATTTGTATGTTCAGCATAATCACTGCAGTGGTCTGCCATGCGTGACTTGATTTCTGGTCATACCAGAGCATCACAGAGCCTGCTGAGGAGTCAGAATGTAATATGGGAATGGGATCATATTTCTCTATCTGTGAAATACAGGCTAGTACTGGTGGCCAGAAATTAATTGCATTTAATGGGAGTCACGAACACTTCTTAGACTGAATTTAAACCCAGAAGGTGCATGTCTATGGGTGTTTTTATCCCTCGCTGGGGATTCTCTGGACTGTGGGTGGCAGCGTGTTTGTGAAGTAGATGGGTGGGATCCCTTAAACCTAAGAAAATGTCAGGACATCAGTATCCATTGCACAGGGAAAAGTTGTTTTGCTCATGTGCCTCTTCCCTCTGGACTCTTGTTTGAATCTGTAGGTGCCATCTTCCAAGGGAGCTAATGTTCATTTCTTTCTTTCGATTCTAGGCGGTTGTTGTGCTTCAGGCAGCTTTCAGAGGACATTTAGCTCGACAGAAACTGTTACTGAGTAGTGGGATGCATGATGCAAAATCTCACAACAGGCATAGCCTTGGAAAAACGGTAATTGGGATCCAGTAATTCCATTATTTTCAGTTTTCTGTGTGAGGTACTATGCTTCCATGCTTAATTCTCCATGTCACACAGTACAGTTATTTTAATGCTCTGGTTAGCAGCACCATTGTAATTCCAGAAGGATAACAAATGAATTCCCTAGCTTTACTTTCTGTCTTCTTTAGTTCACAGAAGTAGAGCTGTAATTTCACTGCATTATGGACTGTACCTAAGTGTCTTGTGGTTTTTGTTGTTTTGTTTGAGTTTTCTAATTCTTCCATCAGCCAGTAACAACCTTTAACTCAATTTGGAATGTTATTGAAAACTGTACTTATACTCATGTTCATTGAGTCATTGTAGTAACGGGCAAACCTTTGTCACTGAAATTCAGAAATAAGGATTTAGAGATCATCTTTGCCTTAAAATGTAATCTTGCATGTGGCTTGCTCTGCTAAAGACTTGCAGTGTCTTAGTCATGTCAAACGTGCTCCAGATAGCTCAGCACCGTATGTGAAAAAATTTCCTTACCAACTAAACTTGTTTTCTCTGTAAATCATTTGCCAACTTATATGAACATCCTTTTGGCCTTTAGCAGGCTAAAATTAATTTGGACTTTTCCATGCAGGTTGTCCATGTGGTCGCACTTTAAATGCAATTTTATATAAATAAATAGGCCAAATGTGATAGGACTGAATACTTTTGCTTGATAGAAGCAGAAAGCATATCCATCGTGAAGGTTGCCTTACCTTGTTTGACTTTAGGTGGTTTTCTTCCTGAGAAATAAATGAACTTATCTAGTCTCATTAATTGAATCAGATGCTTCAAAGCTTGTATGACAGTCAGGTTTGTGTTGCTGCTTATAGAACCATAAAGACTGCAGACCAAAAGACAGAAATGTTTGTTCCACTGCAGTTTTCAAAATCAGGACTAAAACTGTCAAAGCTGTCAATTTCTAAAAGGTCAGTTCTCTTTGATCTGATTACTCTGCAGAACTCCTGTATGTCTCGTGTGTCAAACTCTTTGAGCTCGTCTTCTGACTGCGAGGAGAAAGAGGAGACTGTGACATTCATCCAGTCCATTTTCAGGGCTCACTTAGCACGTGCAGTACTGCTTGAGCAGAGGTAAGTGACAAATAGATTTTTTTTTATTTGCGATATGTAGAAGCAAAACTGTGCTTATTACAGGAGAGGAGTAATTTTTGAATGGGGTTTTAGTGTGGGTTCCTTGGCAGAGAAAGAGAACAAGGCCATTGTTCAAACACACAAAAGAGCTTTCTCATGAGTAAAATGCTGTGGGTATGCAACTAAAGATGTTTCTTGCTGCAGCAGTAATCTTCCTATATCTTGTTGCATGTTCTTTGCTATAGAGATGAGGGAAAGCAGAGGAAAATAATTACTCTTTAGAGGAAAAAAATTACATACGGTTGCTATCAAACTCAGTGCTGCTACATTAGCCTAATTTAAATGAGTCTGAAGCTCTGACAGGTAAATGTTAAGGACTATGTGGAACAGGAACAGGGAAGAGCTAGAATACAATCTTGCATTCAGTCTACTGGCTTAACTCAGGAAAAACGTGGCAGTTTGCTTACTACTTAGGTTTGTTGTGACTGCCTTGAAAAATACTTTATTTCTCTTCAGGGTTTACTGCACCAGAAATTGTTAATATTAGTTCCTATGGTTACAAGGCAAGTTACATAGTTTTCACCTCACGTGTGACCGAGTTTGCTTCCTCAAGTGATAACCTTTTACCTCTTTGGTGCTAGTAACACCAGAAACTTAGCTGAATGCATTCTGAAGACAGACTGCAATTCCTGTTCTGTGCTATAGGCTATGCAATGTGTATTTTTGCAGACCCGCTGTGTCCAGTGCAACAAGTGAGAAAGCAGATTCTGCTGTCTACGTTACAGAGAAGAAACCAGTCTCAGCAGCACTCCAGAGAACTCCTTCAGTCATCATGTCACCTCTTCTTGGTAATCTCATTTCCTTCTGTGCTCGAAAGTATGTGGGGTTTGAGTGAGTGCAGACATAATTTTACAGAGCATCTGCACACACACACACACATTAACATGCATACTTGCACTCTGCATTTACTCTTTTAATTTGATAACATGTTCCTTGTATGGGCATATTTTCAAATGAAAGATTAAATCTTTGACAACGTCAGTACCAGCTTCCTCACAGTGCTTTGCCTGCTTGTCAAAACTGCAGATTGGATGATCTCTTTCTGTGGTGAATAGTAATTATTTAAGGAACATGGTGTTTCTCTGTATTGCCTTTCTACTTCCTCTTCAATCCCCCACCCCCCTGTAGCTGTAATATGGTACTTTCCCTTATGTTTTGGGCCTCAAGCCATAGACAAGTTGAAGGAGTTTTCACCTTGCTGACTTAGTTTCTGAAGGAGACAGACATCTGGTAAAAATAAACCATTCTAGTCAGTCATCTGTATTTAGTCATGTTTTTCAGCAGTCTTCAGTTGCTGCATTAAGGGGAAAATTGAAGTTGTAGATAGCCTTGCCAGCTAGCACTGCTGTGGTATAAACTGGGAAAATGTCTTTGTCTTTTATGGCTGATATGCAGTTTTTCCTTCTTGAGTTTTGCTTGCTGCTTCTGAGAAGATGGAGTTAAAGCCAAAGAGGCTTCTAAGAGGATGACAGAAGTACTGAGCAGGAAAAGCAAAACAATGATGTAGATAATACAGTCTTAGACATGCAGCTTCAAAGGAGTTAAAAACAAGCTGAAGAAAGCTAGTTCTGTCCTGAACAGGATATTTTAGGTTTTATGGACCAGCTGGAGAAAAAAGAGCAACTTTGAGGGTGACCTGAAAAACATTAGCTTGTTGTTGTCAGTGAAAAGCTGACAGTCCCTGCAGACTTGTGCAGAAACAGAGCATGCCATAAGCAGCTCAGGCTGTTCCTCTAAGATATGAGATGGGGAGTAAGCCAGATTTACAAGGGCTGTGAATGCAGAGATTACCCTTCAGTGAAGGAGAATGTTTGTAAGAAAGTTTACTGTATTTCACATTCAGAAGCACCTTCTACTACTTTGTGAAGGAGTCAGTAATACTTGCTTCTGAAGATGTTACAGAGTGACTTCTAGTTATGTCTAGTAACAGTATCCAGAAAAGAATCCTGGCAGCATCCTGTTTTGCCTGGCCTCTACTGCAGTAGTCTTTATAGGTACACTCAGTCTAAACCCAGAGTAAATCAATTGTGAAATTCTGCCCAAAGACAAAAAATCTTCTTAAAAAAAAAAAAAATGAAGCTTTGTGCCTCTGAAGAAGTATTTCCAAGACCTAGAGAAAGTGCTGTAATAGGAAGCTAGTCTGTAAGTGCAGTAGTCTGACCATTAGAACAGTACTGATAGAGCACTGTCACTACCTACCTGTGAAGTCTCCAAAGCGAACTTTTATTGTGGGTGATGATGACAATAAAATGATGAGCGAAGAAGGTCTGGAAGAACTGATGCAGCAAAGAATTTCACTTAACTAGAAAGTCATGTTTCTTTTCTTCTGTAGGTTGAGGTCAATGTAACAGTCTCCTGCATTCCTTGTTTTCATTCACAGACTTTGTCACCCTTTTTCTATTTGTGGGCTTGTTGTGCTTTCTTTATTCCACGTTACAGTTGCTGTGTATACCTCTTCTATATCAGCAGGTTTTTTCTTTGTCAGGAACCTCTCATTTCACTGTGAGGCCCGTGGCATGTTTGTTCTCCCCAAGTAAGATTCTCTGTGTGCCCTCTGTTTTCTTTTCTATTCCAGTGTCAAACTCTCAGTGTATGGCCTCATGTGTGTTTACTTTTTGTACTACAGGTCATCTTGATTTATTTTCCTTTTGTCTGGGAGATAGTCTTTTTCAGAGAACTGATATTTGAAGCTGAAAAATAGGTGGAGTTGAGGAGAAGATATAGTGCTAGCAGGTATTAATAGCTGTAATCGTTAAGTTCACAAATTTCTTACAGAGGGGACAGAAGCTGTTGTTTCTGCTCATCAGATGTAAGGGGCCTCATGTATCTGACTTCTCCCTCTGGTTTTCCAATTTTTACTGGAATCATTAGGATTCTGTTTATGCCATAAACATTTCTTCAAATTGGAATTGAGTTGCACAGAACCAATAGAACTTACTGTCTTAAGGCAGTACAGCATGTCAATAATATTTGTGGTATTTTATAGATACGAGAATGAAAGACGTTGACACTCAGCTTTCATCTTATTTGTCCCTGTTTTCCCTTTTCTCTATCTATATTTGACTGAAGTTTTCATTATGACCTTTCTGCTTAGCTTAAGCTTGCTTGGGTCAACTTTTCCTTTTCTGGCCTTCTAATAAATATTTATTTTTATGACCTGAGATGGTTTCAGTATCAAACCGCTTCACTTTGTGACGTGTAACCGCTAGCAAAGATTTAAAGACAATAAGATAAACCATGCGTGGCCAGGATGTCAGCATACCACTTGGTATGCGCGTTCTTTCATTAAAGAGGGAAAGGGTAATAGTTGCAAGCGGAAAAAGATAGATGAGAGCTATTCATAACTGTAAGCGATTCTGGAAACTTGATGGCTCAGAGAACATTACACTTCCCACAAGGGCTTGTTTTTATCAGCGTTGTTTATTGATGCCCTTGTTTCCTTTTGCAATTATTTCAGCCAGGTCTTCAGAGAAGCAATCGCAGCCCCCTCTCTCTCTATCTGTGGATGAAGCTCACTCAGATGATTCAGATGATATTGTCATTGTTTCTCCATTGTTACAGATGAAGAAAAACTCCACCCACTTTTGTAATGGGTCCCGATGATCTTGAATTATTTGATTCACAAACAAAAATATTTCTATGAAGGTAAAGCATATCAAAGATGAAAAAGAGGAGTATTAGCCTAAAGTTGTCATTATTTCAGATGTAAATGAATAATTGTTTGATATGTCTGACTACATGGCTAAGAGCTGCTGACTGACCATTATGCTTATCCTTCTGGTACAGAGAGTTTGAATTTTAAATAAGACTAAAACAAAGCAATGTTTTGTCTCACAGATTCAAATATCAATTTTAAATGAAAGCCGTAAAGACTTAAAATATTTCATGTCAAACAAAGTCTTGTTTCAGGTTGGCTGAAATACTTTGTTTAATCACAAAGTGAAAACAGCTAGGCTCCAATTTTCAGCTTGTGTTTGTGAAGGGTAACAGCTTGTGTTTGCTACAAGGTCCTCTCTATTTAAAATTTTTATACTGTCATATTGTAATATGTTTTTTTTCTTTTTACACTAAACATTTAAAGTCTATGCAGACCAATAAAGTCTTCTAGGAAATCACTTCTGTGTCATAGGGCTACTCTAGGCTTCCTGTATCTGCATGGTTTCCTTATTTATTGCTTTTTCCAAATGTGTTTGCTGTAATATGTATAGCACTGTTTTGTATTTGAAACGTCTAATCACGTAATCACTTTTTTATATTTGTCAGAGAAGGGTGTAATAGCAGGAGTGATCTGTGAAGGATGCCCTTGTGACTGCTTTTTCTGCTTACATATCAGTGAGTGGAGTACGCAGGGTCGTCTCTAATAAGTGCAAATATTTGACGTAGAAGATACCGTGATTTATGTTCTGTGTTAGCTTACATCACTTGACTGAAATGTTGACTAGATTGCTCATGCACTGAGCACTAAGGGATTTTAAGTCTAATTTTGCTTTGCTGTTGTTGATCTCTCTTCTCAGCACCGCTTTTGTGTGCGTGCACATCAGCAGTATAGGCTGCAAGTGCACCGTGAGACCAGTCGCAGGCTGGGAGAGGGGTCACAAGAGACAGCCATCTTCTGTCATCAGGTAAAGCTCTGAGGCTTACTGCTGGAAAGCCTGGGCACTACCCGCTCTGTTCTGAGGGACGTGGACTGAGATGAGCGACATATTCAGACCTATGTAGCCTGAGCAGAAGCAGTAGTTTGGCTTATAATAGATAACAAGACTACATCCAGAAATAACACTAATTGACAATATTTTTAGCAGGCTCTATGAAAGGACCAATGACATAATGGACTGTGGACAGTATGGTTAGAGGAGTCTTTCCAAATCTTTTCCACAAACTGTACCTCTTCTTGCTGGAAGGAGGAGCTTTTAGTCCAGGCTATTGTTCCAGCATCCTTCAAAAGCATGAAAATGCCTATTTATGAAGGGTGAATTGGGTAAATTATGTGATATTTACTGGAAGTAGAATTTCATTGTGCAAACAGCAAAGTTTTTGTAGAGACCCTAATGGTTCTTTGTCATCAAGGAGTAATAAAGTCACCTGTAAACAGAAAGCAGGCTTTTAAATAGAAGATTTTTATCACCTTTTCCCTCTTCTTTTTTAAATTAAAAATCAGTCACCGCTGTTTTGCAGAATACTAATAAGCCAGAGCTGTCTCAGTTCTCTGATTTCAGTGAAGCACTATCTGAGCTTATCATAGTTCATGCCAATACTTGCAGCCAAAGGAAACTGGATGGCTGCAGCACAATGCAGCTGATTTCATTTAATCCCATCAGTGGAAATGCTGCCTTTGCTTTTTCCAAAGGCAGTTTTGGGAGCTCTCCATACCCAGAGCAGTCTGAAGAATGTCATTTATACTTGTGTTGGGTAAATTTTTCCTGCTGGTAGTTTGGTCACATGACTGTCATCTGCAGCAAGGATAAATATATATGAAATAAAAGGGATAAAATCCTCTCAGTAGAAGCTTAGACTGTTTCCCTCTTTTTCTGGAAGTCAGGTTATAAGAAAGTAATTCTGCTAAATAGAAGCAGAGCTGTATTGAGTTGCTTATGTATAATATTTCAAGTCTGTAACTGTGACTCTGTCATGGATACCTCCAGAGAGAGTAACTAGAGCTGAGGGCTCTGACACATCAAGGAGAGAGTATGTAGTGTACGTCAGGACCGAGGCTGATATAAAATACCTACCTACCTGTTACCCTTCAGGGAAATACTTGGACAGCAAATATGATGATGACATTTACTTTACTGTACCATAACAAAGAACAAATATGGAAGTATCAGGAAGTAGATACAGAGTAGAAAGACTTGTGTTTTAACTGGGCATACGACTAGCAGTAGAATAGCTGTGTTCCAGGGTAAAGGAGAGAGAGTTGCTTGGTGTGACCCAAAGTCATAGACAGAAGGGTGAAAAGGAGCAAACACCTTCTGAGGTTAATGAAAATGTCTCTAGAGCTTCCTAAATTCAGTTCTCTCTGATAACCATTAAAAATAAATAAATCTGATACCCAATCGGGCAGGCTTCAAACACATAACTTTGTTTGAAAGATAACTATATGCTCACAGGATATAGAAAGTTTGGTTTAGTACACTAGAAAGATAAACCTCTGCAGCGTTAATAGCCTTTAATGTTTTTTCATTATATACTGTAATGGAATGTGTTGAAAGGAGCATTAATTGACACTGTAGGTTTCATTCTGTGGCTGTCTGAATGCCAGCCCTTGTAAATCTGGGGAGAGGCGTGGAACAATGAAGGAAGAAAAAATTAATTTCAGAGGAAATGGCATTTTTCTTTTCTTTAAGTCAACAGAGAGCTGAGGACAGTAAAAATCTGTGTGGCTGTCACCAGCCAAGATGGCCCCATAAAAAGACTTAGTTTAAATTAAAAAACAAACAAACAAAAACCAACAACACGTTTTCTGTACCAAGTACTGGTAACCTTGTGGGAGCATCAAGGTCCTGAATTAAAATTAAATTCCACTGTCAGCTACCTAATAGCACACTTTCCATCCTGCTGATACACAAGGTCTATGTGGGATAACACTGCCTACTTAAAACAGCAGTTTTGCAGTTTACCTACTGTTTAGTTAGGAATCGTGTAAATATAGAGATCTGACTTTGATGGGACGTGATCTCTCTTGATCTTTTTCTGTCCATAAGTGCCTATGCCTGTGAATTTTTATTGCACCATCAAGACCTGAAAAATACAACATTTCCTACGTAGCTATACAAATAATCCCTTACGCAGGCAACTTTTTATACAGTTGTAATGGAGAAGTATCAAGCTTGGCATATATGAGAAAGCCATTGATTTTTATGATCACTTTAATAATTAGAACTGTGCAAATCTTGTATGTAAGTTACTTTGGGATCTTATAAAAGTTGAAATAATTGCAGTGTATTTTCTCCCGACTATTGAACTTTCAAATTAAGTTCAAGCTTGTAAATTAATGGTTCGTGCATTCCTGCTGCAGTTGCTGTGCTTGTATTGCTGCTCCTGTTGTTTTCACTTTGCACCTAGGCTGACCTTTTACCTCAGGCCATTTTGCTGAGCCAGTCCTGAGTAGTCCAGTCTCCTCCATTCTGCAAGACAAGTAATGAGGCTAGTAAAAAGTTAACTCTTAAACATGTAGGGTGTGAAATTTCTTCTTAATGTAAGTTCGAAGTCCTCCCATTAGTAGGGTGGACAATGCTCTTGACCAAATCCTAGTGCAGTTGCCAGCAGTGATGGGCTTTTGCTTTCAGTCTTGATTTCTCATGTTTGATTCAAGAGAGGAAATCTCTTGTTTCTAAACTAACATGTTTCTAAAACTAAAAGCCTTACCATTACCTCAAATATGTGTGGCTTTGTGCAGAGTACAGCAACTTTCATTTATGTCTGTTGTGCTGCTTGCTTGCTGGTTGTAACAGTCATAGCAACCATTAAACCAGTGAAATGTGGGTAATAAAATAATAATAAAAAAACCTCTGACTGTTCCAATTAATCTGCCAGGGGGAGTGGAGGGCGAACAGATGTGCATAAGGCACATTGGCTGTTGCTTATATGTGGCCTTTAGCATTTATTCTGTCCTCACTGTGCTTGAAGGAATAGCCTTGAACAGCAAGTGTTGCTATGTTCTTGTTAACTATACTCCGTTGTATTCCACTGATTAAGTTGTACCCTGCTCCTCTTGCCCTTTCCACTGGCTGGCTGTCCTAATGACTTTTTTAAAATCTGAGAGCATATGTATCCTACATCTGTTCTGATCTCCAGGAACGTGTTCATGTTGTTCCCCTCGCTGGGGCTCTGTATAAACAAAACTTCCTCCCTCAAGATGTTGCTCAGATTGTAACAGCTCCCCTACTATTTGGTAGATTTTTTTGCCGGCGTGCCTCAGAAGACACTTCACACTGGGTATCACGTAAGCCCCTTTAGGGCTTCTATTCTTGGTAGTATGAACAGATGTGTCATAAAATCTTGATGCCCAAAATGATCTGGAAAGAACCAGGAGGGACATCATGCCTGTTGTAAGGGGCTGTCTTATCTGTCTCGCTATCAGCCAGATCATACCACACCTGAGTCTTGCTCTTCTGCCCCACCTTGGTTTATCAGTTCTGCAGAATGATCTTCTCTGTCAGTAATGCTGTGGAGCTTGCAAGTCTGTTCTGTAATATAAATTTAGAAATAATACACTGTAAGATTTGCCATTTGATTACAGTGCAGCTGTTAAAAAAAAAGCTATGCTTAAATGGCCTCTGGTTGTCTGCATAGAAAATTAGAATAGTGTTAAATAAACTGGAGGATTGACCATGAATGCTTGCAATTCAAGTTATAACGTCCTGTACAAACATTAGTTGAGCATTGTCGTTATCTAGCAGTGATCCTTATTTATATCTCACACAAATTATGGCAGAGCCTATTTATCTAACCTGGAACTATTTCCTAACCAGGCTCTCTGTAATTTACATGGAGTTGTCAGTTTCTTCCTCCTCTTGGCAGATATTTGATAGCCAGGTATAGCATTCCTATGCTAGTAAACCTTCATTATTATACAAAATGTACTAGAATGTTATGAAGAAATATCTTAAATAATTAAACAGAAACTGACTGACAAAACAAAGTGCAATTTGAGCTGTGTTATTCTTTCTTTTTTATATTCACTTACTTGCTAATTTGCTGAACTTACCAAACTGAACTGGGTCTCGCTGTGATTAGAGAGAATTTGCCAAGTTCCTTTGTAATTGTTTCTTTGCAATTAACTAAATAATAGAATGTTCTGTGTGTAGCTCTCTGGGGAAAGGAAAGGAGCGGGCAGGTGCAATAGGATTTCCACATCTTCCACCCATTTCCCTCAATCTCACAAAGTATAAAAAGGCCAGTAGAACATGAGAGAAAGGGAGTATTGCCTCAGGACTGGAAATGACAGAATTAACCTTTTCATACGATTTCTTTGAGTTTGCTTAAAGCTTTTTATGTTGGCTCTGGTTGTGGCTATTCTTTGTTTAAACCCAAAAGTCCCTAGGAGGACTTCAGAGGAAAGTAATGAAGATCCAGATGTACATTCCCTTCTCCACTCTGGGGAAATACCTCAAGCTGCGAGGAGAAGTCAGCTGGGAAGAGCCCCGGCAGTGTGGCTTTGCTGGGAAGAGCGAAGGCTGTGGACTGAGCAGTCGAGGGGACGGTGGAGTCTGAGGGGTGGAATCTGAGCAGCCCTGGCTTTATTTCCCTTGACTTTCCATAGAAAAATACAGAGGAAGCCCTGGGAGGAGAGGAAGGGTAATCTTGATCAAGGTACAGTCTAGCTCAGTGGGAAGGAGGCATGACTTGATGTAAGGGCAGAGCTTAAGGAGCAGCAGCGGCAAGCGGGGCTGAGGTGTTGTTTAACAGTGGCAGCTGAGTGCTGAGACAGGTTTGTCTCGCTGACCTCCCTCAGACTGCCCGTAATTTAGCCCCTAGTCTCAAGAGGGTAACTCATCCGTCTGCTGGCACTTGAATTTCAAACTTTTTTTTTTTAAATCTGCATTGTTGGTTAAAACCTTTCATAACACATATTAGGCCTGACAGTCAGGGGAAGACTTCTCGCTTCACGGTATATTAAAATCTGAATTATTTCATCTCATAGTGAATAAAAAGAGCCAGGGGTATGGGATTACTGTTACAAAACGTGCTCTCATTGCACAAGTAGGAGTGTCTGAAGTCAGAGGGAAGCTTCTGAAGCATGAAAAAAGATACATTTGCTAGAAATGTTTTCTCAGACTGCCTGATGGTCTCAAGGGGAGAGGGGTTAGCAGTGGTTGCCTTAATTTTGGATGTTTAAACTATTCTTTTTATGTTCATTTTCTTTAATTTTGAACACCTCTCATCTGCATGTTTTGTCCAGTGATTCTCTGGCAAAGCCACTGTCAAAGCAAGTTAGCGAATGCTAATGTGGCTCTTAGGGTTACTTTTCAGCAGGATTGCCATCTAGCAAGCTGACATTTGCAGTTTGCTTTGGTTGATTGTAGAACTGCTTTCTATGCAAGGGTGATTTAGTGTTAGCTTTTATTCCTGGGATATCACAGCAGTGGCTTGTTTGTTCATTTTGTTTTGGCAAAACAGAGAGCACCTATTTGTGTGGGGAGGGGAAGAGGCTGCTGTAATCTGAACATGAAAGCCTCGATAGCTGTTTTGTTGTCATGTAATTGAGAATTACCTGAGTAGGATTGAGTGAGAGATGCTAGACATCTAAGAAATGCAAACACTGCTTCCTGATGTGGTACAATAGTATGAAGCACCCTTTCTACCATGAAAGCATGGCTAGAGCTAGATCCTGTGGATTGTCTCATTCCTACTTTGCTGACCTTGATTTTCTTCTTCTTTTTCTTATTTTCCCATATCATTGTAAATAATTGTGGGGGAGAAATTAAAACTGTTGATGCCTCTGTTTCTCTCTAATCCCAAATCCTCATTCTACTATAATTTAATCCAGTTGTCTCTGCAGCAAATGACCGTGAGAGAGCCGTGCACACGAGCTCTGCAAAGCCTGGTCCCTTTCCCACTTACCCCCGCCCCCGTACGGCGCCTCAGACTGCTGTGCTGATGGGCTGGTGCTTACACCCCCATTTAATAGTATCCAGCTTTTCCTGTGATGTGTTCCAAAACATTTTGTTCCGTTTGATTTATATCAGTGCTGTCAACTGAGATCTCCGTGTTGAGTGGCTGCTGCATCTGCTTTTATTCCACGTCCATCATATTGCTGACAAAGGTACTTGGACTTGCAGCCTGGTGGGGTTTTTCTGTCCAGAGGCCTGTGGCAGCAGTAACATCTGTAGGACAGATTCCAGCCTTGAGTGTTTTAGTGCCGAATTGCATAAACTCAGTGGCGTAAGTGGTTTACGCGGAGAGAGCTCTTGCTTGGAGTGAGGTCTCTCAGCTCCTCGTCTTAAGGTTGTTTGAACCGGAGGTGAAATATGTTAGATCATTGGGCCTTAAAGTAATTTCTTCCTCATCCTTGTTGGCACGGTGAAAAAGGAGGAGGGGAAAAAAAGGGAACAAAAAGTTGGCTGTTGATCTCCTGTCCTTCTGCGAAGAAGTAAGAACTCTTCTTGCAGAAGGCTGGAGGGAGTTGAGGTCTTCTATCTCGTACCCTTGTATATCGTGTACTTGTGCACATACTGCGTGGCAGTGAACTCTGACGTGTGTCTTAGTGCTATTTGAGAACGATAAGATTTCGTTTTAGCTATGTTGATAAAACTCATATGAAAATCTTGTCCTAGTCAAAAACTATTAAAGTTGGTTATATTTCAGAACATCAGCAGAAATATGTTTATTTGGTCCTTATGCATTAAATAGTCCACTTTAGCTTTTTGTTGCCTTATGTATAAAATGCATCTGTGAGAAGAGTGTAAAGTATAAACTCCTGGCTGCATCTAGGGAATGTAATAAAATTATACTTGCAAAAGAGGCATCTCTATAATCTCTACTGACCTGCCACTAGTTAGGAGAAAAAAAAAAAAAAGCAGTTATTATTATCCTTTTTAAAAATTATTTATCATTTATTTTTTTTACAAATGGCATGCACAGCACTCCAGTATTTTGTATTTTTTCCTGGGTCATAAAAGTTTCTCGTTCTAATAGAGATAATTTAGATGAGGGTTTCTCAAGCAATGATCTGTGAGATGTTTGCTTGAAGTCCGTTAGGAGGCTTTTCCCACATTTGAAATCCAAGTTGCATTAAGTGATACTTAAAACGCATTGTTTTCAGCTTTTCCAATCAGCAGGTGCTGTGCGCTGCCTCAGAGGTGTGACGAGGAGGTTGTGGTTCACATAACCGTATGGAGAGAGCTGGATTGCAGCACGTACTTACAGCAAGAATGAAAACACTGGATCATTTCCTTTTAAAAGAAAACAAATATTTTTATACCTTTCGGTCATAGTAGGAACAATGCAATCTTTGTAACAAAGCAAATGAATTTGTGATTGCTGCTGCTTGCTGTTATTTTTTTTGTTGTTGTTTTACAAAGCTCTCCTCAGGTTATCCAGTGTTTATTTACTTACTAGTTCCTGACACATCCCCCCAAGAGGGTGTGCACGTATTTTTTAGCTTTAATACTGCAAATAGTTTTGTTCTGTTTGGAAAATACACGAAAATACTTTCTCAGCTGGTTGGTGTGTAATCCTTGGGAAAGCCATAATGTCCGAAGGGCTCTGGGGAGAGCACAGCATCGGCTCTGTTGCGTTGTGCACAACTCTGTTGTGTTGTGCAGGAAGCAACTGTTACTGCTTACATACCTGGGTGTTGAATTCATGGGTGATTTATGTGGTCATCCAGCCACAGTGCTACCTCCATGGCTCATGGAAGCTAATGAAGCAACATAATTGGCTTTGGGTCAGGGGCTGGAAGAGGCCAAGACTTTGTCTGAAGAGAGAATGGTGAAAATTAAACGAGTCTGCGTGGATTGGGCAGGCTTGGAACTGTCCCAAAGAGCCTTTAACCACCTCTGTACCTCAAAAAAACTTGCCCTGATTTGGGGGGAAAAGCACGAATACATGAAGCGAGCATCGGGGGCCCCGCGCTCCCCTCAGCGCCCCCCAGGCCTGCGGGGGTCGGGGGCTCAGTGAGGGGCTTTGGACAGAGCTGGGCGCTGCTGGGGGGCTTCCCCCCTTCCTCAGCCAGCTTTGGGGTTCCCGGCCTCGGCGTTTTGGGGGCGTTTTGGGGGGTCCTGGGTCGGGAACGGGGCGGAGCGCGGCGGTGCCAATGGGAGCGGGCGGGCGGCGCCAGGCGCGGAGGCGGCGGAGCCTCCTCGGCGAACAAAGAGGGAGCGAGCCCGGAGCCGGCCATGAGGGGCCGCCGGCCGGCGGGGAGCGGGTGAAGAGAGGGGCTCCATGGCCGGCGGGTCGGGGTGAGGAGAGGTCGGTGAGGGGAGGCTGAGGCGAGGCGAGGCATGGCGGGCGTCAGCTACTCGCCGCCCTGGTGGGTGAGCCTGCTGCACCGCCTGCCGCACATCAGCCTGCGCTGGGAGCTCACCTCCGCCGATTTTCGCCCGCACGACGCCGAGTACCAGCAGGTGAGGGCCCCCTCGGGGGGCTGGGGGTGTTGGGGGGCCGGGAGGAAGAGGAGGAGAAGGAGGAAGGAGGGGGCGCCGTGCGGGCTGCGCGCCTTGGGGCTGCCTCCCCTCCACCCCGCCGGCTCGGGGCAGCTCCTGCCGGCCTTGCTCGGGGCCCAAATTCCTCCGGGAGAGGTAAAAATGAGCCGAAAGGGGAGGTAGGGGAGCCTCACAGGCAGCCCTGGCCCGGGGGGGGCCGGTGGAAAGCAGCTGCCTGAAAGGGGGAGAGCCACGGCGAGATCCAGTGCACAGCGCGATGCTCGCAGAGCGCTCATGTGCTGCTGCTTTTATTTTTCTTTTTGTGTGTGTTGTGTGCCGTGTTTGGTTGGCTAGCCACGTAATTAAAACGATTACGGAGGGAGTCTGTGTGCTCCAACAGCTGTGTGCTCTGCTGTCGCCTTGGAGCAGAGCTGCAGCGGCTCCGCTGCCTCGCTTGGCCACGGGCTCTGGGTTTGGGAGCACCATTTTGCTTCTCGGAACATGCAGCGTCCTGAGCGTGCAGCCTTATGCTAACACCCGGGGAAAGGCCGAGCAGCTAAACAGCTCTCCTTCATCCCAGAAGTGTAAGGGTTTGGCAGTACTGTACAAAGCAGCGTGCTTTGGCTTTTTGTTGTAAAGAGAAGAGCAGTTCTGTGGGCTGAAGCTAGAGCAAAATGTGAGCGAGGTGTTTGGAGAGCGATGGGTAGATGCTAAGAAGCCTCTTTAAACCAATAAACAAGGCAGACTTCTGACCCAACTCGAGTATTTGGGGCGTCAGTTTATTAATTCGCTTTAGTTCCCATGGCTTAGCAGGGTTCAAGATGGCCACACACAGATGAACCACAGCACAGCAGCTTAGCTGGATCTCCACGACCTCAGAGGGTAGCTGCCTTTACAGCAGGCGACACGAGATGCTGAAGAGCAGAAGTTCAGAGTTCACGGAAGGATGTTCCTGGGAGCGTATTGTCACAAAGCGAGCGCTAGCTGACCTTTGAATGGACAGCCGACACGCCGGTTTTCACTCAAATTGCTTTAAAAACGTTTCTGGGCTTGTGTTCATTTCTCAGATAATCTTTCTACTGTAATCACATTCAGGCTTCTGCTGCTCCCCTCCTCTGTGTTTGCTTCCCCTTCCATGATGACATTAAGGACTCCTCGCACAGCAGTGGATGGCCTCTTAAGTCTTAACATCAGCTCAAAAGAAAATGTCTTATCAAATCCCAAACCGACCGTCTGGATTACTGAAGCGCCTGTCTTCAAGAGAATGATTTGAATAGCAGCTTTACTGATTTCAGCCTCGGTGAGGGATGGCAAATAGGCTCCAGTAATGCAGGCGGTGTTATCTGTGTGGCTGGTTATATAACGAAGCTGCTGTGGCTCTGCAAGTTGGCTCTGGAGTTTGTAGCCACATAGATTAATTCTAATGCAGTGAAACGTATTCCAGGAGCGGGAACTGTAATGCTAGATGTTCTCTCATGCTTTAAATTGTTCTGAATTCTAGCTTTTTCCATTAGCTTTGTTATGAATTTGCAGCTCTTGCTGTGTTTGCAGCCTATGCTGGCAGAGTTTCCCTGTTTCTTTAGGCACACTTCATGTTTAGGAGGCAAAATTATATAAAGCCCTGAAAATAACCGAGTCATTTTTTTTGATTTAAATCCTATTTATTGTTCTTTTTTCTTTGGAAGTCTCATGAGGTGGCACAAATTGTGCGTGTATTTGTTTTCTGTTCCATTCGTGGTTGATGCCCTTGTTCTGTAGTATAAATTGTTAAACTGCACGCTGGATTTGAGGTCAATGGGGGATGCTAGCCGGGAGTGTATGGGAACGGGAAAGGACAGAGCGTCTCTAGCTGCAGTAAGGGAGGATTACCTTTCCTAAACTGAAAATACCTTCAAGTTTCCATGACTTCAGGACATGGGGTAGTTGGATTGTTGTCATAAAGAGGCAGACAGCAGGGCACAGCGTCTTGCTCTGATTTGTTATGAGGAAGGAAGCAACATGTGCCTTCTGATTCTTCGCTGGTTCTCTGGAAAAGAGAACAAAACGAGATACAACGGCTTGGATTCGAATGCTGTAATGTCACTTGTTGAAGTGCCACGTGCTCCTGCAGGTGAGGAGCCTGCTGATATAATAGGCTTTCCACCTCTACCTATCGAGGATTACTGTAATGCGCAAGCCGCTATTCCACTGAAGCAGCAGACGAGCCATTGTCCCCCTGAAACCTCTCTGGAGCACGTGTAGCTCTCAGATAAGCACATAGTGCCTGCCTTTCAAGTCCAGGTCTTTGTTGCGTCGTCTGGGACCCTGGATGGTGGGGCGATCTGTAAGGACACGGATCTGACAGCCAGTTGTGCTGCTCTGTCCACCGGCTGTGCGCATTGTGTACCAACGGGGGCTTCCTCCTTTTGTCTGAGAGCTTGAGAAATGCTTGGGGCGATGCTGTGCCAAGGGCTGAGATCAGTGCAGCTTCAGGCTTTGGCCACGTACTTTCTTCACCTGAGTCGGTCTCCGAAATGCTCTCGTGGTATTACTTACTTCTTATCTTCTCCCGCTGCGTATCATGTTGCGTTAGGCTAGAACACCGTGTGCGAGTGTGGAGGAGCAGAACAGATCCTCCCATCAGGACTAGATTGTTTAAAAATGTATGTGCGTGTCCTTCAAATGCTCCGCTTCAGTCACGACAGTCTGCAGACGTCGTACAGCTCGCTGCTTCATTTTGGGGGGAAGGAAGCTTCAGCCTCGCCTGAGCTGGGGTTGTGATCGCTCTTCTCCAGGGGCTGGCGTACCAGCAAGTCCCTTCAGAGCTGCCTCCAAGTCCTGGTTTCCACGTGCTGCTTAAAGGACGTGCTCCATGGAGCCATCCCTGTAGAGGATCTTATCAGACCAGTTCTTTGCCCCATCTTTCCATGAATCACTGGGACTGAAGATATCTCGATATGAACAGTTCTGTTCTGGCTGTACTCTCATCTGAGTCATACTGCAGTGCTCTGCAAAGCCTTTTCATTGTGTAGTGAGTCACAAACTCTGGAGTGAAGGGAATGTAAAAATGGAGCAAAGCCTGTGTTCCTCCTGACAGCATGATGGTAATACCAGTTCTGGTTTCTGTGCCTTTTGCTGCTGAACAGATAATGATGATCACAGCGCTATTGTCCACTTTCTGATTAACTGAACTGGAAAGTTAAGATGGTCCTGAGACCGCTGGCGTCACTCACTTAATCTACTTAGTAGAGTAAATTCTTCTACTTGTGATTTATTTAGTTGCATGGCACTGAATTCACTTTAATTCTGAGGGCAGAGTTGGTTAAGAGCCTTGAGGTAGCGTGGAGGTCACGGGCTGGAAGGAAGTAGAAAAGCTGAATAGCTTTGTAATACGGTACAACAATAGGTAATGGGATATCTGATTGAGACAGGGTGTCTTTGGTACCAACAGAAAAGGAACCTAAAACACTTCATTGTTAGCTCTTAAGTCTCGCTGGGTGCTGAGAAGGGTATTAAACAGCGAAGATGAAAAGAGGCTGCAAAAATCCAAGCTACGGAGTACCTTGACTTCAATTTCTGCCTTTTTTTTTTTTTTTAATTGCTGCAAAATGGCAAAGTTGACTTGAGTCTGTGTAAACACATGAGTTGTGTGAAGCAGGCTGGAAGAAAGCAGAATGCTCTGGCACATCTTTGAAATTCTTCCCTGGTATCACACCAGTGCTTTTTCTGCTAAAACTGCAAATGCACAGACAGTAGGTGCAATGGCAACTGTATGTGCTGGGAAAAAAAGACGAGCTGATTGATTCCTACCAATTAAGATGCAGAGCCACACTAAAGGAAGCAGAGATAAGAAGAGGGGTATGCTCTGGTCCTCGGTTTTGAGATGGTCTCTCTAGTGTTGTCACCCAGGAGTTTCTTTTCATACATCTGTCAGCGCTTTGGTGTTGTAATATTGTTTTTCTCCTAATATATGTGTGCCGAGGGGAATCCAGCAGTGAAAGGTGCTGTGTAAGCCCAACGATGCTGCCTTTTTTTTGGCTCGCAGGCTCTAATCCGAGGCATGTGTGTTTGAACCTGTAGGCAAAGGTTCAGCGTAGAATTAATTCTGTCAGGTACTTGCTGGCGCTGCGAGGCTGTTTCCCTGCACATAACAGCTAATGTCGTCTTTGGAAGTATTTCTTGGCTGCAGAAACACGTTGAAGCCTAAACTGCCAAAAAACTTGGATTAGAGAGATTGTTTTAGAACTTCCTCTACTGTACTGGCGTCTTATTTCAATTTTGAAACCAAGAGTCTTTCTGTAAATTGGAAACATGTGTATTAGTCAAGTTGGATGACGTGTTCTTGTCTCGTTGGCTCCAAGTCAGGGGGTAATGTGCCTTTCTTAAAGGGGGTTAGACTGAAGCTTTCTTTCAAGAACAGATGGACCACTTCCAAGGCCTGATCAGCTCTCCTCCTGCAGCATTAGTTTGTTCGTATTTCCAGAAAGGTTAGGTGACCCTGGTTAGTAGAATCCAGCGTTTGCTAATTAAATTGAAGTTGCTTTTAGGTTTTGAAGGACTGATGGTAAATCCCCGCTTCCCTTTTCTCATCAGTCTTGGTTGCATGAGTAACTGTGTAATAATACCTCACATCAGCAAATCGGTGCTGGAGCCCGAATCCGCTGCTCTGTTTGATCTGGAAGATCATCTACTGGGGAACTGCAGCGTAATGAATAACCAAAAAATGTACAGCTAAGACAATTTTTGATGGTTGATTTACCAAAGCAAGGCATAGAAGGGTTTCTGTATACCATCCATTGAGTCGTGCAGCAGCATATGGTATACAGACAAGAAAAAAAGTCAACCTCTGCCAGCTTTCTGTCTGCAGCCTTACTTTTTTTTTTGCTGACCTGTGCTGTGCTGCTACGTTTCAGATGGTCTCCCGAGAGCTGACAGTTTCTGGAAACCCTGGCTGTAGGTTACCGTATTCTAGTCAGAAGAGCGACGGCTCTGAACGGGTGGTTTTAGCAAACCAAAGTATGCACAGAGGGGTAAAAAGTGACTTGGAGAAACGTGAAGTGCGTTGTAGGGGAAGGAGATGTGAGTGTGCAAAGACGTGGACTATGCTCACTTTGGGTACAATCCTGCAGGTGTTAATCCTGTGCAGAGAAGATGCTCCTTCCAGGCCTGCGTGTGGCTTGGAATAGAACCAGGTGGTGGACAGCCACTGGCATCATGGTGCTTCTGCTGAAACCAGTTGTCCTCTTGAAAATCCTCTCTTTTTCTACAGGAGTACAACAGCTATGCCTCCTGATCGGGTTTTAAGCACTACCAAAGTAAATCTTTAGTGCTCCCCATGTATTGCACTTACCTGTATGCATGCAGGTGCTTACTGGTTAGGAGCAGAGGTTCAAGAACCTTGGGTTTTGCTTTTGCTTTGGAAAAGGAGTGGAAACAGCAACTGAAAATGTAGATGAGGTTCTCTGACGCTGTGTGCCACCAGAATGATATGGCTGCTTAGGAAGCTCATCTTGGTATCTAGCTACAAAGCCTGCTCACTGCTGTTCTGGACAAAGGACCGAGTGAAATCAGTTGTCTGCCTTCATCTTTCCCTTTTTTTCATTGATTCTTAATACCTTTTTGAGGGAGGAGAATCCATGCTTTTCAAGTTAACAAAAAGCCTTTGTTTAATCTTTCATCTGAAGAAATGAGCAGTGCTTCAAGCAGACATTGGTGAGGCGTTTATTGCTTCTTATGTTTTGTTATTAGGGAAAGTGAGAAGTTCCCCCACACAATATATCTCATTGGGCATGACTCTGGCGACTAGGGGTGGGAAGTCAGGTGCTTTCCTCTGACTTAATCCCAAGGCTTTGAATGTGGGTTAAGGGAGCTGTGCACAACTCTTCTTGAGATCTGTCTTGCTTGTATTTTGGGATTAGATGTATTTTTGAACACGTAAACAAAACTCTGTCTATTGAGAATGAGACACAAAAGTCTGGGGCCTCTGTCATGTCAGGTTTCTTGCCATAGTGACTTTTAGACATCTTGAGGGACAGACGTCCTCAAATCCCCTGGCATTTTTTTCCCCTCTTTTCTGCCTTTTTCTTCAGGACAAGGCTAATTTACACCTCTTTCCCCCCAGTTCCCACCCACCTGCACACATGCTGGTGAAAAGGGTGAAACCCAGAATTGACGTTCCGTGCTTTGATGTTGGTGCGGTAAGACGGTGTTGTGGCAGAGCATGCACGGTCAGCTCTTTGTGACTCTCCTGCAGGACACCTCTGTACCTCCATGATCAGAGCCCTGAAGACTTAAGCCGCGTTGGTTAATGCTTCTCCTGAAGTCATTCTTTTATGAGCAAGCACTGAGTAAGATGGGGCTCACTCTCAGTTTCTGGGAGGTGGAGGGCAGTCATCTCACTCGTAGCTAAGCTCTTGATGGCTGTCACTTCTCTGGTGTCTGTTTTCTCTTTTAGTAGTAAGCTTTCTACCAGTTACGTTGAGATTTCCCATTCCCCTTGAGTGGGTAGGAGAACTTGGCTTGTTTTCAGCTGAATGTAGTTCCCATAGCTGGGGGAAGGGACGTGATGTCTGGGAATTTCTTTGCTCTGAGATTCAGACAGGACTCAAGTAACTTTGGAGTATATCAGGATTGCCTTCTGGACTGAACTTTCCAAACTAATTCCCGCTTTTGAGACTTGAATAGGACTCAAAATACTCAGGGATGTATTGACGTGCTGGAGAGTTGTCTCAAATAATTAAAGAAAAACCAATAACCCCACTTCCCTCTCAGCAAGGCTGTCTGCGCTTTTTAGTGTGTCATCCTACTAGTTCTTTGTTTTGGAAGACGATGATTAACAAGACAGGTGAACTAACATGAAGGAAGATCAAGGTCACGCAAGACTTTCAGTCCTGGGGACACACTCGGATGACAGTCTAAAAAAAGAAAAAAGTCATCTCTGTTAGAAATCCTTCCTTTTTCTACTCCTCAGGGAGCAGCTGAGACAATTTGTTGTATTACAGTAGTGGAAAAACTAGGAGCTGGTTGCATTTATCCCCAAACTTGCAGTAACCTTTGCTGCATGGTGAAGGGGTCTGCAGGTATCTCCTGAATGGTCATTGCAAGGGCAGTGTCATGCTGATGCCTCTTCCTTTTTTATTGGATAAACTGGGAAAGAGCAAAACTCAGCACGCTTTAATGCTACAAAGTCTTTAATTTCAAATTTGTCTATTTTATTTTTTCTTTAGATTTCTGGGTAGCGAGCCACTTGTAGTTTTTCAGTCTGATCCCATAATTGTGAGCTTTAGGATTTGGTAAGCCACAAATGCACATGCTCCTGTAAAGTAGTCATTTGTGTTCTATTCCCTTGCCAAAAGGGGAAAAAAAAAAAGCTGCAGTGAATGGGCAGAACAGTTGGTGTAACTCAGTCACCATAACTTGTATCAACGCCTCTCTCTAAGCCCTTGAAGATGATGGTAACATTTAGAATAACTCTTCCTTTCACGTCATTATCAGGGTGTTAGCTTCAGCAGGTGTAATGGGGGCCAGACTTCAAGTTATCATTGGAACAAGTAAATGCTTTTTATTTTTTTATTTTTTTCGATAGGAAGAGCAGCATCGAAGCCAGCCAGGAGAAGGAGCTGCCCCCCTCGCCCCCTTCCCTCTAACTGGAGCTGCACCCTCAGGTTGCGATCTCCGATCTCTTGGGGTCGTGCGAAAGGCTCTTTCTGGCTGATGCGCCTCAGAACGGTGCCCCGCGTGCATCGCCGTGAAAGTCCTTTGCCGTGTGAAGTTAGGGATGAAAGATATTGCTAATCAGTGCTAACAATGCCAGGCTTATTCCTGGCGAAGGGGGGACCTGGAATGTGGGGAATGGATGTTTCACAAACGTGTAACACATTCAGATGTGTTGTTATGCCAGAGTTGGTGCCTGTGCACGGGCACCCTTTTCAGGCTATGAAACGCCGCTGTTCATGCGGAGAATTTAAACAAGCCTCCTATTCAACGCTGAAATTCAAAATAACTCCAAAATCCAAATGGAGGCACTTCACTCGCATAATAGTGTCTGTTACAAGAGGACTCAGTGTGGCAGATGATGTAATGCCCCTTCAGATAAGGCCCAAGCTGGGGGAGAGGAAGAGGGAGCCTGTTTCAAATATTGGTAGTGGCAGCAAAACTGTCCGCAGGGTGTTAATTAGCAAACCTGAATAATCCCAAAGTTGGTTGGGTTATAACTGTACATGTGAAAGAAAAATGACCCATTGCTTGCTGCTGTCTGTTTTCTCTGATAGTTATAATTGCTTTAGTGTTGAATGGCAGATTTCTGAGTAAAGTAGCAGGCAGAGCATGACCACACCATACTTCTTGCTTGTTCCTTGGGGTAAAATCCCCACAGTGCAGCAGATCTCTTGAGTTCCTGTGGGGCTCGGCCACAGCTGATGACCTGGGGTAGTTTGGACACGGGCTGCAGCTGCTGGGATTTCTTCATCCTGCTGAGGAGGTGCTTCCTGCCTCATTGCTGAACTTGTAATGCTTTCTTCCCTCTACGCTTGTGTTGAGCTGTCCTGTACTTATTTCCTTAATTTTAGGAACAGCCCCTGTGTCGCTGCCTCCCTGGAAACGCCTCTGTGCTCTTGGGGCGCAGGCAGAGGGGCGGAATGGGGCCGCTGTCTCGTGCAGCCCCCATCTCTGTTTTACAGTATTCATTCCAGGAAATGCTGAGAAAGTTGAGAGTAATGGAATTCATGAAATTCAAGCTGTGCTTCAATGGAAACGTGTTTTCAATTTCTGCCTCCTTGGGAGCCTGGGACTGAACTGCAATTGTTAGGGCCTGGGGGGGGCTGGGGCCGGGATGAATGGGAGCGGCGGAGTCGGCGCTCCGCAGTCTCTTGTGCAGGATCTGGTCGCTCCTCTGCATTCAGAGGCTGGTGTGTGCTTCGTGACCGCTCCAGGAAGCATTTTTGCATTCAGCTGTCCAAAAGGCCTGGGTGTTTTCCTGCTGGGTTGGCTCTGGCTGCCAGCATCTGAATGGCAGCGACGTGCTGGAGTGGGACTTGATGGGGAAGCGCTGGCCGGGGTCGGGCTTTTCCCCCTTCTTCTCTTGATCCCGCTCACGTTATCCTTTGAGTGTCCTGCTGCTGATTAAGGGTGAAAATCATAATGTTGACTTGAAAGCCTTTGGTAAAACTCATTAATTCATTCCTTCTTTAATGAGACACCTAGTTGTGGGCTTGTAATTATCAGAGCCTAGGAACATTTCCAGTTGCAACAAGCCATGCTGCATCAGTCGCAGGAGTTGCGTGTTTTTGGTCAATGTGTACTGGGTGAGCTCTTGGTTTGGTTTTCGGTAGGGACCATGGAAGGGCGTCGTGATAGGGGAAACGGCTGGGAGTGCTTGGTAGCTTTGAAGCAATGATAGGAGGGGGAATCAAAACTGATGCAAACGTCTTCTCTTAAAACTCTAGCTCCTTTTTGGAGTTGTATTTTTGCAATAAGAACGTAACGTGCAGTTGCTGGCTCTGCAAACAATGCTCCTCTTGCAGTTTGGAAGCCAGGGAACAGCTGTGTGTTCTACAACAAAAAACACCAGGTACTTTTTTCATGTCTTCTTGGGGGGGGGGGAAAGAAAAGATAGTAAACTTCCATTATTTTGTCATCTCTTCTTGTTTTTAAAAGAAGAAGGAAGGTAACTTCCGGAACTAAGCTGTGTGCGTGACCCCAGCAACACATGACGAGGGTCTTATTGGAGAAGTTTTTGTTACTTTAGTTTTTTTTGTTGTTTTTTTTTTTTTTTTTAGAGAAGGAGAACAGGAGGGAAGGCTAACAGGACTTCAGAGAAGGACTTGTTATTTCTCCCCTGTTCCAACTGTACGTGTCGTTAGGATCACTGCGAGTGCAATGGCAGACCCCGCAAACAAGATCTCCCTTTAGCTTTGGGCTGACAGGCTGTCAAGTGCAAGCAATACTGAAAGGCACAGACCTAGCACAGGGCTGGGGATAGAGATAGCTGGCTGTCACTGTGCATAGACAGGGACAGTTAAAATGATAGGATTTTTTTTCTTAGGATTTGAAGTTAAGTCAGGTTAGACTGAACGCCTTGGACTTCAGTAGGTGGCAGTTATTGCACGGGACTAGATGAGAGGTACTCCTGTTCGGAGTGACAAGTATTAATGTTCATGCTCCCTTAAGAGGGAAGCTGCTTCAGTTACAGTAGGTGGCAGGAAAAAACGGATCATCTGTGTTTTGGGTCTGTTTTTGTCTGGATGTAGAGGAAAGCATGCATGGCACATCCAGTGAGGATGGAACGATTTGCTTGACACTTCCCTGTAGCTAAACAGAAGTCTTTGTTTTTGATGAGCAGGCTGTTTTAAAAGCACTGCATCACACTTCCTGTGTGCCTTTTGCTATTTCAAAATGTGACCTGGGTTTTCTGCTTGTCCTGCCCCTGTCGGGGTATGAGGCCGAGCAGCGCATGGAGCTCGGTGGGACAGGGCCTCACCCTCGGGCTCGCTGAGTGTTGGCCGTGTGTGTGTGGTACAGCTCTTACAGGTCACACAGCAGATGTTCAGTAGACAAAGTAGTGTGAGCAACAAATTTGTGAAGTTAAAATACCTTCGAGTAAGTATAAATGGGTGAAAACCTGGCAGAATCCTTGGCCGCCCTCAGACCGTGTTCTGGGGCAGGCTCCCTGTGCTCGCTGGCCTGTCAATGGCTCTTCTGGTCACCGCGGGGCCTTCGTCAGCCTTTTCAGCTTGACCTGCTGCAAGTTCAAATCATTTCAAACACCGGCTCTCCCCAAGCATTATAAACGCTTTAATATTAAAAGGGTAAACTAAAGGCGATGAGTATAAAACACGTCCAGTCCTTGTTGAGGAAGTGCTCCACGTGGCCGGGCGGTACTCAAGGCCGTGCTGCCGGTGCTGTGTTAGCAGGCAGCTCCTGGAGAGGCAGCGTGAGTGTTGGTAGTGCTGGGGGCGTTCTGCTGAGGTGTAAATAACAAGGCTGGACAGTTTACTCTAGCTCTGCTGTTTTTATTAGTGCAGCTTAGCTGTAGCCTCAGGCGGCGTGGAGGTTCCTGGAGGAGGAAGGGACAGGCGGTGAACTTGCCTCCTCTCCTAGCCTGTGACACTGAGAAGCAAGGTATGGGGATCTCTTTACCCTAATCCCCACTGCAGCGTTAATTCTTCTTGTCCCTGTACTTCTATCTTAAGCCTGAAATTCTTACCAAGGCAAGTATTTGCTGGGTCACACGCACGTCTCACTCCAGTGTCCTTCCATCCTATTTGGTGTTTGGGTAGATTATGTTAGCATCTGTTAAATACAATAGCAGCCAACTGAATTTTTGTTGCCGTTAATTTTTTTCCTTTCCTTAAGCAAACACTGATCTGTGAGAATGCTGCTTGTCTTATTACTGTCCCTGAATACATTTAATAGCTATTTGCTAGCTGTTGCGTCTTCTGTCTGTGGTGGACCCACCTCTTAATGTGTTCCCAGTGCTGAGGACGACTACAGATCCAAGATTGTTCGGTGGCTAGATATGGATGCTCTTCTGTGCTGTCAGCAAAGCTTTAGGCTGGGAGGAGGTGTGCTCCTTGTACCACAGCAGTGGTGTATCCAGCAGGTGAAATGTAGTTCTGCAGGTATAACCCATGGGCAGGACTTTCAGCATTTAATTATTACGTTTGGTTGGTTTGTGCTGGCTTTGCTAAGAGTGATCTTGATTGCTAGTTGCAATAAATTACAGGTTCCTAAGGAAGAAACAGTTTCAAAGATAGTCCTTGAACACATATCCAGGTTCAAGTTCAAACCAAGCATGTCTGTATTTCTTTTCCTTTCCAAAGTGAAATTTGCTGCTGGATGTCTGATTTAGTGAGCGCTGAGCTTTCTCACAGCTGTGCCTTCGGACCGAAACCACTGACAGTTTAGTTCAACTTAGTTCATCACTTCCTATCCACAAATGTACACCGCCACGGCCGCACACCCCACAAGCTTTTGACTCGCTGTTGCCTTCTGACAGGTCACCAGTCGCTTCTGGGAAAACCGATCCTGAGCGTTTTGTGCAGCTTCCCTCAGGCCTTGGTCAATGCAGAGCCTGCCTCCCGTGTGTGATGAACTTAAGCTAACTGCAAAAGGGCTGAGGGCATTAGAGCTTCTGTAAATGACAGTGCAATTAATCTTCAGCTTTATTCTCAGCATGGAATATATTTTTTTCCTGTTAGAACCTGACACACATGAAATGAAACTGCAGCATTGCTCTGATGTTGCAGTAAGAAAGTATTAAATGGCCCAACCTTTGACATTACCTGCAAGCTATTTACTATTCTTTGACTATTTTCTTTTAGTCAACACATTGACTACCCTGCTGTAAGTTTCTTGTCTTGGTGCAGCCATGTTTTGGATGATGAGATGGGTCTTTGGATTCTCCTGCAGTGTTTCTGAAATGGGTTATATGGAATGCCTGGGCTAGGTGAGTGCCCTGATGGCTGAAGCCATGCTGTGAGCCACCAAGTGTTCAGACACATGTACCAACAGCTGGAGAACAGTGCTAGCTGCTGGGTGTAAGCATCGATGCTGTACTCCGGCTGCTTGCTCCTTGTAAAGCTCTGGTTTTAAAGACCTAAGCTCCTCCAGCCCCACTGAGTGGGGTCTCTGTAGGCAGGAAAGTGTCTTGTTTGATTCCCAGCAGCTTGCAAGGAACGGGGTCTTCGGGCTGCTCGTGCTGCACTCCTAGCCATCATGTAGTTAACTTCCAGCCAGCACCGAGATAACCCCCTCTCCTTGTGCCCTTGCAAATTGGGCCCCAGTGGAGTTACGCATTCAGGGCACGTTCCCCATCCCGCCCTGCTGGCTCGGGCTGGGTTAGTCATGCGTTTCACTCAGTGTCAGATCTGAGGCTGGCTGTCTCTCTCCTGCTCTGAGTCCTTGCTCTGTAAAAGACAGTAATTGACAAAAGGGTGGTTAAAGATGCGGAGCTTGCTTATAGGGTCTTGTCACTTCTTTCACTGTGATCTCGGGACTGAGGAGATAGCATTCTGTGTACAAAGGGGTTCGAGTCCTGGGAAAGTGGCTGAGGCTGTACTGTTCAACTGTGGGGCTCTCACTGAAATTAGTGAGTGACAACAATGTGAAAATGAACCATCTGGTCATCAGGAGAAAGCTAAATGAAGACCTGATGCGATGGCATTCCTCATGGCCCAGTTTTACTTCTGGGAGCTACTGTTAAAGCTCCTAGTCACTATGTGGGGATTGCATCGTGTCTGTAAGCGTATGGAATAAACTGCTTGGGTTCCTTCACTTGCTTGTCTTCCACCTTCAGGTATAATCTCATGACAATTTAATCGCTTCCATAGCAACCAGCCTGTCTTAAGCAGGATTACAGAGCCCGGTAAGGATGGAGGGCACGAAGAATTTAGGAAGTGTCCCCTCGAGTAAGTATCCGCACTGATGTGGAGCGAGGAGGGGTGGGCACAGGATGTGCATGCAGGGAGGGGGCACACGTGTGTAGCATGAGCCGTGTCCTTCAACTGATGTGCCAAGGTCTTAAAAAGGTGAACCTTTGGGGTTAGCAGGTAAACCCTACACAGCACTAGTCACTGATCTCAAGGTGCAGATGCGCAGACTGCCTTTTCTCAGCCAATGTGACTAAAACCTTGAAGGCACCAGGGACACATTTGATCCAGCTCTTTTATTTTCAATGTCTTAGTTCTTTCTGCTCCCCTGTCAAGAGCACCCTAGCCCACCAATCTGGATAGGGTAAGGCTGGTGTGTTACAAAGCAATGACTGCATTATTTCCACCAGTTCTATCCAGAGAAGTAAAATAAAATGCTTTCTCAAAACGCGTTCAGCTTACTTCTCTCTTTAATAAGATCTTGAGTTGGCAGTTTTGTTGTTGAAGCTGATGGGAAGAACCAGCAAAACCAAAAGCTTCCCTCTTAGCTCCTCCTGCACTGAAGGCTAATGGTGTCTTGTGAGGTCTTTGTGTAGACCTTTAAGGGGAAAGGGAACTACTTTACTTGGACACAGTTATTGCCAGAGGCATCGTGGTGGGTTTTATGCTGCGTGGAGTTGAGTGAGAACAGTTACCGAATGCTTTGTCAGAGTGCCTGAGCAGATGCCCTGGTCTACTTTGTTTGCAGTTTATGCACCACTTGCATTCAATAAAAAGCTCCATGAAGATACAAGAGTCCTTGCAGGTATTTGTTTTGTTGCTTCAGGGAATCTTATCTCGGAGCTGCTCAAAACTTTCTAGAGACTTGCTCTCCCTTCTTGCAGTGTTTGGGTGATGTAACGAATGGTTCGATTGCCTCAGTAATTCAAAAGTGCTGCTTGGCTCTTTCCCAGAAGCTTTAACACCTGTTAAAAGGGTGAAGGATTCCAGGCAACTGCTGCCAGCCCGTGAGGGCTTTGAAAAGTCTCTTGTCAAAGATCCAGTTTCCTTCATAGCTTGGGAGTCGGATAATGTTCCCCACTGATCTAATGCAGTTGGTCCGAGCAGATCTAGATGTGTGTTGCTGCCCGAACATACTGGAGCTTATAGTTTTCGCTTTTCTTCCTGATTAGGATGCTCTCTGAAAAGAAGTTCACAGATGTGGTGTAAAATACCTGTCTTTGAAGAGCAGAAAGAGGAGTTGTGTGTAGGGAAGTATGGATCTTAAGTATGAGATATTTGAAGTGCCTGGAGGCAGTGAGATAGACCGGAGGATTTTTGTGAACAAGTTGGCGAATCCCACATTGTGATAAAGTCCCAAATAGGCAAATTACTGATCTTCACATGTAAGGATAGTTGGTGCTTCAGCAGAGCTCTTTTCAAATGGGAAGTTGACTATGAAGAGAAACGTAGGTATTAACACCAAGGGTTTTTATGAAGCTAAGGAAGGTGATTAATCAGTCAGAAGCTAGTGGCCAAAAGTCCATCCAGCTGCAGCAGTGAACTGGAAGACATCAAGTTAAAAATAAACAAGAGAGGAAATGGCTGGCAGACAGCAAATAAGGAACCAAGCCCCAATTCCTGGTGCAGATCTGATGAAAACGCATTTCAGAAACAGCAACAGCCAGAAAAGCTGATATAATGTATTTTCGTGCTCAGCACTGGGGGACCTATAAATTCAGAATGCTGGTAGGGCAGCAGCACTAAAAGCTATTTTTAAAATATTTTTTTTTGTTTCTTTGAAGTGGAAGTGGCCAGTGTGAGAGACAGCATACTGAAATCACGAGGTGTGTGTTGGAAGGCTAGCCAAGCCAAAGGCAGAGGAACCACAAGGATGGTCCATAGCAGGAATCACCCACTGCTTTGCCAAAAGGCTGTGGCCTGGATGTTGTACAGGAGGCTGGATTAGTCTTTCCATGAACTGGGAGGCCAGGGCTCTACCCTGACTTTGTGTTGCTTTGCACTGCTGCGGTACGTGATTGTGTAGTAGTTGGTGGATGAGGCAGCTGGCTGCTGTGCAATACCTGAAAGGGATTTTATTTTTATTTTTTTACTGCGTCCTTCCTCATGTTTCTGCTTTTAATTTCAGGAGGTTGTATTTCTAACTTCAGATGCGAGCTTAAAAACAAAACAGCAGCGTGAAGAGTGCGTGCCCTTGAGTTTTCCTTCTGAAAGACACTGTAATCCGAAATGTCACCTCGCTGCCAGTCGTTAGTTATGAAGAGCATGGAGGAAAGGAGCCTGGGTTGTGGTCTGAAGTTCAAGTCCCTCCTGTGGCCTCTCCCCTGGGTGACGGGGACCTGCCACGGGGGGAGCGCTGCCACCGGGCTGTTCGGCTGGCACTGCTGAGCCCTGCGTGTGGGTGCTGTGCTGGGGGAGCCCTCACCGGGGCTTTTTTGGGTGAAGGAGCCTTTCCCTGGAGGCTTGTTGGGTGACAGTGCAACACCGTGGTCTTGATGTGTCAAGCTCTTTGGCTGTAGTGCTTCTGGCTTGATGTGGTTCTTTATGTATAGAAAGAATTCATCTTGGCAGCTGGTTATAAATCTAAAGGTAGCATTGGGAAGACAAGGAAATATGACATAATGGTATACCCAGCTAGAGACAGAACAAAACAACAAAAATAATAGCTCAGGATTATGCTGCGAGGGGGGAAGTCTCAGTCAAGTTAGGACATGAAAGCAAATGTACTTCCTTCTATCTCTTTATAATTTTGTCCACAATGAGTAGTGTTGCTGCTGCTGTCTGAAGGAAAGCTTCAGTATGTTTCACATTTTCAAGGTCAGAGCTGCTGCCTTTGGTGAGACTGTGTTGGTGGGAGGACGCGATGCTTTCAAAATGCGAAACTGCAGCGGTGAGATGAGCAGCCGTTCTGGGGAGATGGGGGAAGCTGCCTGTCTCAAAAGCAAAAGTGACCAAAGAAGCTTACATTTCCTGATGAAATGCAACGTGAATAACTACAAAGGATAAGTTGATCACAAGTGGAGAAACAAATTTGCAGTCAGCGCCTTTAAAAAGGCACAAGCTTTGCTTTGAGCCACTGGGGCTTGCTTTTACTCCTAGATGCGCATTGGCATGCACCTCTGCATCAGCAGCAGTATGCAGATCATGCATCGAATGATCCTACAGGAGCAGTGCTGGCACACAAAGGCATGGCAGGATGACAGTGTGCCCCCCTGGCTACCAGCAGGTGCTGAGGTGTGACAGTAACACTCACAGCTCTGTCAACGTGGAGGCACAGGGCACGGTGACACACACAGAAGACGCTGGATCTACAAAACTCCAAGCAGCTACAGCTTCAGCAAGGCACGCGGTGTTTGTATTCCTTCCTCTGAAACCGACCCAAATAGCACCTACCTCTCAGCAGAGCTCTCTGAGCTGATTTCTTCCCCAGATGTAGCTGCTGTGCAAACAAACGCCGAAGGACTTCGTTTTTGACAATGGCCCTCTCTGTCAAAGGCGCTTCAGCGCTCGCGAGTTGCTGGATTAGCATAGCAGGGGCGGTTTGAAGCAGTGCCGATAAGCGCAGAGTGTTTCCTGCTGAAATTATGACAGAGTGACTTAGAATTCTGCTGCCTTGCACATTTTTCAATCCCTGACTTAATAGGAAAGTTTTGGCTGCATGAAGTGTCACCACATCCTCTCTTGCATCTGTAAATTGCAGGAGGATTTTGGTGTCCGAGCCTGCAGCGCTCACAGGCTGGGCTTGGTGCTGGAAGAGGTCGCGCTTTGTCCTGGGAACTGCACAGCCTTACAAAATGCTTCCTCCTTTGTGCTAGATTTTGGAAAACTATTCTTTCTAATAACCCAGAAAAACAAGGTGTTCTCAAATCCTGTGCGTGTGGTGTGCTTTGTTTTCTTCTCATTGTTCAGGAGCTTAGGTGTGCTCAGAGGGTCCAACAGAAAGTTTATTGTTGCCTTTTTCTTTACAAAAGCTTTGACTTTAAAAACAAAAAACAAAACAAAACAAACAAAAAAACCTGCCTTTAACTTGTAGAAGTCAGCACAAACAAACTGACTTTAGTTTTGCCTGGTTTTACACTCCAAACCCAGGAGATATCGTAGTTATACGCAGTCTCAATTTCGCTGCATGGTTTGCACTTGCTATCTGAATGTCTGAAGAGTGACTCTGTTTCCCCATGATGTGGCAGACTTTTTTTTTTTTTTAAACATCCTGCTTCTAAGAAGCAGGCGATGACTGATCCTGAAATGGGTGCTGTAGATCACGCTCGTGTAACACGCAGAGGTGTTGTGCTGTGCGCGGGTCTCTGCTGCAGAAAACAAGCGTGGAGCGTGCTGGCGGTTCCTGAACTACACGGAAGTCAAATGTTGAATGTACGGAATTATTTGTCATTGAAATTACAAGTCAAACAAAGGCTGAGTAAGTCAGCACAGACGTGCGAAGAGCGTTGAGGTGAATGCCGTGTAGGAGGACACGGGCTGCAGAGCTGCGTGGCGCTTAGCAGAGGGGCGGTTCGTGGGGCACAAGGGTCTGGCTCGTGTTCTCTGCCATCATCTGCAGCTGTGTGCTCCAAGTCTCTGTAGTAGCTTGCTCTGTGGAAGTGCTCTGCACAAATTTCAGCATTTGGAATCCTAAAACTGATGTGGCTCTCCCATCCCAAACGAAGCGTGCAGCTTCAGACCCTTTAATCATCGCTGTTTGAAGTGGAAGCGTGTGGCTTCTGAGGTCATGGTTACGCAGTCACCAGCAAAGGGAAGGCAGAAGGGCACGTCCAGGACGGTGGCAGGCACGCTTTGCACCCTGCAGTTGCTCAGTGATTAAATCAAGGAACTGACCTGGCTGAGAACAGGTTTCAACACCGGCACAGAGGCAGGTCTGGGGGAAGTTACACTATAACCAGCCCTGATGCTAACCAAGGCCGTCTGCAAACTTGAGGCCAGGGTGTCTGAGCAGCTGGCCACGGAACTGGATTGAGCGCCCGATCCAGGTGTTAAACACAGTTTTCTTCTTGTTGTTTGGTTATTGTAACCCTGCTCTGGCTCACCGTGCACCCACACGAAGGTTGGGTCTGGACATGGGTTGAAATGAATATCCCCTTTGCAAGCAAAACCCCCCAGTGGCTTAGTGTTCTGTTGTGTAATACGTAGCTTTGGTCTGTCACCGTGAAAACACACCTGCGAAGCAGATAAACCGGAGGCAGGAGCGAAGTGCCTGTGCCCCGTAGTGCTGCATCGCTCAGAGAACTGGGGGTGAGGTGTGGCTGGAAAGGCGCTGCGTGCACAAAGCTGGGCGTTCAGTCTCTCTTTTGGGGTGTCAAAGCAATAAGGAGAATTCAGGAGCCAAATAAAAAGTTCTTAGCTGTCTTCAGTCTTCATGTAACCCTGTAGCTTTTTCTAAACCATACTCCTTTTATTTTCTTTTCCCCTTTAAACCACCATGGGGAAAAAAAGACACGCTTCCGGCTTTGGCTTATAGATTAGCTATTTCCTGCTCTTTATGGCTTCTTTCTGGTTTGGAGGCAGAAACAATGTGGGGCTTGGAGAGTTGATAGAACAAACCGCTGTACCGCTAGTGACAAGAGGTTTGTGATAACATTTTATTTCTGGTTATTCTATGGCTGCAGAATTGTAACTGAGCAGGGGGATATTGCTGTTAAGTGAACCAACACATCCTCTTCCGAGCTTGTTCTTTCCCTCTTTCTCGCTGAAGACCGTACTCTCCATCACTTTAACAGTCTCGAGCTGTTCTGGCTGCCATTTGAGCACATGATTGATTTTTGATTTCTTTCCCTTTCTACAGCAGTGGATTGTATGTGACTTGATTGTGATTTGATGCCGCCGCTGGCGTGTGCACACCTCCTTACCAACAAAGCGTATCGCAGCTTCAGGAATGACACATGAAATCCCGCGGAGCCGTGTTCTGTTGACACCAAAGTCTGGGGTGGTGGCGTAATACCATGCTACAGCTGGCCAAGCAGTAACACAAATGACTATCTTCACTAGATCTGCAGAGTTCAGCTGCGTAACGTAGCTGCCGTCCCCTCCTTCCCCGCGAGTTTCTCTCCTGCAAGGTTGCGTTTTGAAGCCCTTCGCTAAGTTGCACCTCTTTTAAAGAGTAATGAGGTTGAAAGCAAGATACAGGGCTGTGTGACTAGTTACAGCCCATCCATTTATCAGTGAAATTGTTTTCCAGTGCTGCATACAGAGAGAAACTGTCAAGCCTGATAAATATGCTTGAGCTTCTTCACTTCTTCATTCTCCCTAGAGCCGAGTTCCCAGAAAGAAATATTGATATGTGAAGTATCGGAGGTGCTCGCCAGGGACCAACCTGGAGTGGAGACATGGCAGGAATATTTTATTTGGAAGCTGGCTGGGAACACAGTCAAAACAACAAACAGTTTCTTTTGTTTTATGAAGATTTTACTTTTTTTTATTAGGAAGGGAAAGGAACTGAACTCTTCATACACTGAAGTGTCTGGGAGGGGACATCCTTTCAAATGTTTGGCACGTTGGAGATAACGGCAGCCTTCCTTTAATCAGGAACCGTTTTTGAATGCTTTTTTAATGCAGAGCAGAGCCAGCGAGTCTGGGGTTCTGGGCATCTTATTTCTGTGCTCTGGTTGAAACAGCTCTTCCTGCCGAAATTAAAATCGGAAACGAGCTGAGCTACACATGCTGAACGAGAGGAAGGTGGGGAGTGGCTTGGTGGCAGGAAGCTCACTAGTTCTGTTTATCTGTTCAGTAGTTTGGAAATAACTGCTTTGGAAACGGCAGGAATTCGGCTAGTGGGAGCGCTGGCTGTCCTGCTGTCTATGCAGGTTCGATGCTGGGAAGAAGTGGCGCTCTCCTTGTAAGCGTTTAGTTCTTGTAAAACTCGTGACTAATACGGAAACACACACACACACACTTCCATAGAAAGGTGTGCCCTGGCTCTGCATCAGAGCTGTTGGTCTGAACAGAGATTTCTGCATGCTTGCTGGATGGGAGTCAGACACCAGCCGATGCATGAGATACAGCTGGATGTGCTGTAACCCCGTCACCCTGTTTTGCCCCATGGTATTTAAAGGTCATGCTGTTATTTCTGAGGTCTGTGGATGAAACTTTAACTTTAGAACCCCAAACTCCTTGAATAGTTTGTTTTTACCATGTCAGCATCCAGGTCAGTATTTGAGTTTGAATTATCTTAAAGATCACAAGGTAAATGCTGTAGTGTGAAGTGAAATCTAAACGGGCTTTTTCCCTTTACTTATCATTGTGGAAGTAAATCCTTCCTCTGAAGGAGGAAACTTCTGCTTCTGAAGGACAGACAGAAGTGTTAAACGTGTCTCAGACATGAATGATGAGCCCTTCCTAAATGTAAACACTCCGTATTGTCAGTCTATGGGCGTTTGCTATTTACTTTGGGATGATCAGTAACTTCAGGCTAGCAATAGTTCTCAGGGGTGGGTTATGTTTTCCAGAGGGAAATTTGAGCTTGAGGAATCATTATGTTAATGGGAATCCTTGGGTAGCAGTTTCTTCCTACACCTAGGAGAGCCATTGTGCCTGGAGAAATCACTAGGGTATGAGCAACAAGGAGAGGAGGCTGAGCCTAACTCATCTGGAGATCAAATGCTCCACCGGAGCGAGTATTGAAATAGCCTGGGGAGCCAAGAGGGTCTTTGGTGCCTACAGCAATGAGCTACATGAAATAAAGCTGCTTGAGTCCTGGGACATCAGAGGCTGGTTTTGAGCGGGCCTCCTGTTAAAGGACTTGAAAAGACAGCCCTTACAAGGCAGCTTGTCCGACTTGATTAGATTTTATCCGGAGCTTGATTGAATTTGTGGACGAGATAATGAAAAGCACCACGACTGTCAGTGGGGTGAGCAGTCTTTTGAGGGAAAATTCTCTGGTGTCCCAGAGGACAGGGCTTTTAAGTTTGGTTATGGATATGAGGATTCCTTGATTTACTTTTAGGTTTTGATACGACGTTCTTGCTGTTGTGCCATTGGTATGGCCAGTTTAACACATGGGTTGCGTGGTGCTATTTCCTGAGCTTGGTGTTTGCTTGAGCCTGTCCTGAAAGTGGAAGGGTTTTTTTTTGTGGTCTTAGTCCCTGGGACCATGGGAAAAGCTTTGATCCGCAAGCAAAGCAGCAAAAATAGACTTGCTTGTTAGGGTGGAGATGTGTTTGCTGTGCTTCGTTGCTCTAGCAGGTCAGATTAGACAGATAGTGACCTCTGGATAGCTTACTTAAATAACACAATCTTGATATTTGTGCAGTGGCTATCAGTCAGGCTTTCATTTGAGGACATGGGGATTTTACAGCCTTTTGTAAGAGGAGAGAAAAATGAAGGAAAACCTCAATATCTTTTTCTCTCTTTTACCCAGGATGGAGTAAATGATAAGTTTGTAGAAGCAGCTGTGCCTCCTACTCCATTTTTTGCTGGCTCTGTTTTGGTCAGATTGGCATTGCCTCCAGCCAGGGGACCGCACCAGCCGCGTGCAGGGACTGCAGGAGGGCGAGCCGACAGCGCTGCGCTGAGTCGTGACAACCCAGTCCCGCTGGTGTTCTCGTCTGTCGGCTGGTGGTACACGTCCAGCAGTGATGCTGGGGAAAGGTCAGAATAATCTCTGACACGCTTACACACAGCTGCGGCTGTTAATGTGGCAAGCAGTACTCTGTCAGCACTGGGGAGATCCCACTCATTGAAATTACGCTCCCTACCTCTTTTTTGTAGGGTAAAAGCGAGCCGATGCAGAAATAACAGTAATTTCTAAGCCTCAGAACAGTGCTCATGTAAAGGACTACAAAGCATTTTGGCTACTGCATTGAATAATGAAGAAACCCAATCCTTAGCTGTCTGCTTATCGAATGTTTCCCCACCTACTTCTGTTGTATTTACCTTGAGGGAATTAACAAAAGATGTGACAGATTTTTTGATATGAATTGGTACCCTTAGTCTATAAAAACTTTAAAAATGTTTTTGTACTAGGTGTGCTGGCAGTATCTGCCATTTCTCGCTGTCAAGAACGTGTGTGGGGAAGGTGCTGGATTTCCTGGAGCTTTTTTCCTTTTCTGGTGGTGGCAGTGGTGCATCTCAGGGACTCCCGAGGTTTGTAGCAGCCAGACTGTTGAAACAAATCATCTGTTGTTCTAAAACACCTTCCCCCTGTCCCAAAGCCCTTTCTTCCCCAGCTGTACGCTTGTAGCTGACCTGGGATCTAAGATCAGATGACTAATCTGGGCCTCTGCAGTATAATCATTAACCTGTGACGCTCTTCATAGGTTCAGCGTGCTGCCCAAAGACCTTGCCGTGATCTTTGGTTTTGTTTTCAGTGGCTGCCTTGGGAACGTAAGGACAGAGACCTTTGGTTTGCTTTCTTTCAAAAGTAGTAGAAGTTAGGCTGTTGGTTTTGCTGTTCAGATTTCGGTGGTCTTCCTCCTGTTCGTTCTGTCTCCAAGCTGAGATCTGCCTGGGGTGAGCAGAGGCTGCTGCAGAGGTGGACCTGACCTGCCCAGCAGAGCTGAGCTCCTCCTGCCTGCGCTGTATCCGCGTGGCTTTAACCCTCTCCGAGTGCTTCTGGGACGTGGTGGTTTGGGGACTGGGTTGAAGGAATCGCAGACCTCTCTCCGCAGCTGGTTGTGCAAGAGCCTGCAAGCCATTCACCTCATCTTCAAGTTTTTTTTTCCAAACACTGCACTTTTTTTTTTTTTTTTTTTTTTTTTTGTCTTATCAAGAGGATAATTTCTATTTGCTCACATCTAATGTTGGTTTGGTTCAGGCAGTTGTGCTAGAGGAAAGCTGTAGCAAGCTTACCCGCAGTGAGCTGTCACACTCAGGAGCTAGAACTAGTTTTCCTCCTCCGCATCTGTATTGTATTTCACGATGTGCTTTGTGGCTGTGGCGGTGGTAAGCCCAACGGCTGCATCAATTACTTTTCCACATGATGCCAGCTTCTGTACACTCTCCTGCTTGTCCTTCTGCGAGAAGCATTGATTTTTATTTTTTATAAATGCTGGTGTGGTCTTGGGCGTTGGAGTTGGAGCCCTTTTTGCAGGAAAGCCAAGGCTGGTAGGTCCCCTGTTGTGACCGTTTTCTCCCTTGTTTTCCTAAGTTAATGGAGCTGAACATCTACAAGAACAGCGCTGTTGCTGTGCGGTCCTGCTCTGGAGGAGCATTAATGCCTTTGGGTGCCAGCACTTCTCTGACTGTCAGACACGAGCACAACTGCACGCATCTTGCCTGTCCCCTCCATCCCGTCCCCGTGTCTGCAGCACCATCCTCCTGCTCACCAGGGACAACCAGAACCATGGAACGAGGCAGAACGTGAGCTTGTCCCACCTTGGCTTTGTAGAAATAACCCGGAGCAGCCGCTTTGCATTGGCCCCGTGATCCGTGTCCCCCGGTCCTGCCTGCTTGGGCTGCCTCTCCCTGCTTGACTTCAGCTGGGGGAGCGCGATCGATCGGGTGGCGAGGCACAGAGCCCAAGCGATCGCGGTGCTCATCACGCCTTGCTGTGGGCCTGCAGAGGAGGGGTTGAGCAGGGAGCTCTCATGCGTGCTGGCAGCCTCCTACCTCGGGCTCGTTGCTGTGCAGCTCTGGCGGGCAGCAGCCAATGGTAACCATGAGCATCTGCGCACCCGGCTCACCAAATAGCTCCTGCAGTACCTTGGTTTCGGTCTGAAGCGTGCGACTGCTCCATCGTGGTTTATTTTTCCCTTTCCCTCTGCCTCTCCTCTGCTTTCCACCCCCCTCCGCTGCCTCATTTTGTTGTTTTGATGAATAACGTTCACGCTGTTGAGTCTCTTGTTCGGTCTCGGGTTGAAGTTGCTGCGTTTTAGCACGCCCACAGAGCGCCTGCCTGCGCCTTGCAGCGCGTGGGGGCTGAGCTGTCACCTCCTGGTGCTTCGTGACCATGTCAGGTGGGGTAGGTCATGCAGCTGGAGGCAAACCTGGGCCACGAAGGCTTGTGCTTTGCCTGGCTTGCTAAACAAGCTGAAAATAGCCCTAAAATGGGGTCACCAGCAACTCTGCACGCAGAGGCTCTCCACCAATTATGCGTGCCAGCGTGCGTGCTGTATGGCTGTGTTACTGTTTGGGGCCCCGGTGCAGGAGGGATGCCGACCGACTGCAGCGTGCCTGGAGGAAGGTCACGGAGCTGGTGAGAGCCTGACCTTCCCCTTGGCCCCTTCAGTGAGGAGAGGAGAAGGCAAGGAGGATCCGGATCCCTGAGCAGCCCTCCCCTAGCTGAAGCAGGAGCTTGGAGAAGACAGCATCAGGCGGTTCCCCGAGGTGCACAGCAAAAGGATGGGGAACTCTAACCATAAGTTACAATGGGAAGCGGCACCCGGGTGTAATTGCTCATGAATATTTTTTTCCATAGTGCTGGAGCAGGGTCTGAGGGAAGCTTTGGAAACTCTAGCCCTCGAGACACTTGAAACTTGCCTGGACATGGCTCAGAGCAACCTCATCCGACTATGAAATTAGCCCTGCTTTTAGCAGCAGGTTGGACTACAGTGACCTCCAGAGGTCTCTTCCAGCCTATTATTTTCTATCACTTTAGGGGACCTGTGAAATTGAGGTTTCTCTCAAAAATCTTGTAGCGGTGACATGTTGACTCAGTGGAGTGAACGCTGTAAAACCAGAGCTGTAAATGTGCACATTTAACATTTATGGGAATTAATCTTTCAGGACTCTGTGGCGCCTGTTTTCAAGTTCCTGAGAAAGGAGACCAGACAGCTACGAGTGCTGCTTTCCTCTGCTCCCTGGGGCGCTAAGTCGAGGCTGAGTGGTGCTTCTGTTTTCCAGCCATCCCCCACCCCTCATTAGCGTGATCTCTGTTTATAAAATATTCTTTCCATTCATACACTTCCCATATAATCCTTCTGAAATGTATTGACTCATGGCAAGAGGAATACGTAAAGAAAGCCCTTCCTATTTTATCTTTAACTAATGAAGTTCAGTGGCGTGCAGGCGGGTTACAGACTAACTGTAATGAAAAGCTAATCAGCAGCCTTCTCCGCCCCCTGGGATCCCAGGAGGTTACTGGAGCAGCACACTGCCCCAGTTTCTCGTCCTCATGTGTGTGGTGTCCAAATTCTTTCTTGATTTGGTGTTTTCAGCGTGACTTTTGATAAGCTGGTTTGATGTTGGTTGGCTGCTACGTGTAGGGCCAGCATCTGACATATGACTTTAGAAGGGAAAAGCAACTTAAGTAGCTTAATAGGATTTAGCTCTGTCTACACTGTCCTGCCAGAGCACGTTATAAACCACTTTAGTGGGATTCCTTCTTTAAATATAACCATGACATCAGCATAGGCAGAACCGCCATAAGAGCTCTGGGAACTCTCTTGTAAAATCAATCTCAAAATGCACTTGAGAAGAATTAATGAATGAATGAACGCCCGTGCAGGACTCAGGGTCTGGGAGGAATCCTGTCCGTGAGCGGGGTGGAAGAGTATCTGAAGGAGGGCTGTGTGCATTAGTTTATCTTTTAAAGTGCCTTGGTTTCTAGTGTAAATGACATATCTGTCTTGGGAAAGTAGAGCAGCTAACAAGCAATCCTGTTAGGACAAAGTGGTGCAAATATGTGCTGCTTTTAACTGATATAACTGCCAGTACGGCAAAACAGCTCGCGGTCCTTATCTATTTCCAAAACTTGGTGGTAAGGAAGGTTAAGTGAGGCATATTTGTCCCTAAATACCTGATATAAAGCCAGTACTGTAACTCTTTTTATATATTTTTTTAGGCCAATGGCCTTGGACATCATTTAGCTTTGCAGGCAGACAAGTCTTAGCAATGATGAACTTTGCTGAGTCGAAATGAGACCATTTCACCTCTTCTCCCAACCCACCTGGGAAACAGAAACTGTGAGAAGAGCCGCTCAGACCTGGAGCTGCAAAGGGGGCTGCCCTCTGATTCTTGCTGTGGCACCACATTGCACTTGTATCTGCGGAGATTTTCAGTCTATGTGCACTGTTACCTTTTGCCCTACTCCTGTGAATGGCATCTGTGATGTGAATTTAAAAAGCGTGTGGTGAATGGGCAGCAGGGGCGGAGGGGCGAAGCTGGGCTTGCTGACCCCTTGCCAGGACGCCGCTCTGGAGGCAGCGCCGTCTGATTTCCCCCTGCTCGCTCAGAGGACCATCTGCAGCTCCGCTCCGTTAATGGCGAGAGCTGTTCAAGAAAGCATCTCTATTCAGACTGCATTTCCCTTCAGCATAGCTGCCGGAGGCCCTAATCCCTTCTCGGCGCTTGGCGAGGAGCCTGCGTGGGGCCTTTCTTAGCTCTGCAGCTTCCCTCTTGCAGGCCGCGGTGCCGAGAGGAGAGGTGCTTAATGACGCTCCCCGTCTTGTCAGTGGTGCAGAAACACAGGCTCCAGCTGCGACTGCGGTGGGTCTTGGCTGGCTTGGAGAGGCTTTTTTTTTTGATCTGCTTCCTCTGTTAGTCTCTCGATGGTAGTTTTTTCCTGGGTTTGAAGGTTCCCAATAGTGGATATCGGTTGTCTTCCTCCCAGAGGTGTCCTTCTGAGAGCTTTTTTTTCTCCTTTAATGAAAGAGGGGGAAAATAACTAGCAACAAACCACCCAACCCCCCAAAAAAAACACAAAACCGAGGAAGATATGGGGTGGAAATGCTTCCTGCACATGAATGAGCCTCTCTTTGAGAAGGGAAATGCACAGCTTCAAGTTGAAGGAAGAGATTTTTTTAAAACAAACAAACAACTGTAATAGACTGCAAAGAGGAGGTTTGGGAGTGAATTGAGGGTGAGAAGCGTGGCAGCTGTTTGTCACTGCCAGGCTGACAGTTAATGGCATGCTTGCATTGTTTGTGCAAGAGGGGCAGCTCAGGTCCACATCAATAGATGGGTCAGAGGTCTGAGTTCCTCCTGCCCCAGCGTGCAGGAGGAAATTGCTGGCCCTATGGGACATTGCCCCTTGCCAGTCCTTGGTGGCCTCTCCGCATGACTGACATCCTGCATGAAGGCTGGCTTCAAATAGAAATTATTTTAAGGAAGATGTCACGTGGACAGCTAGCAATAGCACAACGGGCTGTGACTTTTTAAAGATTTAGGGCAGTTTGCCCTTGATTTTGCTCTCTGTTCCTTCCCAGAGGTCAGCCAGCAGGGCAGCTGTACCAGTGTTATTTGTTAATGTAATGAGGAATGCTATTTTTCACCTTGTAGCTGGCTTATTTTGTGTTATGGACTACAGTAAGTTTTTGCTGTGTAAATGGCCAGTTGACCTGCTTTAGTTGTACAGAAAAATGCCAGTAAAGCTAAATGGGGCAAATATAAATGGAAATGTGGTGCCCCCTTTTTTTTGTCGTTATCTTTAGTTGCTGCTGCTGTTCCAAACTTCTTGCTTTAGATTCTGATGGTTGGCTTCAAACCGATCACACACTGGATGTGGATTTCCAAGTCAAAGACCCCTGAACAGCATTGATGGAGCCCATTCCCATCACTTCTGTGCAAGTGCAGGAGCCCAGTCATTGCAACTTGCCTTCCTGTTCGTTCAGTGCTAACAGAAGCACTCTGTGAAGCCACTTGAGGTAGATTGGTTATCTTGACCAGGAAAGTACCCTTTTTCTTCTTAATTAATTTTTTTTTAGACTGAAGTGCTCCCAAATGCCGAAGTGTGTGCTAGAGCTTCTTAGTTACACACGAAAATAGTTCAACTGGTGGCTTAATCCTTTTGCCTGATAGCTGCTCTTTAGGAAAGGACCTTTTCACTGTGCCAATGATACAAAGCAAGCTGTAGAAACATCAGTAGGCACATTAAGTTGCCTTTCGAGTCTAACATTAGTAACAATTTGACGCTGGGGTTCCCATTCCAATTTGGAATCGCTCTCATTATTCTGCATCACTTCATGGTTCAATGCAGGATTTTCTGGGTAAGATGTCATTCTGTAAATGATTCAAGAACACAACCCCACTGGCCCAGCAGTGATCAGGTTTTCTACATTTGTCTTAAGTATTTTCATATCTCTTGGGTTTCTACTTGCTTTCTATGCTCCTCTGGTACAGTCAGAGCACTTTTACAATCCTTCTGATTGCAGGGAGTTCTGATTCCTTGTTTCCAGTTATAGTTGTTAAAAAAAAAAAAAAAAAAAAAAAAAGTGTTTAGTGTCCTTTGCAGATCAGTTATGAGTCTTTCCACAAAGCCTCTGCTCTACCCTGAAAAGTCTCCTTAAAATGAGCTCATTTGGTAGGTCCGAATAGACATTGAGTACATTATTTGCACACAGTGCTTGGAAAAAAGGTAAAGCTGCTGCTTTTCTGTTGGTCCTGGGGTGCCTTTTCTCCCCAGAGCAATTGAGCTTCCTTACCTGCCTGTGTCTGATCAGTGAGCTTTACCAGATCCTGGTTCCAGTCCCACCAGAATTAGTTGGAGGTGGAAGGCTGCAGTGATGTCACTACGGGGATGAGGCACTGCGCAGGGTCTAGTAGTGGAAAAATATAAAAAGAAGCCTGCCTGGCTTTCCAGAATCACTTCAGTCCAAGTAGGGTTGTTAAAAATATCTTCTGTTAAAATGAAGTTCTTTCATATGGGAATGTTGGAGACAAATTTGGAAAGTCAGTGTGGTTTTTTTATCTCGTGGGGTAGACGGGAAATGGCCATACTCGATCTGTTTTTCCCTACTTTGATATGTCTGCAAATCATGAGATGCACAGAGAAGATGCCAGCAGAATCTGAAAGGAAGAGTGCTTGTGCTTGTGTGCGCTCTGGATGCAACTGGATGCATATGCTTAAGAAACTTGAGCAAGTACGTTCTTTGTCTAGCAAAACCTCTTAACTAATGCATGTGATGCGATACTGAATTACTGAAGACCATCCATCGAGTCCAAAATAATGTAAAATAATGACCGAATCAACCACATTATCTACAGCTGTCATGCTTGTGGAAACTCCTGGCCCTGATGATGGGATGGGCTCACCCTGCTGATGGGTTGCTGTCCCTTTGGGCAAAGTTTCCACAACCGGGATAAGATTTTTGTTTTCCATTCCACTTGGGGGTGGCTCTTCTCATTTCCGCTCTTCCCCAGTGCTTTGTTTCCTCTTCCAAACAGAAGTGGTGTGGGAAAGCCTCTGAAGGCAAACTGGAGGCTGGCTGTTAATGGGGTACGTACGGTCGGTGCAGCTGGCAGTAAGCTCCCTGCCGGGCCTCTCCTGCTCTGCACGTCCGAACCGAGCACTGAGCCCAGCCTTCAAGCTCTCTAGTGGCTCTCTTCTGGTTTGGGTGGCTGTTTTAGGAGAAGGCGAGTAAGCAGAGCAAGTAATACTGCTGTGATTCTGAGTATCCAAACCACTGCCATGTCATTCCTTGCTCCGTCCTGGAGAGGACAGGCTTTAGGTCCTGCAGAGGAACAGGAGAGAAGAAGGGGGTGCATGTGGTCATCTTCTGAAACATCCTCTCTTTATCCAGGACTTCTGCAACTTACAGGAGCACTGTGAATACTCGGGTTTCAAACCATATCTAATAAGAAACAGTTAAAGAGTAGCTAAAAAGAGCTGGTAGCTTGCAGTAAAATACAGACTCCTTACAGATGGAGGCATGAAAGAAAATCCTTGAGGTTGGCGTCCGCTCCAGCATGTGCACAGCCAGCGTAGATAGGTAAAAAATGTGTTGTCCCAACACTTTGCTTGATAGTGAGTAAGGATAGGTTTAATAGTAAGCATAGGCTTCATAGTGAGTAAGGATGAGATTTTTTTTCCCCCTAAATGAAGTGCATTGTCTGAGAGCCCACATTGTAGGAGGGGGGAGGGAAGAGGAGGGAAATTGGATTAAGTCACTGGGCTGCAGGCCTGAGCATTTCCTGCCTTTTTTTTTCTTTTTTTTTTTTTTTTCCTTTTTTAATATACCAGCGCTGCCGAGATCACGTGCTGAGCTGTGCAAGCCTCCCCTGGTCCCTGGCTGCGTGCAACAGGCAGCTTGGCAGCGCCGCACCTCGCCTTCGGGGAGATCCAGGCCAGCGAGAGCAGAGCTGGGGCTGGGGACTTGGCTCGGCAGGGGAATTTGTGCAGCGCCTGGGCTCAGGCCAGGTAACACAGGCACTGCTTGCTTATCCCCGAGTTGTAGGAGCATTAAATTCGTGCTGCCTTTGTAGCGCGGAGTTTCTTTCCATTATCCAGTTTGCTGGAAAATTACCTTGTGAGGAGATTGGGTTTTAAGGCTTTTATGGGTGATACAGCTTTCAAAGCGAGGAAATAAAGCTGCTTCTAAATGGCCGAGCAGAGGGACCGCCGGTGGTCAGGAACGCGTGAATTAATCTGTTGTGGGAAGGGAAGGGCTGGAGAAATTGTGCAGGTCTGGCATGGGAGAGCTGAGTGCACATGAGCCATATGGGAGACCCGCGCAATTCTTCTGGCGCTCCTCTTAGTGCCCTTCGCCTTAATATTCCAAATATTTATTTGATCTTTGTCTTTAAACAAAGCTGGCTAATAGGTTTAACGTTAGCTGACCGGGAACGTTAGGAAGGAGTGAACTTCTAAAGCCAGAGGCCCGTTCCCAAGGGGATTCCTTACACATTTTGCTGGTCAGGGATTTGGAGCAAAGACCTGCGTGAACACTGATGTGCCCGTGGTTTTTTTAGAGCCCTGCAAGGGAATTTGCAGAATCCCCAGAAAGGAAATCCTCCTTTTCAGCGAGAATGCTCATTTGACAAGCTGCCAGTTCTGAGCTAAGCCTCATTTAATAAAGATTTAGTCTGTGGGGACCTGTCAGTGGAAACTGAATTTGGTGAGTGTCTCATTCTTTTCATCGCCGCAGCGCGTAGAGTTTTTCAGCCAGCATTATGGAGAAACGAGGGATAAGAACATCCAATTTAGAGGACCCCCTTACCTCTGGGAATGTTTCCTTGCTGTGTAAGATGGAGATTGCTGAGTTGGTAACAGCTGAGGGAATAAAAGGATTGTTATTTGACTTCAGCCCAATAGGATGCCGGTGTTCACCGCTGATTAGCGTGGCTTAGATCTGCATTTGTGGGCAGGAAAAAAAAAAAAACAACAGAACCCGATTGTTAAGCAAATCCTTTCTTCTGGGTGCTCTCCTCCCTTTGGTTTGTGATAGGAGGTGCTCTGAATTCTAGCACCTGTCCCCACGCAACCTCTGGAAGCTGAGGTGTGTAGATGTACCCACACTGTAAATTGTTAAAGCACAGTCTCAAACGAACTCTGGCGATGATTGTGTTGCGTGCTTGTTATTGCCATAAACCAACTACCAGCAAGGTTATGTTTTTCTGGCCTCTGCACCGGTGGCTTCTGCGAATTGTTCCAATATAAGGGCAGTGTTGAAAGTGTTTAATTATGAAGTAAGAGGTCAGAATGTTAACGTGGAGGAAATTATGATAATTTCTAATCAAACTAGCCTTGTTTTCAGTTGTTGCATGTACAAGGGCACTTGAGAAATTAATCTGAATTAACTGGAGGAATAAATTCAAAGCAGATTAGTTAAACCACTTTAAATGCACTAAAGTGAATTAAACGGCACTGAATTAAGACCATTCTAGTTAAACTACATTAAACCCCTGTGTGAACACTCATCTGTAATTAAAGTGACTTTAGTTCACGGCTCTAATTCCAATTAACTCTGGAATGCCCTTGCCCGTCTAGATTGCCTCTCAGCATTAAGGAAGCTAGCTTGTTTATTTAACCAACCTGGTTAACCTGATCTGGGCTCTCTAGTCGTGTTACGTGTTTCAACTGTAGATCTGTTTTATTTCAGTGTCTGCTGTCTTGTCCTCAGGTGATTAAATAAAAATAAAATAAAAATGCATGACACAATCCTTGGCATTTTCCTTTTTTTTCCAGCAAGGAAAGCCAGTAGCCAAAAAAGCCAAAGGCAAAGCGTTGGCCTATATTGCTGCTCCAGTGTGGACTTGCTCTTAGTGCGTGTATATGTAATCTGCTGCGCTTCCTTGCAGCCTGCTTTCCCTGGGAGATGTCTGCAGAAGGAGATGAGACGGTGGAACCTGTCCTCTGTTTCCATGGTGCTCATCCCCGCTGCCGAGGGATCCCGAGCGAAGGAGAATACATCTCAGTGCCGTGGGAAAAGGCTCCTCCACAGCACGTTTCCTGCCCAGCCTTGCTTCTCCGCCGTGCTGAATGCGGCGATTGGCCTGGGAAGGCCTGTCCCCCAGGCGGAGGAGATACGGATGGTTTAGTGCTGAGATCAGTCGTGGTTTCCACATCCTTCCCCCCCCGGCCCCGCAATTACATTTGCCAATACGTGGCTGGCTGCGTTCCCTAGAAAGTCTGCATCCTTCTGTGGAGGCTGTGGGATGAATGACATCCTGAGACAGTTCAGTGTCTCGACAAACGCCACATAGAGCGCTTCACCAGAAGGGAGATGAAATGAAGATCGAGCCTCTGAACTCTCAGCACGATCAGAGCGAGCTGATGAGGGGTCAGAATGTGCTGCTTCTGTTGCCAGCATTACACAGAGATCAGTTTGGTAGGACGTAATTATTTATCATCTGTGAGTACATAAGCTTCTCAGATGTTCTGAGGTCTGCAAAAAAGGTGTGGAAAGTAGTGTGGGCATGACACTATCCCACAGCAGTTTCTTTTCTTGCTAAGAAGACTTCCGTCCTTGATGGAATAAATAGAGATGAGTGCTGCTTTGGCAGCAGCCCAGTTTGCTTCATTTGTTCTTCTGGGTGAACGTTTTTCTCTTCCCACACTCCTTTAACCTCTTCTCTCTGTTTTATTATCGCAATCTTAAGTCACTGCATGGAAATCCAGAAGGAACATTAGTTGCAGATTGAGTGGAAAGCTTTCTCTTGGCAAACGCTAACTTTAAGGTAAAACTATAAACAGCTCTCAATCTGGCAATGATTAAGGCAGCTGTGTTGTTGAGATGCTCAAAAGCTATAGCTGGTGGATTTTATATTTTGTCCTGTGGGTTGAAATTACAAAGTTTAAGATGAAATAATTTTCAAATTACTGATGGAAGGTTAAAAGGAAATTTGCCTGCTTTTCGGGAACCACTGGAAGATTTTTAGCTTTCCTCTCAAGTTTCTTCTTGAGGTTTTAGAGGACTTTATGACTAGTAGTAAAATAGCAATGCTATCCAGAAATAGCTGTCATCTATTTCATGTGAAGAGTTGCTCGCCATGGTGGACTGCTGTTAGTATAGTTCAGGCCAAAAAAACGTGGTAATTGGAAATTGGATAGGCTGAAATTGGTAAAAACTTGTACTTAATATGGATTATTTGGAGTCTGCGTGTATTCAGGATTAACTTTCTAACCCTGTGCTGCTGCCAGGGCTTCTTGTGCGAAGTAACCTTTGTGGCAGAGGGGAGGTGGTGGGAGGACAAGGCCCTAAGCCAGCACTCCTCTGTCCAGTCAAGGGGCAAACCAGGAGGCTTCAGGCCATGCTAAACCTTGACACTCGTGTGCAACCCAGTGTTTACCTCCTGCATTGCAATGCTTCATTTTTATTTATTTTTTGAGGTTTTCATTAAGAGAAGTGCCTAAATATATCTTGTATATCTCCTTTCTCATCCTGTGTAGATCACTGCTGCTCTTCTTGACTACCTTTGTGATTGCAGTTCCTTACATGAGGGCACTTCCTGCTGGGGGATGACGGAGTGGAGTGTACGTCCCTTAAGTGCAGTTTCAGCAGCAGAAATTAGCCTTCCAGGACCACAGAGATCAGAGATACTCACGGAGCTAATGATGTAGATCACAGCTGGGGACTTGGGGTCTAAGAGAACTGAAACCTGCAGTTTGGTGTGGGATTTTTCATCCAGTAGGCAAGTCTGTGCATCAGCTGAGTCGATACTGGAGACTTGGAGACCGAATTGTGCTGTGCTGAAGGCTGATCTGCATGCACAGATCCTTGGGTGTCACATCAGCACCCAAGGTACCCTCATACCATGCGAAAACGCCTGCCTCTGTAGAGCTAACCAGCCCCAGGGGGTTTAGTGGGGGATGTTTTTGCCGTGACCTGTATTTCTTACAGCGATGGTGCCTCTCTCTGCATGGGAACCTAGATGTTTTCTGCCCCTTTTCGTCCTCTTATTCCCATTGAGAGGGTGAATGCCACGAATCCTGGCAACCCAGGCAGAGCTGAGAAAAGCCGTTAACGCTGCAGCAGGCTGCTGAGCACAGTGCATGCACAAGACCGAGTGTATTCAGGTTTCCCGGTGCCTTTCCAAGCTAGCAGTGCTGCTCGTGGTTACTTCCCTGTGCGTTGCTGTTAACTTTTATTTTGAAAGAGCTGCCGAACACTGCAGCTTCGTCTCCTGCCAGTCTGGCTGATACCACTTGGATTTACACTCATTTTCAGGGACTGCTCTGTCTCCACTTCTGCCATTACTGTCAGCACAGTGGTAAAATGTTGCTCCTCGAAGTTGTCTTCGTTTTCCTGTAAGGGCAGTTCATGCATCATTCGCTGTAAAGGTTCTGGTAGTTCAGCAAATGTTTGAAGACGAATTGATGCTCTTTTGTGGCAAAAGGCCCAGCACGTAATTTTGCATTTACTTGGGATAACGTGGCCTTGGATAACCGAGTCCCAGATTTAGTGTTGCAGGATAAAGTCTCTGAGGGTTTATCCAGCCTCAACCCCCTTTTTTAAATACTGTTATTTAATCCCGATGAGCAGGCACAGGCACATCTTTGGTTGCGACCAGGCTTTCACTGCCAGCCAGGCTCTGGGTCCTAAACTGACTCATCAGTCAGAAAGATTAATAACCGCTCTGCTGGATGATTTCACTTGTTGTCATGGCACATATCCATTAATGGAAAACAAATATTCTCTGCAAAATGAAACACAGATCTGGGTGTACTGGCCAGCCAGCCCCTTTTGGCTACAGGCTTACATTTAAGCATATATTAAAGCGTCCCTTCAAAGTGAGGACTCCAGGTTGCTTGGTGCGTGGCAGTCTGTGTGTGTGTGCTCTTTTTTGGTTGCTTGTTCCTTTTCAGGGGGGCTGTTCCTATGCACCTGGAACTTCAGAGTGATTTTTTTGCTAATAAAGTCTCTGGGAGGACTTTTTGGTGGGTTCTTCTTTCTGGAGGCAATGCCTGCTAGCAAGCGAGGAGGGCCGAGGGTGCGAGCGAAGAAGTGCAGGCAAGCAGCGCAGGCAAGCTTTGTGTTACAGCAGCCTGAAGCGTTTTAAAAATAACCAATATCCCCAAGGAGCTTTGGTAGGCTGAATGTGTTGGATAAATTAGTACTGAGGGCTTGTACATGGCAGGCCTTCAGAAGTGGGAGAAGTTGGGTCTCCGAACGCAGCTTCCCTCTCGAAGGCCTCTTTGTGCTCAGGAACTCGAACGGTGCACACACCATCTGGCGTAATCATGGGAAAGGGGGATAGTGCTTCTTCCCTTCCAGCCCCACTCTCTTAAAAATCCCCAAGTTCGCTTTCTACAAGGGGACGGAGTTTCAGCTGTTGAGTTTGGGGAAGGTGCACCTGTAAGCTCCCCACATTCCCAGCGTGCTTGGTGAGCTCTGGGTCACTTTCTTCAGGCCACAAAGGCACACAGCACGCAATTATGTGGAATATCTGTCAGGCAGCAAGAGAGCCCTAGCTGGTGTGAATCTCATCATGTTGTACATCTGATGGGCACTACAGCCCATAAATACTGCTGTTTGCTGGGCTGGGAAGTACGTTCAAGTGTTGTGTGGCTTTTATAGCTTGCCAGAATTCAAACACAGCTGGGAGTACCTATGGAGCAAGCTGGGGGGAAGGAAGGGGAAGAAAAACATCTGAAGAGGAACTTGCTACCAGAGTCCCTTGGAAACGTTCACAAATTTTGTTGAGGATCTTGCTGCAACTGCAGCATTTTGTGTTTCACGTCTTTGACCAGGAGGCAGTTGTTGCTTCAATCAGAAGGAAGCCTATAAATATTTTAAAGGAATTTCTGCATGGGGAGAAAAAGAGAGAATGATTTTAAAAAGCCTAAACCTTAGTGTTATGCTTGCCGATAGAGATCTATGCCTGCCTTCCTAATATTGGGGCAGCAATGGGTAACTTAGGTCCTTTACAGATATTTATGCAGTTTTTACTACATTGGCATTTGTTACTGCTACCCAAGGATTTGCCCAAAACCACTTCTGGGTAAAATAACATCCTTTTACTTCATTCATTCACTTGAGAAAGAGTGGCTGGATTTAGTGTTAGAATTCTTTTTTTTTTTTTTTTTTTTTTCTTTTAATTTAACAGAAATGTTTTGCATTTTTGGGCTCCAGCCAGGATTTTCTGAATAAAAATAAATCAGAATGGAGTTAAACACTTTCTGCCTTCCTTTCCTCCCAGGGAACATCTGAATAGGAATAGGTGCAACAATACCAAAGCTTGAGACTACTTCAAGCTGGTGTGTCTGTAGCATCGGCATTAGTTTTTCTGTATCTGTATGTGTGGATGGTTTGTGGAGGGTTTAGCATGTATTCTAGGTCTACCTAGAATAGAAGCATTGCATGGAGATTTTCTTTCCTTTTTTTTTTTTTTTTTTTTTAAATTCAATATCACACATGCATAATAAATTCCACCCCCTTTCAAACCTACTCATGCACTTGGATGTCTAATGAATAAGCCTGCATATTTATTCATGAGGATTAAAGAACTGTACAGATAGAGGCAGCTGGCTGAACTATTCATTTATTTTCTCTTTAAATCTGCTGACCTCTGATCTGGAGTAAGGAGGAAGCCCTCCCTGGTTCACTTTGGCTGCTTGCAGACGGGGCAGACAAAATGGCTCGGCTCTTTGCAGCTCAGAGGCAGAACATGGTTTCATCGAGCAGAGAGGCAGGCAGGGCAGGGAGAAAGCGCTGCTCAGAGCCCCCCGTTTGTGGTTTTTTAAAAACATAACTAAAAATAACATACCAAACAACCAATTTTCAGGTTTGGCCTTCAGCACTGTCTCATGGCTGAGTCCTCAGACCTCTGGGCCCTGGATGACAGCCTCCACTGTGGGAACTCGGTGGCCCCATGCTAACGACCGGTTTTCTTTTCCTCAGGCCCTGCTGCTGTTGGGTGGTGTGGCGCTCTCCTGCCTGGCTCTGGACCTGCTCTTCCTCTTGTTCTACTCCTTCTGGTTGTGCTGTCGCCACCGAAAGAGCGAAGAACACCTCAATGCAGACTGCTGCTGTACAGCGTGGTGTGTCATCATCGCGACCCTGGTGTGCAGGTAAGGGTGAGCACCTCACTGTGTCGTGTTTTCATGCTTGGGGTGCTGCGCCTGTAGTTACTAAATGTTGGCAATAATCCTTCTTTCCGCATGGTAGGTGTATGTTTTAAATGTCTGTAATGCATTTTCTTCCTCACTGCCGCTTGCTGAACTGCCTAATGGTTTGAGTGATGTGAAAAGGAATAGCTAATGGGCTGCTCTTTTGATGCTTCGCAAGTGGTAAATCAAGGACGCTGCGTCCTTGGGAGCTTAACACTTAAATGGGATGGATACAGAGTTCAGGAATTTGACGGGTCTAGATGGCGATTTCTTAGAGTCTCGTGTCTAAAAAGAATAGCTGTGGGGGAGAGTAGATTATGAAGAAAGAGACACAAATCACTCTTTCGGGTCTGGAAGTACTGGTGTTTGGATGTGGACGTTCAGATGTTGTAGCCTGTATAAGGCACTGCTACATTTTGTTGTATGTACTAATGCACAGAGATCTCTCCAAGGGTTACTAGTAATGCTGCTAGCGTCAGCAATGTTTCATGTTACGACTGAACAATAGACACTCTTGGAGAAGTTCCTGGAAAACCAGCGAATTTAAGTAGTTGGTGGAGAACATGGGCAGAAGAAGTTAAAATGAATGAGTTTACATTTTGCATTCTGTTGTTTGTTTTTTTTTTTACTCTTTTTTTTTATGGTCAACACAGACAAGGATCCCATTCCCTAGAAGGATAACAATGGGGCATTTGAAAGCAGGAACGTGTTTGCAGACCCCTAGAAAGAACTTTGGGCTTAGTCTGTTTTGACTTGAGCAGAATGAGTTCTCTGGGAGCTGTGGACATTTACACCGAGCACTGACTTTTCTTGCCAATTCCAATCTTATCTAAGAGTCCAGGTGGTCTCAGTTGCCCCTCTGCAGTTCTGAGAGCAGTTCCCTGTTCAGAAAGGAGGTAACAACGAGACAATTGTATTTTGTTGCATCTTGTGGCTCGCTTTTTCTGTTAACCTGCTGATAGGCCATGTCCTAGATACGCCACGCTTTTGGAGGCATACATGTTCCTTGAAGGCCAAGCTTAGCTGTTCAGGGGCTAGACTGTGCTATTAATGGACTTCGCTATTAGAAAGCAAATGGTATTTGCTCTTTCGAGGCACATACTTGAGAGACTAGAAAACCCCTGGAGTACTGGAACAAACACCACAGAGCAGACATTACTATGTTGTGGGTTTAGCAAGCTGGGGATGGATTTGCCTGTAAAAGCCAGGGCTCAGTGGTTTGGAGGAGAGCTAGTCTGTTTAAAAAATAGTGCTGTCTTTGCAGGGAGCTCTTCCATGCTTTGCTGATTGCAAGTAAGTGCCTGGAACGGAAAGGCAAACTAGAGAACAACTCACAAAAAGAAATCTCAACCTCAGACACCTTTCTTTTTAGTGATCTCGGGAGCTTCAGCTGCATCCATTCCAATCCACTGAAAATGCTGTGGTCCTAACCCTTTCTTACAGAAACACTAACTGATGCTATTTATAGTTGTGTTGCTGCTACAGGCTCTTGTTAGCTATTGTTATGCAGCATTTGTGTCCAAGACAGCTGCTGCAGAGTGTGGTAGTTCTGTTTGCTTTTAATTGTAGGCAGGGTGAGGAGGAGGCTTTCTGCACATCTCCCCAAGTGTGCATGAGACAATTTAAAGTTGGAAGGTCAGCATTTAAATTCTGGTAGGCTTGATGCAACTCCCAGTCATGTCCGCAAGCTGGAAAACGGCTTAGGCTTGCTCAAAATCTGAACGATTGATTTACATCCTTGGTGTATCATTTGTTTCTGTAAGCATTAAATGCAGGAGTATCCTTAAAATTAAGATTGTCCTGGAATCTGTGGTGATACTGCATGAATATTTGTTCTGACCTGTTTTTTTAAAGTTCCCCTCTGAAGTTGGCACTCACAGCGGTAGCAGGATGGTCCCATCCCTGGTGGCTGCAGGTGCTGTCCAAGTGCTGCCGCTCTCTGTGAAGCCGAGGTCTGTTTTCTGCCCCTCTGACAGCAGCTGGATGCGAGAGCGCACTCAGCGCGGCGCCTTTTGGCGCTCTGCGCTCAGCATCTGGCTGGGAATGCAGATAGGCTTCCGACAAGCAAGGAATCCAGTCTGCACTAGCAGGAAGTCCCAATTAGGTACCAGCAGTTAAAGATCAGTCAACTGGAGATGTCCTGTCCTAGCTGTGCGTGACAAGCAGCAGAAGTGCCAGACCGGCAGATGCTGTTAGGTTCCAAGAGAGGGAATAAAGCCCCGCTGAATGTCTGCCTGGGCCAGCAGGCTGACCTGGGAGGCAGTTAGCACCAAGAGGAACAAAGGTGGCTTGGATGCTCAGGCAGTGAGAGGATCCAAACAGAGACCGCTCTGTTCTGTCCAAGTACCATGAAGTGGGCTGTTGTCTTCCTAGCTGAGAACTAGTTAACTCCAGTTAAGCCCAGCCATGCCCAGCACATGCTTATCTAGGTAGTGGTTAGTCCCAGAAGGCTGTTTGTGAATCCTGCTCGGTGCTGGATCACTGTGGATCGCTGTTACCTATTTTCCTGCTGAGCAAAAGGGAGAATGCTGAGCCAGCAGGAAGGCAGAGCTGGTTAATAGGAATTCTCTAGCAAAATATCTCTCTAATGAGTCCTCCCAGTTGCTTTAATCACAAAGCTGCAGGAAGGACTTGCCTAGATTATTCCTTGAAAACCTAGTTCATTGCTAGTCCTTACTAATTTTGATTGGTTTGTGTGTATGGGGAGTTGTCATCTCATATAAATCCCCTCATCCTCAGATCCCTGTAGGTCACACTAACGCTCCCGCAAGGGACCTCAGCTCTGAAGGTGGGTAGGAAGCTTCATGGAGAGGGTACCTGAAAGAAATGGGTGCAATTAAATGGTGAAAACTTGCTTTCTCAAGTGCTAATAGCACTTTCCCTTGGTGCTAAAGTGCAAGGTGGTAATTAGACAGACAAATTAACATTCCTCCTGAGAACATGAAGTCTAAAAAGGGCTCTCCTTATGAAGTTCCTGTAATTAAAGATGACTTGGTGTAGTTAGATTATTCATTTCTAAAGATGTGATGTGAATGGCTAGTGCTCATCTTTTCAGACTAGTGATTGGATGCCCACGGGGGTTTTCACTGTGTGTGTGTGTGTTATGACTGGAAGATCTCTCCATCAGCAGGCATGAGTATGTTCTCTGTAACAGATTAATGCTCCGTTGTTCACGTACACCTTGTGTAATCCAGAAAACATTTTTTGCAAGCTGCCTAACAAGGAAATGTGGAATTACACCTGATTTCTTTTTCTGTCTCTTCATCATGGAACGTCCTAAGCCCATGCACCTCTTGCATGCAAATAACAGGGAGGCTGTGTCCTTGGGGAAATTCAGCTGTGAGCTTTTCAGGAAAAGAGAGAGGGAAATGGGTGTTTTTTTCTCCAGACGTGAATTTCTTGAGCCTTGTTGAAAAGTGATACTGAAGTGTACATACGCAACATGCAGTAATTAAAATCATAGTGTTGTCTCTGTATGAATATGTAGAAGTCGCAGCATGCTGCTGGTCTGCCTCTTGTCATATAGCTGTCTGAAGAGCTGGTGTAGCACATAGTCTCTCCCTAGTGTGCATCTGTGGGTATGCATTAGTAATGACACTGTTAATCTCAGGAGCGTACTGTTTTCTTCTTTTAACGTATACGGGTGTCCTAAAACTCACCAAAATGACTGAGTAGCCAAGTGGCTTTTTCAGCGCTTCATCGAGCAGCAGGAGAAATTTCTGAAATGTCCTATAAGAGCTTGGTAGATAGATTTTAAGATTATTCTTATTTAAAAATGCCAGTGAGAAGGAAGGCAGGGGAGAGGTAGTGCTAGTGGAAGGGGCAGGAGAGTGACAAAAGTAGGTCTGGGAGGAAGAACCGAGGCTGGGGTGGTGGGGATTGAGGAGCTGAGGTGTGTGCGTGCTGGGGAGGGGAGAGTGGCAGAAGGAAGAATAGCACAAGTGGAGATGACTTTCCCACAGAAGTGTTGAAAATGCGTTGGAGTATCTCCCAGAGGGTGCTAGGGTGGGAAAAAAGCTGTGTCATTCAGGAATGCTGTTCTTGTATCCACGCTGCATGACAGAACGGCAGGCTTCCCCATTGGGCAATGGTTTTGTCATCATGGACTGGGAGACGTCTGCTCTATCTGAGGCTACGGAGACTTCCAGGGTCTGTGCAAGAAGCCATGAGATCGGTCCTGACCTCAGGGACTTACGCTGTTGGGTTAGGATGCGTTGATCTATTTTTACTTTTGAAGAGCGAGCTCAAGTGAAAGGGAGCCCCTGCTTCTTTTTAATCAAATAAAAAGTAGTTAAAAACTGGTTCAAATCCTTAAATCTGCTTTAAACAACACCAACTTATACCGGTGTGTGTAGGCAGGGATTTGGAACAACTGTTGGATTTAGATAGGCCGAATGCAAGCAGAAAGCAACAGCAACACTTCTCTCTTCCCCCGCCGGCGGTTCCCCCCCTGCCTGCCCTTCGGCTCAGCTCCCCCCTCGGTCACAGCGTGGATCCAGGCAGCTGCAACCAGCCCGTGCCTCTGGGCTGCAGGGATGGATGGCTTCCCTCCCTCCAGCGTGATAGGAAGGGGGGCTGCCACAGAACGGCATGGCTTGCTCCTGGGAGAAGGAATGGCTCTGTGTAAGTAGCTCTTGCTAGCACAGCATACGGATGCAGAGCTGGCTTTTGCTGCACAGTAATGGAATAATTAATGTACTGTCTGTAGGTTCTGGCGGATGTATGGTATGCACATCTAGAGGAATCTGTTGCTTGAATTAAATGGCTTTTATCCTAATTCCTGTTGCTCCAGGAAGAGGCAGATGCCCAGCCTATCCCCGAGCAGCCGGTACCTCTCCTGTCCCCCAGCCAGCCTCCCCACATTAATAGTCCAGCATGACGCCATGTGGTACGGAATACCCCTTGGGCAATTGGGGTCGGCTGTCCTGGGTCTGTCCCCTCCCAGCTGGAGAGGGACTCTACCAGGGAGTGTAGCCATGAACAAGGAATAATGGCTTTGAACAAACGGAGGGGAGATTTAGATTAGATGTGATGTGAGGAAGAAATTATTCACGCAAAGCACAAAGCGCACATGGGAATTAGGGCTGAAGATGCACCTTGCTTCTGTTCTTTTCCGTAAAGAATGGAATGAAACTACCTAAAAGCCAGTGTTAAAAATAAACCCAGGGCACAGGACGGGAGGTGCAGGGCAGTCCCTGTGGCTGAGGGGGAGCCAGCCCCAGAAAAGGGGCCTTCAGCCCCCTCAGCCCTCCTCCTTACTCCACGTGAGGGCATCTTCCAGGCCGCTCCCAACACAGCCACCTTTGGCCACGAGTGGGCCACTCCATCACAGAGGCTCACCTGCACGATGTCCTGGCAATAAACAACTCTGTTGCCAATTCTCACGGGTTGCGTGAGTGCTTCTTTTTTTGGGGCGGTGGAATGGGCTAAAGTTGCGCCAGGGGAGGTTTAGGTTGGATATTAGGAAAAAACTACTGAAAGGGTTGTTAGGTATTGGAATGGGCAGCCCAGGGAAGTTGAGTCACCATCCCTGGAGACGTTTAGATGTAGAGCTTAGTGATATGGTTTAGTGGAGGACTTGTTAACGTTGGGTCAGAGGCTGAACTAGGTGATCTTGGAGGTCTCTTCCAACCTAGGCTATTCTGTGATTCTGTGTGAGTAGTGACAGTACCTACCTAGGTGGTTATGGGCGGCTGGAGGTGGTAACACGGTGCTGGGCAGGACGTCTGTGAGGATGGATGGCTGCTGGGGTCATTCTGCCTCTGATACGGTAAAGAGGTTCGAGGCAGTTGCCTGTAGCTGGCAGCACTTGATAAATGATTCTCTGGTGTAAAGTGGCTAAGGTACTAGCAGTATTGTGTTTAAGGACTAAACGACTGCTGCCACTTCAAGCAGAGTGCTGTTTCTGAGCCTTTTCCACCAAAAAAAAAAAAAAAAAAAAAAAAAAAAAAAAAAAGTGCTACTGTGGTGGGAATACTGAGAACCAAGCAGCAGGTTTTGGGCACTCACCAAGCCCTTGCTGAAAGAATAGCATTCTAGTAGCTGTAATGGGGTGAATAAACATCACTTGCCAATTAGAGGGTTCAAATCTGCATATTCAATGCCTGGAATGTCCTGGAATTTATTTGGTGTTGACAGTATAAACAACTGCTAAAGTTTGCTGCTGCTCTGGACAATGAAATGGTTTGTCTGAATTTGTTTGCTCTGATAAGACCAGGGGAAATTCAAGCCAGAGGTTTGTAATTGCAGTGGTGGGATGCTGAGCCTGGGAATATCTCAGGATCTGTAATCTGTCTAGTTCTCAGGGATGGGGAGTGCTGTTTTTTTTTGTTTGTTTGTTTCTGTTTTGTTAATCCTCACCACCACCACCTGCATCCTAGGCAGGCATTATAATAGCTGCAACCAGGGAGGAATGCAGAGGGCTTTTCTCTCTTCCATTATCAGCATTGTTGCCACTGTGAAAATATTTGAGGAATGGTGTTCATGAAGAAAGAGACCAAATTCTTGTATTAAACTAAATATTAGGAATTACATACTTGCTACCTCTCTTTGTGTATGATGTAGTTGCTGCCATCACAAGGAGACTCTTCAGCGAAGACTTAAGGGCCAAACCCTGTATGATTTCTGGATATTTTATTGTTGCAAAAAGTATGGGGCTGACAGATCTTCATACTGGTTCTGCTTCCAGTGTGTGATCTTTACTTCTATTTCTTGCACATGTGAAGAAAAAGTAGAAGTGCAGCCAGGTGAACTATATTGTTCTGCTCACTGGTTTTGGGGTGTGTGAGACATGGGAAGGGAAGGATGGGTGCCGTGTTCCTGCAAGACAGGAGTGACAGCTTAAACAGTCATTTGGACTGCAGGCTTGTGTACATGCCAGAGCAAATCCAGGCAAGTGTCTGTTACCCAGACAAAGCCCACCCTAGCCTGCTTAGGTTCATTCCCCAGCTGGGTGATAGCGGGAAGAATTCTGAATGTCCTTTTGTGACCCTTCCTGTTAAGCCAAGACACTGCACTTCCTTGTTCTGGAAGCTGTTTGCCTTGCTTCCTTCCTCTTTCTTACCTTCTTCAAACCACCTCTGTGAGTGTGGTGCTATAACCCAAGCACAAAATTATGAAGCAGCTTCCTCACAATCAAGAATTTTTTTAACTTACTTAAAATAATAATTAAAAAAAAATCCTTCCCTTTCCTTCTTCACCACCACCATCTTCCTTTTCGGTACCACAACCTTGGTGTCTTGAGAACCATCCCAGAAAAGATTCTGGATGCTCTGAAGACAAATGTGACATGAGAATGGGAAATGTGTATCTTGGTAATGTTTGTTTCCCCTGAGTTCAGTTGTATAAACCCTTCACAAGTTCTTTCTTCCTAAATTATTAGTAAAAATGGGCTTGGGGAAGAGGAATGGTGAGTTCCCGCAGTAATGCCTTAATAGAAGGGGTATTGCTGACTTGCTTCAGATAATCTCCTGGTTGTAACTCATTTACAGGATCTTCCTCCTGTAAGTGAGGCTTAAGCTAATATGGTTTACTTCATAATTGGGGCAGACTGATATGTGTGGACAGTTATGGCAAATCAACTGATAGGTGGTAATTTGCCAAGCAGCTGGAGTTGAATTGTGTCTGCAAGCTTGAAAATCACTTGCTTAAAAATAAATAAGCTTTTTGTCCTAGCAAGTTATTAAGCTTTGCTTCCAAATAGTCTAAATCAGTGCAACTCAAATGCTTCTAATGGAAGATAAATCAAGGTAGATGATGTTCGTGCCTATTTCAGAGTGTAGCTAGAGAAGACATGGAAATAGATCCAGAAGACACCACCATAGACAGGTAGTCAATGCAAGCTCTCTGTATCCTTTTCTTAAAAATGTAATGAAATGATCTGTATGTCATGTCCAGAGAAGGCATGGGGTTCCTGGCAGAGCAGTGGTAGCACACGTTTCCTCTTGCAGGAGCCACTGGAGGGCATGTTGGCTGTCTGGATTTCTGCTTGCCCGTGGCTGGGACTGAACTCTCTAATAGTTCTCTAACAGATTGTCATTCATAAATGAAGCGCACACATCAAGAAGGGATGGTTCATTACATGGATGCTTTACAGACAATTGTTGGCTGCGTGGGAAATGCAGGAGAACGTTTACAGATTAAATTTTCTGGTGGTTGCTGGGGAGCACGATTACCCCAGCTGCTCTTTGTGGAGGCATGCAGCTTTCCTTCCTATGGAAGGTGTTGATGTGACCACGAAGGGCCCTGTAGAGGTAAGCAGTGCATTATATCGCTACCCTTTAGCTTTAACTGTACCCTTTCTTGCTTTTTTTCCTCTGCAGTGCTGGAATTGCTGTTGGCTTCTATGGGAATGGAGAGACTAGTGACGGTATTCACCGGCTGACCTACTCGCTACGCCATGCAAACCGCACTGTGGCAGGTGTCCAGGACCGGGTAAGCTCTAGGGGAAGCACCCTCACAAATGGGGAGTGAGGGAAGGAGCAGACTTCCTCAGCACCTCTTCTCCTGAATCTGTCTCTGCCTGTATCTCTGCCTTTTTTTGTTGTTGTTAGTCTCCAAGCTTAGAGACGTGCTAAAATTTCTGTTAATGGAGAGATGCTTTCTTCAGCTCTTCTAAAAATATCAGAACAAACACAGCTTGTTAAATGAAGTCTTCTCTTTGCGATTGTGCTTGATTTAAACACAGCTTCTGATCAGCTCTATTCCACGGACATGGAGGCAGGCCAAAACAGACCAGTCTGTTGGTAGAATGTAACATTTTAACACAATTGGTTGTTGCTGTACTACCTCAAATTTCATAGTACTTTTCTGCAACCCTGATGGCTACAGGTACTAATATCAGGGCATCGTAACCTTCCACAAATGTCCTTCCACTAGGCTTAATTTTAGACGTTTTAACCTGTTTCAGAGCTAAGATGAACAAATCTTAAGGGAAAAAAAAAATTGCCTTCCCGGCCCTAGTGGCTGTGTTCTGGGTTTGTGCTGTTCTGTTCTATATTTCATTATGGAAAAAGATTTTTAAACCATGTTAAAGCAAAGGTACAGGAGGTGGTTAAAAAAGGGATGGCTATTGTGATTTAAGATTTCTGCTTATCAGCAGAGCCTGTTTAACACATTTTAAAGTGTGTAGGTATGGTGAAGGTTCAGCTGAGATACCATCACAGGACAACTTGCAAGCAATCAGCTTTATAGATGCTTGTAGGTTGCTTTTGAAGGGTAAGCAGTCTGAGCCTCTTAAGACAGAAAAGCAGTAGTCTGGAAGCTGTCCATAACTCACTAGTAAGAATGAATCCTCTTTTACTTCTGTGACTTCCTAAACTTTTTTTTTTTCTTTGCCACACTATAGGTGTTAGATACCGCAGTTGCCCTGAATCAAACAGTGGAGCCTAACTTACTCATCCTGGAGGAGATGTTTGCGAAGCAGACAGACTACCTGCACATTATCCAGAAGATGCAAGGTCTCTTGGATGATCTGGTCAGGCAAACAACCGAGATCCCCTTTTGGAAGAATGAAGAGCTGTCCCTGGAGGAGCTGGCAATTCAAATTGACCTCTATGACTGGTACAGGTGTGTACTGTGCTGTAGTACAATGGTTGTAGCATTTGTTTTGGCCTGTTTTGCAATAATTAAGTGCCTGGTCTGGGTGACTGAACCAAAGGCCGTGTATGTTACTCTAGGTGCTCTTGGCCCAGTCCACTGATTTAATTTCTTACAGCAAAAATGCATTCAGTTTAAATGAAAATGTGTGACAACTTTTTTCTTAGTTTTCAGTTGGTTAATTACCAAATGAAGGGAAACTTATTCTCCAAGTACAACATCTTGTACAAAAGCTTGTGTACAAGCTATACTGGGGGAATGGTTGTATGGTGCATTAACTATGCAGTAGGAAACTGAACTTGTTCCTTGTGGTAACACCACACACTAACTTTCCTTTTAATTAAAGTTATTCAATAAAAGATCACACCAAGTGTATTCCATGAAAGAACACCTCTGTCCACATGTGTGGATTAACTGAAGCACATTCTGGCAAATGTCTAGTTCAGGAAAGTGCAATGCTTCTTTGCCTGATGGTGTCTAGTTGCATATAACTTGTACAGTAGCACAAGATTAGCAGTCTCATTTCTCAACAACTGTGTATGCTGAGCATGTTGTTTAAATGCTTTTGCATGCCTGGTCTCCAGACCCATCAAATAGCCAGTGCTTTCTGCAGATAAGTAAGTCATTAGCAGTGGCTCTTACTCAAAGAAAAGTGAGGCTAATTTTTTTTTTCTCCATTAGTCACTTTAATTGCTTAATCTATTTTTTGTATACACCAGTTTTCCTTTGCCAACTATGTTTTTATTTGCTGCAGGTGGCTGGGTTACTTGGGCCTGCTCCTGTTCCATGTTCTAATATGTTTGCTGGTGCTCTTTGGACTCATTAGAAACTCCAGGGCCATTCTTTTGGGGTAAGTCCTGACCCAGGTACAATGCAGAAGGAAGGCCAGCTGAGTGCAAGTGCCAGATAGCTTAAACATCTAGACTATTGTCTATTGATTTCAAGGGCTTTTGAGGCTGTCTCTTACGGTATAGAGTCTTTGTAGCGCATCGCTCTATGGTTTGGATTAGGGCTACATATGAGAGAGGTTCACAGGAAGGATCTATAAAACTCAGTGGTACTGTTGTCCCTTGCTTTCACATCAAAACCAAGTAACTCTTCTGGGTAGACTGCCTTTTGCTGGGTAGCACTGTTAGCCTCTGTTTGCATGGGAGTCAGCTGGTAGATAGTAATGTGGACATCTTGAATTTACAGGTTTTAAAAATTCCCCTGTAATTCTCTACAGTGGTGAAGGCATTTGTTAATGGCTGATAAGCTTTGCATGTGTTTACACAGCCTGGTAGCGTGCTTTTTGTGTCACGATCTGCTCTTGTTTACCTTTGGCTGTCACACCTGAAGACACTTTAAACTGAGAACACACAATGATTTGTACAGCTATGAGGAGGAGTCTTGTTGCCATGGTACTGCGATATTAATGCATATCTGGTTCTACAAAGCTCTGCAAATGCTGCCATGCTGAGGCCCCGTTACAAGAAAAAAATATTTCTCTATGTTGAAGCTTGGTTTAATTTGGCACATTTGGCAAAGATACTGGTTTTGTAAACATAATGACAGTTTGACAACTGACATAGCCAAGAGTTTATCCTGGTACATGGTGATACCATTAATACTTGGAATGCATATTCAGATTTATTATTTGCCAGATGACTTCATACCTGGCAGGTTATACAGACAAAAGTCCAAGTGTATGCACAGATGGTAAACCCAGAGTTTAAATTAGAATCTCATTCCATGTTAGCCAGAAGTTCATATTAAGGCATTCCCCAAAGGGAGCACATGGCATAGAGAAGCAAGTGTGTCACAGCCAAGAAAGATGGTGAAATGCCAGTTTTCGATCTTTCAGCCAAGCAATCAGTTACTGACCCAGTCATCTTCATTTAAGGTAAAACAATGACTGTCGCACTGAACAGATCACCACGCTCAGCTGAAGGCACCAAGCGGTGTTGTCTTTATGTCATAAAACCACAGAACCTTGCTGATCCATGACTGATAATTTTTGTATCCCTTTGTAAAAAGCATCATAAGGTATTCAGCCACTTTATTCCAGAGTGCTATACAAGGCTCAGTCTGGTGAGGCTCCATGACTTCTACAAAGCAAATCCCCGGTCTGTGAACGGATCTGTCTGTGGTCCCTCAGAATTATGTTGTTAAACTGAGGAATAGATCTTTGTAAAAATAAAAATAAAAATCAGACCCACAAATATGTTTTTGTAAAGCTCTAGTCTTCAGTGAGACAGATGTAGCAGAAAAGAGATGCCCCTTCGTCATGGAGGTGCTTGCACTAGGTTTGAGTAAAGAATATATTGACTATGAATTTGTTGTGGTTTTGTTGTTGTTTTTGTTTTTGTTTTTTGAGGGAAACCTATTTGTATTACAAAGCCTGAAGTAAAAAGCATGCCTGAGAAAGCAAGCCAGTACCCCTTTACTCTGAAGATAGGGATGCATAAAATGATACAGCTTATTAGTCTGCATTCCCATACCTCAGGGAGTTGAGGAGCACTTTTGCCTAAATGTCTCTAGCACTCATACTGACAGCAAAGGTGAAGAGCTAATGTGCTGGTTGGGGAAGTGCAAAAGCTTTTCCCACTGCTATGTGCTAGCTGGGTATCAATGAGACGACCGCTCCATCATCTCACTGCTTTGTGTGTCTGTCTTGGCCTGATAGCAGACATTTCCCACTATTTCTGCCAGTAATGAGGTCCGGCTGCCAGAACGAAACTTAAGTCTGTGCAGAGATGTGCTCACGTGGCATCTGTGAAAGGTATCTAACTATTGCTCTGAGATGTTTGTCTACACATGCCTGGCTCTCTCCTTGGGCTATGTGAGGTGCTTAGGTGGTGTTGAGATGCTTACAGCTGGAGTCAGGCAAAGTATTCTTTCCAACTGTCTGTAGTCCATGCATTGCTTATACCAGACAGCCTCATTTATTCTAGACACAGAAAGAATTTGCCCAATTTTGTTGTTTTTATATATACATATATATATATATAGGGGGGTAGGGTATTTTTCTCTGAATATCTTCCGGGATTATAATGTCCAGAGTGAGACTAGCTCAAGTGATAGGATTGTAGCCATTCATCTGCCAGTCTGTCTTCCCCTGGACAACCCCTATGCCTTTAGCTTCCTTGCTAGAAGCAGACTAAAGGCTTCTCTTTGGGTATCTTCTCCCTTCCCTGCAGTCCCAGGCCAGGAAACATGGGAACCAACAACTGGACATAAACTTTCCTGGTTGCTGCTGTCTGCAGCATATAGAATGAGATTATTTGTCTGAAGATGCAGTATTTGTTAATCTTTGGACTCCACATAATACATCCTGTAAAAGATCTGGATGCTTGAAATCAGAGCTTCTACATCTACCATCTGTCTATCTCCTACAGGGTGTGTTTGCTTGGGGTGTTTGCCCTGATTGTCAGCTGGGGATCCTTGGGTCTGGAGTTGGCTGTTGCAGTGGTAAGTGGCTCTTGTCCAAGTCCCATTCACCCTTTGCTGCAGAGTTATCAAACACAAGATTAAGTAGCTATTAATGCATATTATGGTGTGCCTGTTTTACTGTGTCTCTTGTTCTAAGTAGCTGTCCCAGTAATTTGCATCTATGAGAAGTACAGAGCTACTCCATGATAGGGTGCACTGGCTTGTACTCCAGCACTGCTGCGGCTGTGTAAAGCTGTGCTAGAGGGGATGGCGATGAGAGACTTCAGTGTCTGAAAAATCCCTGTAGTGGAGGGTTCCCTGGTGTTAACCTGGCTCAACTGCTCTTTGATATTAGTGTTCTTTGAAATTCCTTTTCCTTTTTGTCTTGTCTCTACCTAGGGTTCCAGTGATTTCTGTATTAACCCTGATGCTTACGTCTCCAAAGTGGTTGAAGATAATGCAGTGCTTAGTGCTGGTAAGTGCTGGGTCTGGCTTTGGCACAGGGAACTGTGGCTCCAGCTCTCACATAGTGACAGTGCCTGGCAGTGTATGGCAGTGTCTGAGAATTTGTGGCTATGTTTGGAACCCAGCAACCTGCGTACAGTGGGAAAAGCAGATGTGTGTGGAGCTCTGGAAAACCAGTGTTCTTCCCATAAAGCATTTATACTCCAGTCAGAAGTCCATACGTACATTTTATTTAATTATTTTTGTCAGAAAAGCCTTTAGAATCTTTATTTCATCTTGGCCCTAAGATGGAAATAGCTGATATGGTGGAACAACAGAAGTCCCTGGATTATTTTCTTTAAATTGTAGCAACCTTGGTCTTGTTTCTCCTCCTTTAAGTGACGGAACTATAGCAATATGAATGTGCAGTATGAGTTGTCATTTTTAAAATTTGCTCTTGGCTCTGTATCCCAGCATCTAGAATATTAATTTTTTGCATTTGTTATTAACAAATATATATCAATTTTTCTCTTAATGGTGGTTATAAATAGGAGTCTTTTGAAAGCTAATTTAAAGGGTAAATGAACGGAAACAGCAGGAAAGAGAAGTATGAATTTCCCTTTCCATTATAAATGCAGTATTTTGATTGCTTTGTTTACCCCGTTCCATTTCAAGCAATATGCCTGCATCACTGTGGCATTCTGCTGAAGCACTGATGGATTTTGTGTTTGTCACTCCTAATTTAGACTGAAGTGGTTGGTTGAGATGAGGGGTGCCTCCAGTTTGGACCTTGGGGGCAAAACAGATATTCAGAACTGTGGCTTAACAGAAATATGGCTGGATGCTTGCCAGCAGAGAGAAGTGCTGAAAAGGAAAGGTATTTTTCAGGGCTGAGTCTGCTGCTTAGCTAATAAAGTGAGCTTCTCTTTTCTCCCACCCTCTCTCCCCCTGATAATCCCTCTGTACATTTCTGTGATGATAAATCACAAATAAGCCATGATACTGATATGTAAAAGGAGCCACATGTGTCTTTGCTGGTTCTTATTTGCTGGAATCTGAGAATCTTTGCCATGTGTACCCAAGATCTAGTGTTATTGCTGTGTGCTTAGCCAATCGCTGCCTCTTGCTGCGTAACTGATAGGGAATTAGGTATGTAGCGATGGCTGAGGATGCAGGGATTGGAAGCAATAAGAAATATTTATGTCTGGAGGCAGAATGTAGCATAAAAGAGTACATGCCAGTTGATATTACCACAGTGCAGCTTATTCTTGGAGAGCCTTATTTATTGATTTCCTGGAGGGAAGAGGAGAGAGCCTGGCAGCTTGCAACAGATGGGCCTTTGTAACAAAGAAATGCAATAAGGAAAGAGAATGAGTGTTTAACACTGCACAAGATGAAGATCCTCCCTTGGTTGTGAGGGTGATGGCGATGTGGCTTCAGGTGGCTGCTATCCTCCATGTTGTTCGAGGAGGCGAACAGGCTAGGGAGGCCAAGGGGAAATACATAACACTATTGCCAGCCGTGTGCTGTGTTAACTTGGTAACCCAAATCAGAACATTTGGGAACAATTTGGTTGACCCTGAGGAACTGAAGGAACACCTTTCCATGCAGCTTTTCCATTTCACTTGTTCTTGTCCGCTCCTGCAGGATTTTGCTCCTCAGTGTCGTGCATGTGGAGGCTGCTGGTGGCTGGGCCTGGCACTCCCCTCCCTCCTCCTGCTTCCCCCGGCAGGGACAGTCAGCTCCCCGGTGTGAAATAAGGCTCTGTTCTGGCGGCTCCGCCAGCTCCAACAGTTGCTAAGGCTCCATAAATAACAGTGAATGGGGCTGAGTGAGACGCTGAAGAGGAGGAAGAGCAGGTGTTGTCACAGGCCTGAGCTGGAAGGCCGGCCTCCTCTGTGGGCTGCTGGTGTGTCAGCTCCCTGCTGTTCGGCAGCCGTTCCGCGTTCACAAGCACCTTTCCTTTTCTACAGAAGGAAATCAGTCTTGCTTCTGAGCCTGCCATCACACTAAGCAGCTGGTGGGGAGGTGATCAAATGTTCTGCCTTCCCATGTGAATTTCTACTGCTTTGCTGGAGTTTATGGTCAGGAAGCGATGGAAATAGGCCTTGGCCTCCCACGTTGGGAGCGTCCTGTGCACCTGAGCAGGAAGGAAGACCACGATATCAGCACTGTGGTGTGGAACTGCTCAACAAGGCTTTAATCCCAATAGTAGTTCTTTAAAAACATCTTCATAGATCTGAAAAAAAATGTTGGTATCCCTTAATACGCTTGGCTGTGAACTGTGACAATTGCTTTGTGATCAGTTGAGCCGTGTCTGTTATGGGGCAGGGCAGGCGGCTGGGAGCCAGACCCAGGGCTGTCCTCTGGGGGAAAACTGTTTGAAGGCTCCCAGATCTAGTGCACAGGCTCTTCACACACACTGCTTTGCTGCGGGATAGACGAATGAGGCAGGAGCGTTTTAAGGTTGTTCCAGCTAGTTTCACCAGAGCGCATCCTGCTGTGAATTTTTCAGTTCAGAAAACAGGTCGCTAAGAGAAGGCGTGAGTTGAAGGAGAGGCTCACAGTCCATGGAAAAAGAATCCAATAGGCGTTACCATACATGTAGAAATCACGTTTACCTTGGAAATCACTCGAGCTGAAATTGGACTGGGAGAGTAGTCGTGTTTTTTATTCTTGCCTAGGTGTCTACTTTTTACCAGTGCTGGGGTATAAGATACTGGGTTGGGTGTTGTTATCTGCTTTTAAGGATGTTTAAGAACCACCAAAGAATCTTAAATATAAAACAACTGGAAGCTTTGTAGTGCTGGGTCAACTTTTCCCTTTAATCACTACTTTAAGTTGTTTTTAGATGTGGTGGGTTGTAATAGTCCCAGCCCTATGCTCTGGTATTCAGACTAGCACTGAGTGGCCCAGGTTTGCTTATTTGAAATGCTTTTTTGCTATTGGTTATAGTATATTTTCCAGAAAAAAAAAAAATAACAGCATTGGATACTGGGCAACTAGTATGTTAATATTTCTGTTTATGTATTAATTGCTGTTTGCCAATCTAAATAGAATTAATGGAGCTGAGAATAATCTGATTAAATGCATCATTATTGTTGTAATGTTTTTAGCTGGCAAGTTGATGTCCTTGTTTGGTAGAGAAAATGTGCTGCATTTAAAAAAAAAGGGGGGGGGGGGAGGTGTGCTGGGATTGGGCAGAGAGCCTTAATACAGGTTTCCTGGAGGAGAGGCTTAAATCATTTTGCAGAAGAGCATGATATATATGTGCCTAACTCGCCCTGTATTCATTAATTGAGATAAAGCCAATGGAGTTGAACAGTGGCTGTATAATCAGCTCCTGCTGCTAGTAAAAAGGCTTGGTGCAGCCAAGATGTTTATTTTCAAAGCAGGAGGCCATCTTCTAGTCTTATTCGTTTTCATTGATATTATGTTATTATCAGATGACTTATTGAATAAAATTAAATAAAAAGGCAGTCTGTCTAAACAACGGGAAGAGCTTTCTCCAGATTCTCTTACAGGAAAGCTGCGTTGAGAAGAGACATTCACTTCATCTGAAAGAACTGCTGACCACAAGGGATGGATAATGGAGCCTTTTACCTCCAGTCCAGCCAAGTTTCTCAGGCTGGATGCTGCAACTTAGCTGCTCAGATACAAACTGCAAGCCTTCTTGTTATTCATGACCTCACTGATTCATTCTCATCTTAGAAGCACAGAGCTGAATGAACCAGAGGATTGACACCACCATCACCTTCCTTTTTCATCTGAGAAGCAAGGCCAGGATAAAACCTCACGTGGGGAATGTGGTGGCTGCGCTGTTATTACTTGGGCTGAGTGGGCACTGCACGACAGAGCTTGTCCAAAGAGGCACTCTTGAGATTTTTGTTGAGCTGTTGTCAGTGTTGAGAAGCTGTGTTTTCCTGCGTCGTTTCGTTGGGCTCCTGAAGAGCAGAAAACTTTGCTTGGAGAGCACTTGGGATGGTTATGAGCTCTTTATTGAAAACTCATGATCAAGTCAGCCTGCTTTCACCAGTACCAGCAGTGTATATAAGAGAAATACAGTTGATATGCAGATACATCCCTTTGCCTTAGGAAAACAAAACGTCTAGAGGGCAAGAAAACCTGCCAGAAGAGTATCCTTCCTCTTTGACATCACAGGCCTTATAGTTCAGCATCCTCTGATGACTGAACACACAGGCAGTCTCATGTGGTTATATTTGTAAAAAGCAAGTTGGCTAGAGAATGCTTGAGTAGAGATGAAGAATGGCTGGGAAAAACTACTCAAGGTGTGGATTTTCTTTTGTAAACTAGGATTTTTTTTCCTCATTGCTCTTTACCCTACAGATCTTCTTGCTGCCTTTTGGCAAGTGCATAATGCCATTTTCACGTTTCTGCTGAGCTTTGAAATGAATAGTAGGTCTCCATGGTTGCAGAAGCAATGAGTAGATTCTAGCAGCTAAAGCTGTCTTTAGTAGGCAATTCTGCTTTCCTTTCTAGGAAAAACAGACTTTACAAAAATAAAGCATTTCGGATAGTTCCCTTCCATGCCTTCTGCTCCCACACTGCCTGTGCACTGAGAGAGTGGGTCAGGAGGGCTGCTGCTAGCAACAGCAAGCACAGGCAGCTGCCACTGTGACCCTACCTGACCCTTCTCCTGTAGACGACATCTCCTCAAGGCTGGCTTCAAAACTCAGATCCAGCCTTCAGGAATTTTCCTTGAGAGGAAAATGCAACAGGAAGATAATTACAGGGGAGAAACAAAATTGCCTGGAGCTGTTAGCAGAGCACAAATAGTGGGTTAGCATAGCTGTTCTCTGGTCAGAAATGTGAGACTTGCTGTTGTACAGGATGGCCTCAGTAGGGATTGAAGGTGGTGAAGGTGCCTCCTGTTTCTGGCCTTTCTTCCCAGCCTGACAGTGTGGAGGCAGGCAGTGGTCATGCTCCTCTTCATTTACAGGCTTCACAGCACAAGATAACTTCGAGGCAGCCTCAGTGCCTATTGTAGCATTAGTTTTAAAGCGCCGCAGCTATCAACGCACCATGTTCTGTGCAGGGGAGAGCTGCTCCTGCTGGCTTTGCCATTTCGGAAAACACATTTTACGTACGGAATGTCACACTAGTCAGCTGCAATGCTGGTACTGCTGCCGTGAAGCCTTGTTGATATTGCCTTCCAGGGTGAGCAAGGCAAGCACTCATTTCACCGTTCTGCTTTTCACTTCACTTGTAACCAGCAGTCTTTGATTCTGGGCTCACAAGTTGCAAACTCTGATGGTATCGGGAGCTCTCATCTGTAATCTGCCCACCAGGGATGATCCAGAAGGGCCTGAAGAAACATTTCTGGAGCCATATATTAGCAGTATTTCATGCAACTTGATGCATTTATAAAGGTGATGTAAAATTGATACCACTGTGGGAGCCTATGTGAAACTTTTAGTGGTTTGTTGGTTTAAAATAAATAGGTGATGAGATCAGAGCTGTATGTAATGTTCTTGCTATGCTTTTCTCTCAACACAGGGACACTGTAATCCATTTTTTCCTTAGTCATCCCATGTGCTGGGGAGACTTATGAGCCTGGGGGAGCAGTCCCTTCCTTGGCGCAGTAGTTGTGCATGTAGTTTGTGTGGTCTGCTCAAAGTGAGGCCCGTGAAGCAGTTCTCGCTGCCCTCCTATCGGCCCAAGTTTTGCTAATTGCTGTTTAGAGGAGGCAGAAGTCATCCCAGAGAAAGAGACGATGGGGGGGGAGATGGAGCATCTGGTAGGAGCTGCCCCAAAGTAGGCTAATGAATTATAAATCACAGCTGTCAGGTTGCATCGCAGCGTGCAGGAGCTGACGGTCTGCGTTGCACCACTCGGTCTCCGGTGCGCTGGCTTGCCGAAAGGTGCATTCAATATTTATGGGAAGTGCGGCAGAATCGGGATACAGTCAGGTCTGCTTCCTTCACAGCTCCCCTTGCTTTTGGTTGTGCGTTTTGCTGATTTCTGAGTTGGGACTGATTAGAATATCTTTGTGACCTGGAATATGCGTTACTGAGTCACAGACAGAAGATTAAAGGGAATGGAAAAAAGGTATGGGGAGAAGGGGGGAGGCAGTGTATGTGTTTTGGAGCTTTTGTTATCTTCACTGAGCAAACTTCATCCTTGATTTTTCTGAGCTGACGTGCTCCCATTCATCTGAAGAACTGTAAATGTTTGAGAATTTATCTAACGGTATTGGGACGATCAACTCCTTGACAGAACTCCTTCCCTTTCTAGCACTATTGAGAATGGCAGGGGAAAGCCTGATATTTGTGTTTTGTGCATGCTTTCTCCAGGCAGTTGGTGTAGTGTTATGGAGGGCTCGTGAAGAGGGCACCAGCCTGCTTTCACACACATGTAAAGGAGGAAAAATGAAATTGTGTCTTCGAGCCTGGAAATTGGAGATTTAACAGTCCTACTTACCTGTACTCATAAACATGAGTACCCAGTGAGCATACTGCGATTACTGATAGCACTGCTGTTAAAACACACCTTTGGGATGTTACCAGCAAGTGATCTGAGGGCCCTTGAACTTGTTGCTGGTGTCCTAACACATGGTAGGAGTTTTCTTTCCTGACCAAGTCTGTGGTATTGATTTAATACGTAATATGCCTTCTTAGCACATTCAGAAGAAAGATGCAAAGGCAATTATATGCACTCTTTTAAGTAGTCTAACTAGAGCCTTCTAATTAAAATCTAATTACATGCAAGTGACTTCCATCAGAAAACAGACTATGTTTACTTTTTCATCCCTAATGCACGTCAAAAAGACAAGAACTTGTTCTTCATCCTTGTCTTTTCCCAGCACATTCCATTACGTTGCTTGCTTGCTAGGTGATAATGTTTTTAGGAAATATTACTGAAAGTTATTTTCTTGAACTAGGAGGGCCTTCTAACATTCTTCTACAGAACACCGCCTAAAACCAGTCTCTGAGTATGATACAAGAATCCCCAGTTGTGAAGATCCTTTTTTTCTTTGTTTTAAACACGTGAGCTTGTATATTTAGGAAGTGGTACATCTCAGCATGGTGCGGTAGCGCAGGGATGTGTGTCTGCACCTCCTTTGGCCCAGCGTTGTGCTTTCACAGGCATTTTTGTTAGCAGCCTGTGTTTATATCAGCACTGCTACCTCTCCTGTGCCAGTGTTTCTGTGGCTGTTCAGTGACCTGGCTGGTGAACAGAACTGGCTGAAAGTTGAGTTGTCTCTTTGCTGTATACCCTAGGCAGCACTCTACCTCTGGTTGCTGTCAGTGACCGTAGAATGTTATTCCGACACTCAGAAGTTACAGAAATTAACCATCCCACTGGATTTCTCCTGGACTAAGGTCTGGTAGTGTGGCTATACTGTGAATAGTGCTGACTTTGGAATAAAACATTTTTGATGGTTCCCCTGACTATGCAAGTGGGGCAGCCATGTGCTGCTTTATTGTTGAGAGCGAAACAAAAAAGTAGCAGTCTTAATTGCAGGGAGGGAAACAAAGAGAAAACAAATCTTTCTTCTATCCCCAAACGCAGCCTACATCCCTTTTTCTAGTGCCATCCATGCCCTGTAATCCTACACAGAGAGAGGGAAGTGATTCCATTTATATTGCATTTTCATTTTGTGTATTGCCTTCAGAACTTAACACCTCCCTTGTGGCAGCCATAAACTATTGTAAAGCTGCAACAACATACCTAGTATGACTTTCTCCTCTTTTGTCTTTGCAGATACCCTCCGCTATTACATCACCTGTAGCGCTGGATACCCCAACCCTTTCCAGCAGGTGAGTGGAAGCACCCTTCCTCCCTTCCCGCATCCCTTCTCAGCACACTGCTCCTCTCATGGCATGGGATATTTGCTTCTGATGCCAGCATGCAGCAAATTGCAAGGTGTTAGCTGTAGGAAACACTCCACCTGTTGGTAAAGCTTTGGTAGCTACTTTCCAGTTGCGCAGATGATTTAGTGAGCAGTTCTTTTCCACCTTCATCACTGCCTGCATAGCTTCAGGTCCACGGTGCCCTCTTACAGAGGCCTGTATGTGTTGTGGTGAGGAGCATGGCTTTGTTCATGGTATCTCTGTTTACATGGTGCTCTTCTAAGAGAAGCAACATGGAGACAGAGCACCCATAATTACTGCCAGGGTGGGAAACTACAGGCTTCCTGCTTTGAATCTCTTCTTACAGATTCTCTTTGATTAAACACTGGCAACACTCCACTCCCAAACTGCAGCCACTTCAGTGGGTGGGGGAGTGATTCTCACATATGCCTGCTTAAATCCCTTGGATGTTGGGGGGTTTGTATCCTGAAGTATAAACGTGAGTCATTATTCTTTTGTGTGGGGGCTGAGGAACAGCACCTGGGCCCATCCCAAACTTTGTCTTGTGTATCAGAGGCCAGCAGGAACCCACACCACCCACTGTTCAGCAGACACCAGCTGCTTCACAGTTTATATTTAGGATTTTTTAAATCCTGTCTTCCTCTGTTTTCAAGGGTGGGGGAAGACCACTTCAGTCTGTGCACTGTTGCCATCAGTTGCATTTCTGGTTGTTCATTGTAGTCTCTGACATGCTACAGCATGTGAAATTCCCATGGATGCTTTAATGGGGCGTGAAGGCTGCACCCCAATGTAAACAACTTTCACTATTAACTTTTTCTCAGCCATCTGGTTTAGTAGAAAAATCCAGCTGTGTGCTGTGGTGAGAACATGAGTGCTTTGTGTCTTGTCTTTTCTTCTTCCTGTCTGTCCTGGCACTGGACACAGCTCTACGTGTGTGTTTTGTGCTTGCCCTTCTTGCAGGTTGGTAAAAGTAAAGCTTAACCCTATTGGAACTGAACCCATGTCAGTCGAGACATCCTTAACTTAAACCATTCGTAGAGGTGCTTCAGTATTAGGGAGCAAGACATAAATCTTAATTCCCAGGAGTTCTGTTGGTCCATGTGGCCTGAGTTGCTTAAACACTGCATGTTTTGTGTTGAGCAGAAGCTGTCAGGAAGTCACAAGGCTCTGGTGGAAATGCAAGATGATGTTATGGAACTCGTGAAGTCAGCAAGCAGAGAGCACCCCGCCTCCAAGGTAACTGCTCCCCCTTTGCTTCCCTTCCATGAGTACAGAGCCCGAGACCAGCTTCTGTAAAGCTCTTTCCTTGCGATAATTACTATCTTGTTGCTTATAGGAGTATCTTATGCGGATCCAGGAGGTTTTAAATTCAACAGAGATCAACTTGCAGCAACTGACAGCTTTAGTAGACTGTCGGAGTCTGCATTTGGTGAGTACTCAGTAACTGGGCCTGCCCTGAGAAAGCACAAAGAGGGATGTAGAGCTTATAGCATACTGATGATTTTGGAATTTTGAATTTCTGGTGTGCCAAAACAGTTTATAACAGCTTTACTGATTGACTCCTGCAGAAAGGAAAATGGGATTTTGGAGCAAGCTAGCTTTCTATTTTTGTGTTTAAAGATCAGGGTAGGAAACTGGATAATATGCCTTTATACATCTACAAGCTGCAGCCATAAGGCTTCAGGATCCGCTAGCTTGTTTCCATAGCTCATAGCTTATTGCCTTTCCCATGAAATACCTTATAGCCGCAGTAAAGCATGAATGAACTGTTGCCCTATCTGAATCTCTGAAGGTAGAGAAATAGATAGTCCATGCTTGTGTTCACAGGCAAAGGGACTGAGTGAAGGACCTGAGAGGGTTATTGAAAAATGTGGTGTCTTAAGTTGGGTGGATAAGTTTGTCTTGGCCTTTTTTTTTTTTCTTTTAATCTCTTACTGTGTGGGGCTTAAAAAACTGCTATGCCTATATCTGACTGGGGCTTTGTGAGGGGAAATAAAGGTTAGATAAAGTATGAAAAACACTTGAGGACCCTGAAATTAAAATAGAAATATACTCTGCAAAAGGAACTATGAACTTTTAACTTGTTTCAGAGAACGGAGTCCAGGGGAAGGGCTTTTGAATTACAACTCAGCGTTAACTCTCTAGTGATCAGAAAACTGTTCATTTTTCTCTCCAGGATTACGTCCAAGCTTTGACGGGCTTTTGCTATGACGGAGTGGAAGGCCTCATCTACCTGGTTCTCTTCTCCTTTGTCACAGCCCTCATGTTCAGTTCCATTGTGTGCAGTGTCCCACACACTTGGCAGCAAAAGAGGTATAGAGAGGGTTTAGATCCTGTAGTGTTGTAGAGCTCTTTCCTACTGAAGACTGGCTATTGGATTTGTGCCCATGAACATCTGGAGCTCTTTCCCATATGATCCCAGGAGTGTAAGGCCTTTTAAGCACATGTCCAACAGGAAAAAAAAAATCTGCTGGCTTTGCTCTGGTTGTGGTTAATGTTTACATCTGAACCTTATTGCACTGGAACACTATGTGTGCAAATTATTCAGTACACTGCAGGACTATGAGTCAAGTCAGAGATGAATGTTGATAGCTGTAGAAAAAGGTAATGCTTGAACTATGTGCCATCTCTGTACAGTACCTATTCTCTTGTGTTGCTTTGAGTCATTTGTTCTAGTATGGGGAAGAGAACTGGAATGAGAAGCAGTCCACACATGCGTGTCTTGTCTTTGCTAACACTGGGTCAATTGACTTGCATAGCTCATAGAAACTGGGAACGGTCTTGTTTGCAATAACACGGGCAGATGAGATGCTTGCACGCTGGCGGCACTCATGCAACAGCAGAGTTGTTTGGCACTAATATTAATGACAGCAAGCAGGCTGATCAGTAAGTCTTGAACAAACCCTCCCAGGGTCTCATTGACTCACTGCAGCACCACATGCAGCTACTAAAATAGCTTTGATTTTTCTGTTCTTGTAGAAAAGCAGTAGACTGTGCAGCAAATTCTTTTCTGTCATCCTGAAACAGGATTTTTGTGGTCTAAGCCTGAGCGCAAGGTTCAAAGTAAAATGGAACATCCTGAACAATAGCAGGAAGCCAGAGCCCACAGGCCTGCAGTGCCCACAGAGAAAGCCTTGGGAAATGCGTCAGAATAGCACATAAGAAAATGGCTGGTTTCCTCACCTCTTCCACATGCAGCTGTAGAGGCATTTTCAGGAGGAGAATGGTAGTCTGTCTGTTCAAAGGAGAAAGGTTTATGCAGTGTTATCTCTTGTGCTGCCTTCCGTGTGAGCTGCTGCCCATATTGTGATCCCCAGCAGGCTCAGGCTGCTGCTGTGAACTGAAATATTCCCTCTTGCTTTCTCTGGAGCACCATTTCTTCCTCTAGCTCCCTCGGGGAGGTGATAGATGTCATACTTTATTGCCTATGAGAGAATGTGCAGGCTGCAATCCAATTCCCTGCATAAATCTTCAGTGCCACCTTGTGGTACAGAAACTGCAAGTGATACTTGGGATGCTACAGCTATGGCCATGTTGTCTCCTGCAAGCAGCAAAGCATTTCCTATGGAATGTTTTACTAGCTTTTTCCAGCATCACTAAAATGTATTTCAAATCTTGGAGCTTCATCCCATAATTAGGGAGATAAAATAATAGTATATATTACATAGGTGGGGTGGGAGAATAATATAGGAAGGGGAGGGGAAGGAATCAGCTGACAAACAGCTCTGTTCTGTATTAAAATTGATTTAAATTCCTGGTCTTTTTGAGAAAAGAAAGGCTCTAGAAGCAAATGTTGCAACTTACTGTGGGTAGAGGTTTGTGGGGTTTTGTTAGAAGCTGAAGCAGTCACTGTGTAACCATGGCAGAAGTTCAGAGAAGTCTCCAGAGACTTATCCTTAAAAGCCCTGTGGGTATCACTACAAGGAATGGCAGGACACAGACTGTAGCTTTGAAGGTTTTGAGCAATGCATGCCACTGTATCTTCACTTCCTCTTTTACATATATTTTTTTCCTGTATTTGCTGTGTATTTTGGGATGCGTGTCCATCCTTTCGTTATATGGCCGGGCAGTTGCAGAGCTGTGCTGTCTGCCAAGCCCTGAGAGAAACCCATAGGGAGAGTGTTGTAGGGGATCGTGCAGCCGAAAAGTCCAGATGGTATCTGTGGGAGGTCTGAGTCACAGTGGTGTAGGCTGTGTTTGACACTGCCGCCCTGAGGCATCCCAAATGGGTATAAATGTGGAGGTGTGGAAGATGGTTGGGAGGTTCCTAGGATTACCATGGTTTCCTGCAAGCCCCACATGTGGGGTAATTGTAGGGTTCTAGGAGGAACTTTTTTTCCTTCTTGCAGAAGCTCAGATGATGATGGGGAAGAAGAATCAGCTGCTCAGGGGAGCAGACAGACACACGATAATCTTTACAGAGTGCACATGCCCAGCCTCTATAGCTGTGGGAGTAGTTATGGCAGTGAGACCAGCATTCCAGCAGCAGCACACACAGTCAGCAATGCTCCCGTCACAGAGTACATGTGAGTATCCTGACAAAAAGGCCATATTGGACCTTGCCCAAGCTGCTTCACTCGGATTTTGTCGTTGCTAAGCGCTGCGAGGCTGGTGCTTTCAACCAGGCGTTGGAGGTGGTAAGGGATTCTGTCTGAAATGTCAAAAGGCATGTTTTCCGATTAGCATCTGCTGGGAGAAGGGGATTGCTTGAAAGTACTGCAGTAGAAATTGTTTTATTAAGCAGCATACTCAAAAACATGAATCACTTTGTACTGTGGGATTTAGACATCTGCCTACAGAAAAAAAAAAAAATAGTATTATTGTCCAGGCTCCTTATTGCACAGTCTGATCCCCAGAAGACCAGACTCTTCAGATAGAGCAGTTTTGCGAGAAGATTTTAAGCCTCCTGGGAGACTGAGAGCCATAATAAAACCTGCAGGCTCCTTCCTTCCCAGTAATTGCAGTCAGCTCTGACATTTGTTGCAGTCTGGAGCTACCTAGTTCAGGTGGGACCTTCAGAGCTTTCTCCACAAGTGCTGAACTCTGATCACACTTTGATTCCCTTTGGGGCCTGTCTCTTCTCGGCTGCCACATCATTTTCTTCCCCTTAGACTTTGTCCTTATTTTATCTCCATTTCTACAGCATGGCAGTTCTGACTCTGCAGAGAGAGGCAGATTTTTCACACGAACCTATTTTTAAATCATTCGACGTGATTTAGTGTGGGCTGTTTCGAGTGTAAAGATAGTGCTTAATTTGAGGAAAATAATGCTAGTTCTGTGTCCTTAACTGAAGAAGGGGATCCACTTGGCCTGTAAGAAAAGCTTTGAGAGAAACGAGACTGATTTGATACAGTAGTGCTGGGGGGATGTATACTCTGTCCCATGTCACTGTCAGAGACCTTCCCCAGAGAAGTGTGGCACGTACCCCCATTACCATGTGTGTCTTCCTTTCCTAGGAGCCAGAATGCAAATTTCCAGAACCCCCGTTGTGAGAATACCCCGCTCATTGGCCGGGAGTCCCCACCTCCCTCAGTAAGTCTCTCTTTACTGCTCCTCTCTGCTTCAGCAACTTTGGGGAATACACATTTACCACTCCTGTATACGCTCAAGGGAGCTGGTTGTGTAGCCAAGCACAGGATCTGGCCCATAAATGGCAGCACTTTGAATAGACAAGTCGTGTCTCGCCTGCCATGGAGAATAAAACTCAACTCTACTACTTTTGACGTTGCACATAAAAATAATAAAATTAAATCTGTTAACACTGGTAATCCTATGGGCCCAGTCCTGCCACCACTGAAATGCATGAGTGTCTTGGTGGGTGACTTCAGCAGGATGATTCACTTGCATGCAGTATTCTTGCTATCTGTGCCACTGGTTCCTCAAGTTTACGAAAAAATTTGTTAAAGCAGTAAATTCAGAGTTATTGCTGAACCTCTCTCCTTAATCTGCCCTAAAGAGACAGTAGGATGAAATTTGTATTTTTTTGTTGCTGTTGAGATTTTTTTTTTTAATCTTTGTTTCACAACTCTTTTACTTTCTTTAGAATCTATTTTTGTATTTAATTTCCTACGAAGGGGAAAAAAAAAAAAAAAAAAAAAAAAAAAAAACTTTCATGGAAGGTTTTGATATTTGGAGTGGCCTAGAAGCCATTTCAGTGTGCTGTATAAAACATGGGCATGCCTTCATCTGTGTGTAAGAACTAGATGAATCTTGCCCTCCTTCACTGGATCCTGTGAACCTTACGCCAGAACCTGGAGAACATGCCATCGCAGTGCTCGTTAACATGGTGGTGTGATTACAGAGGATGAGTAGTAGCATGTTTAATAATCAGCCAGTCTTCAGGTATAGGTAAAGAAAATACACTCAGTGGTGCACGATTCAAATTCATGGGAAGGATGTTGGAGGATGGAGTAGGAACTGTGGTGGGAAGGGGGACATCACATTCATGTTTTCACTTCCAAATGACCAGTTCATCTCACCATAGAGAAAGTGGAAAACTGGAAGGTTGATCCTTATCTTGGTACTTGGCCAGGTTTTTTGCAACCTTCTTAGAAATACAGATGTTTTTTCCCAATCCCTGGTATTGTGAACCACAACCTCTGGTAGCATTATCTGCTCTCAGCAACACGGCAGTCCTCGGGAGGAGCTGACATGCCACACACAGTACAGTATGGCAAGAGCTTGCTTTACCATTGGCATTTGCTGCCTCTAGACCTGCCAACGCATATGTTCATTCAGTGTCTGTAGGCCAAGGTCCTGCCTCCCCTTCCCCTACAGCTCTCATGCTTCTGAAAAAGCACGCTCCTTTCCACGGGGGCTGAAGTTATGCAAGACATCCCCTGGTTCTTCAGTAGCTCTTAGCATTAATACCCTGAAGGGGGATCCGAGTCCTGGTGCCTTTAGGCTGGCTTCTGAGAAGAGGTTTATTTTTTGAGATTTACGAGATTTATTTATTTTTTCCAGAGGAGCTTGACTTGACAGCCACCATTATGGTCTGTAGGGAAGTGTAAGAGCTGGAGGAGGCGAGTGCATCACGGCTCCTGTAGACAAGGGGAACTTCTGCCTAGGTGAAGCAAGGAATGGGCTGTAAAATAAATGTCTTTTCTGGAGGGATGTACTGATAGTAGATGGGCAGTGGAGAGAAGGCAAATGTTGTCTGCTATCCTGCTGTACAGACAGGCAGCAGGGGGGTTTCTATTTTG
>CM021778.1:4835001-4904476 GCA_011076525.1 Nettapus auritus
GGGGCTTTTCTATTTTGTTGTTTGGATTTTTTCTTTTTTTTTTTTTCTTTTTTTTTTCTTTTTTTTTCTTTTGGTTTGGTTTGGTATTCACAGCTCTCCATAGTAGGTGGCTGAGACTGTATGGAAGCAGAAGAACTTGCAGGACCTGTTTGTAGCAAATTATCTGTTAGAAGGAGAGCGATAAAAAGAGAATATTAATGTGCATGTCCCTGCCTCTTTCTGGGAGGGAGGAGGAGGGGGTTAACCATCTCAGCAGGGTACGTCCAGTGAGTGGACAGAGCTTGATATATTCCATTTAGCTTCTTTCTGAGAACAGATGGTGAAAACTAAGATGTGATGATCCTGCTGCATTGTTTGTCCGTTACTTTTCCTGGCTTTTTGTTTGTTTGTTTGTTTTTCCCTCCTCTCATTCCTTCTGTTTTCTCCTTCTTGCCACAGGGCTATCCCCTTAGGGTTGTAGAGACCACCTTGTCACCGACACACACCACAGCGTTTCACTTGCTTGCACTGTGTTTTTCATGCACGTTGAGGCTGCACTCTCTTTTTCTCTCTTTCTTGCGTCATCACAGTTGTATTTGGCTGCCATGGACAGTAGCAGCCATATGAGCTGGCAGCTTAAGCCCTCGGACAGTGCACGGACATACTGGTAACAGCGCCCGCAAATGGAACAGGTACTGGAAAAAAAGGTCCTTCTTGCTCAACCCCTTCTCCACTCCCAACCACTCCTGTCATCCCTGCACTGTTTATCCCAGGCCAGTGCCTTTTATTTCTTCACATTCCTTTCCTCTGCACCTCCCACCCCATTCCCTCCTGCCAAGGGTTAAAGTTAGTTGTGCTCTGGTGCAGACTGAAGGAGCATTATTAACCTCGGAAAGGCTTCTGGTGCACAATGTCATGGTTGGAGAGGCCTGTGCCTCCTAAAGGCTAACTCACGGCTGCTTTAAATCAGAGCCCGCGCTGGAGAACAGCTTGAACACTGACTGAGCACTGCTTAAATGTACAAATAACGTTGCACTTCAAATGCAGCACCGAAGTTCTCCCATCCCAAGAAGCCATTTTCTAGCAAGAACCAAACTAGCAGCTTTTCAGTCAAGACTGGGTGTCTTATTTCAACTTTTTGGCATCCCCTGAGCCCTGCTGCTATTCTCTTTGTATTGACTGGTCATAACAGCATGTGCCCACAAGCACAGATACTTATCTGCCACATGCTTTAAGTTCCTCAGTAGGATTTTTAATCTGTTGAAAGATCCTAGCTGGTAACGGTGGCCTGTCCTAAAGAGTTGTTTCAATGCCTGTTAGATCTGTGTGCAGCTCCTCCTTTTATCCTCGCATTTAAAGTCAGAAAGGAGTAAGTTTAAAAAAAATCCTTAAGAGTCCAGACATGAGCACTGAGATCTATTTCATTCTGTTTCCAAACCTTTTACTGTTTTGTTTGATCTGTGTGTGTCCAAATCATTCCATCCATCTCCCATTGGCTCTGAACAGGGCCCTCTTAGCATCATTTCACCGTCTGAATTCCCAACGTGCTGCTGTTGCTGGTGTTCTCCGAGGTAGCCAGTGTGTCCTCCCTCACGATGGTCCGTGAGAAAGCCACGTGCAGAGAAGAGCAGCTAGTCTGCCTTAGGCCTTGTAGTTTGTAGCTTGGTTGAATACAGGGTATAATTACAACACCCATGCAACTCACCTGGTGTAAAGGACAGCGTTGCTCCATCAAGGGAGCCACAACCACAACTGGAAGGTGTTGGTTCCAGCTGGAACAAAGGCCTGCTGCTTTTGGCCCTTGCAGCCAGAGGCCCGTATCTTACAGTCTGTTCCCAGAAAGACACGTCCATAAAGCTGCTGTTCCTCCATTTCTGCTGTTCTTGTTGGGACTTAGCCTCGCATTGGGTTCCTTTCTGTCATGCTGCTGCTTGGTCTGCCTTCTTGCTGCCTCGTGCCATTTGTCTGCCTGCCTCGTGATGTGCTGGGAGGTGTGCTGTCTGAGTTGGGTGTCTTGGTGCCTTCTCCCATGGTGCATGAACACAAACTTGCCTTGAAGCATGGTGCTAGCACCCTTGAAAGGGTCACAGCTTTCTTCAATCTTAACTCTTGTAAAGACTGCTCTTGGGCTTGTGGTGGCTTTTCTGCTTTCTGGTTCCTGCAGGTGGTATCGTAGCAAAGCTAGAAAACTGCTTATGGGTCTATCTCATAAAATACTGTCTGGGGGGGGGGGAAATTCTAGTCTTCATTCTGGATTTGAGATACCCTCTGGGCTGGAACATGACCTCACTTCAGTCTTCACTGTCTTCTGTTTACCTAAGGTCACACCCAGAGTTTAATGTGGCTGTCTGCAGGGCTAAGAAAAAGCCATCGCATTCTTTCCAAGACTTTAAAAACAAACAAAACAAACAGAAGCTCTGTTCTTTTGACTTGGAAAACTTAAGTCCCTTTGAATTCAGAACCCACTGGCTGGAATTGGCTGTTTCCCTCCATGTTGTACCTCCCATACATAATGATACCAAACCCTGTGTGTTTACTGTGCTGTAGCTATTTGAGAGGTGGATCAGCTTTTAAGAACTTGACTCCAGAAGCTTTGGTCTTTATTGGCTTACCTGAACAGCTCTGGCAGGAAATCAAAGTCAGGGTAGCCAAAGAGAGACGTGTGTGTTTTTTTAACCACAAACAGTAAATGTTTTTTACTTGGAGTCATGGTTTCACATGGTAAGTGATCTTCCAGCATTGCTCAGTTAGCAGTGAAGTATTCATGATCTGCACAGTTCACAGGACTTGGTAGAATTTATGATTAAATTAACAGATTATTCTCATTAATTTTTGTTAGTTTTTGCAACCAGTGATTCCTTTGTATGCAGGCTACATGTGTGAAGCACCTAACTTTTAAGTGCTGGCAAATTATGCCTGTCAAAGTTTTTATGCCCTCAACAAGGCTAAATGTGAAGGAGAGACTCTTTCTTTTAAGAAATGCAAAAACAAACTTGCGTGCAATCAGCTGTGTTTGTCCTAGCTGACTGGTAAGTGACTGAGAGGTGTGTTGTGTGGAATAACACAAGACACCTGGAGAAATGGCAAGAAGGCTGTTAGGCGCTCTGCTCAGGGGAGCTAACAGCGTGGTGAAGGCCCTGTCATCCGTGATGAGTTTAGAAAGGTACAAGAGGGCATATAGGCACCTGGGCGCTGAGAGTACTGGAGGAATCAATGCATTGTGCATGTTCTTTAACCTTCTATGAAAGCTCCTCTTTAAAGAAAACTAAATGCAACTGTGTACCTTACGGCTGTGTCAGGTGCTGTATCCAGGTTACCTCAGAGCAGGACCAAGACCTCCTGAGCTCTGAATTGTTGGGTTAGAAGTCTTTCTTCAGATTTTTTTTTTTTAAAGGAACTGAAGTCTAAAGTTATTTTAACCGTAGATAATACATTTTGGTTTCATATCCATGTGACTGGCAAGTTTGTGCTGACACATCTTCATCTATTGGCCTGTCTAGATGTAGGGATCTGTGTATTCCACAGCATCTTTCCTTTGCTTCCCAGCACAGGACTGAAGGACTTGGGTGAGCGACTGCCAACAGCATATGGAGCAAAACATTCATACAGTGAACCTAACACAGCGACAAAAGATTTAGTGCACGCTTGTAGAGCTGTGCTGCTTATGAGGGGTGTGAAGTAGTGTTAGCTCTCTGCTTCCAGTTTTCAACCATGCTTTTCATGGTCATTAAAAATACACTTTAACAGAAGGAGTAACTGGTCCAAACTGTAATGGGAAAAGGTTCAAAGGTGCAAAAATCCTGAGTTAAGGAGAGAACATCAGCCCTAACTCTGACTATTGAGTCTTGATTTGTTCCTTGTGGTGGATTGCAGGTAGGTTTGAATGTAAAATGCTCTCTGCTTGACTGACCAAATCTCGTGATCCTGATTACTTTGTTTCAGTGCCTCTTAAACAATTGTGTGTGGTTTTTTTGTTTTTGTTTTTTTTTTCTTGGAGGAGGAAGAAGTGAATTCTTTTCAACTTCTCCCTCCACAATGAGTGTACTTTGTACATCATTGAAATGCAGTTCATCAATTGGCCTTCCTTGATTTGTAATGTTCTAAGGAAAGTTGATGCTGCAAGTTGTGTGTTGAATCTATATGATTTGTCTAGCAAGATGCACAATGACCTTCCATGATCCTTGATTTTTTTTTTCTAAGTACTTCTCAAAAAACTTTAGCAACTGCAAGTTCTGTGTTCATACTCATCTCCTCTGACACTTCACATACTGAATACAAATGGAAAATGAGCAATCAAATGCCTTCTAAGACCCTCTTTTTAGCATGATGCTTGGCTGGTACTTTCAGCATGATGCTATCTGAAATGTGTCCTACTTATCCTATGAGAAAACTCCTTGACTTCTGAGCCTCTTCGAGCCTGTTGGGTTAGTCCCATATGTTTTAATAATGCCCTAAGCTTCATTTCTGAAACAGTAATCGTACTTCATAAACAGTATAGAACATACAGTTCAACTGGCTCAGCTTGGTATTTTCTACTTTTTCTTTCTCAGTGGCAAAAAAAAAATACATCTTAAAAAGAGAAAGAACATATGTACCCTTTGTCTTCTAAATATAGATGCCATTTCTGGGCCAGAGTGTTATATTAAGATCCATTTTCTGCAGAAAGTTTTCCAATTATGGAAGACACTAAAAGTCGAGTGTGCAAATAAGCCTCAGGTGTCTTCATCTTGTGCTGATAGGGTCAGCCCTACTAAAGGAGCAGTCTCTCTCTTCTATTGTACAGAGGTTCAGCCCAGTTTGGTCTTTGAAGGAAAACTGATTAAAATACCGTTAACTCTCTGAAAACCCCTTTGAATATCTGAGCTTTTGAGAGCCTAAGGATGCTTCATAATGTTCTTTCCCAGCGTGCAAGATAAATCCTACCTCCTGGTGGGGAACTGCCTTTCAGTTGTCTCTTTGCCAGCTTAACTGGCTATTTCATGTGGTACAATTTTAAAGGTGATAAAAAGTCAGTATGCTGAAAAGCACTCTTGGGAAGTGAGATGTGGATATTATAGAATTATTCAAGCTCTTGCTGGTATAAAAAGAGGAAAAAAATACCTGTCCTCATTGCTTGGTTGTTAGTATCATGTTAGCAGAATCCCTGAAGCAGTAGCATGGTCATGATGAAGGCATTGAATACATTGGCATAAAAAGACAAAGACTTTTGTTCTTACTGCGGTGTATGATTTGCATGCTTTTCAGCTCAGTAGTCAAAACTGAATGGCATATGTTCCCCTTGTAGTTTCTGGGAGCTGTTTTGGATTACCTTGCTTGGAATAAAAAAAAAAGAAGAAAACAACCCCCAAAACAAAGGCACCTCTCATCTTTGTGAATTTCTTTTCTCACCCCCAGGCTGGAGTCTTGTCTACCACTGCGTGGTGGTACGCAGGCTGGATCCCAAGCCATTGGTGGATAATTAACCATCTGATAACCATTAGCTAATATCTTGTGGGATGGCAGCCTCTTGCCGGTCTGGTGGGGTCTCTTCTTTCTCAGGCATAAATTGTTCACAAAGATTCATTCTTCCACACTTTTCTTTCAAACTGTCCATCTGTGACACATGCAGTCTTCTGATGCCCTCGCTGCAGTAAAATGCAATGAACTTTATTTCCATTTCCTTTTCAACCTCCTTTTTCTGGCAACCTGACTAATTGAAGACAAAGGTATGTGGTGGGTTTTTACATCTGCATCATTTCCATTTCCCTCTCTTCTCCCAAGTGAAATATGGCATAATTTGACTCGATGACTGTTGGATTTCCTTCTCCATCGAGAGCTTGGTTAAATCATTAGCTCATCTGCACTGACCTGGCCAGCAACCTTGCAACAGGCTTGACAGTATGTTACTCAGACTTGGCTACTCAATGATTTGTGAAATTTTCCTTGTCAGACCAAGCCAGCAGCTCCTTGATATGCAGTAAATACAGACCATTTTATGCTGGGAGGTGGTCATAGTCTGTCGTTCCATGTTTACATTAGTCATTATGACTGACTTTTCTGTTCTGTTGTTTGTGTTTTGTTTTGTTTTTTTCTTGTCTTCCTCCAGTACACCTCCAGCATGAGAGCCAAATACCTCGCCACCAACCAACCTCGTCCAGATGCTGGCAGCGTGCATTAAAACGGAAAAAAAAAAAAAAGCTAAAGCAAAAAAAAAAAAAGGCAAAAAAACAAAAACAAAACAACAAGAAAACCCACATGTGCAGTCAGACAAAACAATGTGCCAACTGCTGTGCCCCTGTGCTGTCCTCGTAGAACAATCCTGCCCAAAATCCAGTGCAGTTCCTGTTTCTCCAGCCCAGACCACCCCTCCAACCTGGTACCTGCCTACTGGAGTGGAAGCCCCTTTTGAATTTCAGCCTTCACTTTGCTGTACCTGATGTGCAAGAGAGAGCAAGCACGTGCAGGCAAGCAACCAAGAGATTACCATCCTGTCCTGGATTCCAGCTGCCTGGGGCCAGCTTTAACAGAGTAGCCCGATACAAAATGTTGGTGAATATCTTCTGTCCCCGTTTTTTCCCCTTCTGTTCCTCAGAGGGATGCGGTGAAAGATGGTGGTAGATCTTCTTACTTCTGCAGTGGGATCAGCAGAGCTGCTCAGTCTGTCAAATGCTCTGAAGAGGCAGAGTTTCGGTGTCTGTGACTAGCGAACAACGAGGGGAAGCTGAGCCAATGCATGATACAGCATCTGGGGGGGAGTCCTCTGGTCCAGCACCCTGTGTGAGGGAGGAGGAAAACCCCTGCCTCTCGGTGTCACTGTATATCCACTGTAATCTGTGAGCCTGTGGCTCTTTTCTAGAGAAAACCACTCCACTAGCATGGTAACTTAAAAAAAAAAAAAAAAAAAAAAAAAAAAATTAAGAAAGTGCTGTTTTCTTTTCCACTATATCTAGCCTGTGAATTCTCCAGGAGGAGCAGGGGGTCAGAGCACCACCTAAGTACCCGGTCCATTGCTCTGAACCTGACCTCTCTGCTCCATCAGGGAAGCCCAGGTACTTGCAGATGGCGTTCTTGGTGCTGCTTTTATGAGGCTGACACACAGAACAAACAGGAGCCAGCCACCACCCACTTGGTGCCAAACTTTTCCAGGAGAAGACTTATAAGACTTCATGGTTGTTCTTTTTGTGCTTTTTTTTTTTTTGGTTGTTTTGGTTTTTTTTTGCACTAAAAGAGTTTCAGCTCTCTGATATTAGGTCTTATGGGACAGTCAGCTTGCAAAAGCAAGAGGGACTGCAAGCACCAATGGAATTATAGCAAATGCAAACTCCCTGCAGGAGTGACCTGTGAACTCTAGTGGACCTTATTTTTCTTTTTTTTTTTTTTTTTCTTTTTTTTTTTTTTTTTTAATCACCGTTTACAGCACAGGGTTGCTGAACTGGCACTGAAGGAAGTTTTTTGGAGCCTCAGTCCTAACAAACTCACAAAATCCTCAGTATATCTTCTTCTGTGCTCCGGAATCAGAAACACAAATCATTTGGGCATTTGGAGAATGTTGTGACTGTCAGAACTTTTTTCTATTTGTTTTTGTTTTTCAAGGCACATTGCTAACCACTATCTGACCATATTCAGGCACATGTAGGCATTTTTCTAGGTGTGAGCTAGAACAAGGCTTGCAAAGGGGCAGCTGGGTGCCTGCAAAGGGCAACATCCTCCATTGGTGCTGTACTTTCCACTGAAGAGCAGTGCTCCAAAGGGCACTGACCACTTCCTACCGGAAGAGCATGCCGCCTCTTGGGCAGCTAGTAGTACTGTAGAGTACTGGCCTTTCAGTAGGGAAACTATGATGTTCCTTCTTCTGTTGTTGTTTTTCTTTGGTTTTGTTTTTTAACCTCTGAGCAGCAGCATCTCAGTGTGGCTGCTGAGCATGATATTAAATAACTGGCAGAAGAAATAAAGTGGGAATTATCCCTCAAACTGGAGTTGAGCCATTGGCAGAGGCAGTTAATCTTCACGTCGGTGATGTTCAGGCTTGGTGTCCATTTACCCCACGTTTGCTGTACGGGGCGCAAAATCTACCAATCTGCCTTTACTCAAGTCAGTTGCCTTCTTGCAGTGAGGTAAGGATTGCTCCTCGCAATGATGGTGTTTGCTCTCAAAGGGTACCAGCTCTGTGGAAAGCAAGCTTTGAGCTCCTCTTAAGAAGATAAACCACTAACAGAACAAAAAGCTGTAGGCCAGCTTGTACCATTCAAAGGAGTGAGGGAGAAAGGGAAGACAAGGCACCACGCAGCCAGGAAGAGAAGGTTTGGGAGAAAACTTCACACTTCACCGTAAATCTGTGGAAGCAGGATTTTCTTGCTCAGGACTGAGTAGGCCTTTCAGACATGTTTGATGGGCTTCACACTGAAACATACCTCGGTGTTATCAAATAACAAGGGCAGGGATACATAGCCACAGGTTGTGTGGAGGAATTTCTGTGGCTCATGAGCACCAGGTTTTTCCACCCTGTCTTAAAGCCTACCAGAAGACCCCGGGCATGCAAGCACGTGGCACGGTTAGCTTGCAGGGCCCAAAGTATGCAACTGCTATCCAGGGGGGGACTGAACCTTCCCCTCACTTTGAAGAAAGAAGCAAGAGCCATATAATGCTTACTAAGAACAAATGGTTCTGCCGTCATCTGTCCCTGCAAGGGTGTGCCCAGATTGCTACTTCGGCTGTCATTTGTAGGGGAGCTGCCCTTAAATCTGTGGCCTGATCCTGCTCATTGAAGGCAAGCGTTTTGAAGGCTAGAGGGTGTGGGGAACCCTGTGAGGACAGGTGCTTACTGACATTGCTGTGTACAGAAAGCATCCTGAATATGGATGTGATTGCATTTTGGGAGGGGTTGGATCCAAATTGCCACAGTGGCGTTGTCTGTGCCAGCAGGGGCATGGGGATCCTATGCCTCCTGTGTGCAGCACCTACCACAGCAACCACCTTGTCTTGCTTCCTTCTGAGGTTTGGCGTAGTCACTCGTAACACCCAGAACAGCTTCTGACAACGTTTGGGGCTTGCAGCGAGGCACAGATGTGGAGATATGTGCTCTGTGACTTCAAAATATAACTGGAAAGAATGTTATGGAGATGACGTTTTGCTCTCTGGAGGCCAGCATAACATGACTGCAGTGTGAGCTGTGTACTTTTGTCCAGCCAGCACTTCCTTTACTTGACATGGATATTGCACTTTTGTAAAGCATCCTGGAACTCTGCTGCCCCGCTGCATGCTGTGCAGAGCGCTGGATAGGAAACACAGACAAACGGTTTGGTTTTGTTTTATTATTGTTGTTAGTACTTTTTCTTTTTCCTTTTTTTTTTTTTTTTTTTTTTTTACTGGAACCTTGAGCGACAGTGTGGCATTTCTGCAGGCTGGTCTGAGTGGATCTGCTGAAGAACAGATGGCCTTTGCCTATTCTTATGGCTGCGACATAATCAGTCTCATCCATACGGTCACACTTTGTCTGAGGAGTGGACTTTGAAAAGCCAAGATCTCCCAGACTCTGTGCCTCCCTCCCGGGTGAACAGCAGGTGCTATCTGGCGAAGACTCATCTGTTCTGGATGGCATTCATGGTTGAGGGAGTCCAAACTCTTCGAGCTGTAGGAGGGAAAGCTGTAGAGACCTCTCTCTCTTCCATTGTGTCTCTTTGTGCTTAATGTGACAAAGCGCCGAGGCTGTATCGCTTGGCGTGTCCCAGCTGACCTTATCAGACATGAATCGTGTTACTGGTCGCTAACAAAAGGGTCCAGGAGTCAGGGGAGCTGAAATTGGCCTCTGGACACCTCACTGACTGCAACAGGGAAGGTGGCTTGTCCGGTCGAAGGTGACTGCATCAGTGAAGACACTTCATGTTACTTTTTCAGAAGCACAAATGTGGTCATTGGCTTGTCTGGTTGGCTTGGTTTATTTCCACTGCATCATCATGTGTGAATGACTTTTTCTTTTGGAACTGAGAACTCTTCCAAGCACACGAACATCTCCACAATGTGAAATGTAAATAGCATGTTGGACTCTTGCGTCCAGTGTTCAAGACTGCATTGTAATTGTAAAGGAAATCAAATCAAGACTTGGCTGTGAATTTCTTGTGCTGTCTTGGGAATATAACTGTAGTGTTTGTATCCTGTATGTACTATTAAACTGAGTTCATTTTATGTGCTGATAAAAGGGTTCAAGCTAAGATTTTTAGCGTGCATCCATGTACCCAAATGTGAAGGATGGAGTGCTCCCTTCCCCTCCTGTCCTTTTTAAGTTTTCTCCATTTGATAGGTGTTAATTTTCCGTGTACAGTCATCTCAGCCAAGATGCAAGGATGTTCATTTGAGTGCTTTGAGGAGGACACAGTGCATGGGGATTTCAGTGATCCCAAGTCAGGATTTCCATAGCAGTTCCCTAAAAACTATGTAGTGTTCACATGAAAAGCTTGGCCTTTCTGAGAGTAAACTGCTTCTTCGGGGGCTGCTTAGCCATCGCTCGTCAGAGCTCTTGGTACTGCGGGGTGATAGCAGGCAGGAGCACGTGGATACCCGTGTGAGCAAGGTGCAGATACCCGTGTGGATAAACCCACATTAACTTCTGGTCCTGCCTTCCAGCAGCAGCTGAAATTGCGTGCTGAGCCCTTTGAAGAAGAGAGCAGAGTCTTGGCTTGTTGCTTAGAGCCACCCCACCTGATTGAGGTGTAGATTAGGTGGGTGGGTTTCTCCTTAGGTAGAGAATGGTCTTTGAAGTACTTCCTACATAGGGACCAAGCCAGGGTCTTCCCCGGCAAACAAATCTGTTAGTAACTCACTGAACACCTCTGGGTGGGAGGGGAGAAGCCCTCCAGGCAGATACTATAAGGAGTAGATCTAACACCTTGAGAGAGGGGACCCAACCAGACTTAATCTGTACCTTTGGCCAGGTGGCTTCTTTCATCACCAACTACTCTCATTTTCCAGAAGTGATCTGTGTGCGTGCAATGGATGGCCTCTTTAGTCCTTCCAGGAGGCCCAGCAAAAGCATGGGATGCTTTGGTAGCAGTTCCTAAATGGCTAACAAGCAGTTTGTGCTTTTGGGGGGAACAGTGGGATCTCCTGCTGAGCTGTGATGGTGAGTGTGTTGCCCAGCTGGGAGAGAGAAGGGATGGGTCACCGGTGGCCCTGAGCTGCCGGGTGCTCACCCAGCCCCTGTGGCTGCATGCGTGAACAAAGTGGAACATAAATTGATGTACAACCAGAAAGTTCAAAATACTCCTTTCTTAAAGAGGATAACTGTAGCATGAAGCTCTAGGTGCTCTGCGTATTTGATACCACATTGCTCCTCACTATGCAATTCCAAACTCCTTCCTTCCTCTTCCTCCTCTACTCTCCCACGAAGACTTCTCCAGTGGCCTCTGTGCAGGAGGGCACTGGGCTCCCAGAAAAGCTTCATTTCTTTCATCGTCCTCTGCGCTGGGGCCGGGTGCCCAGCTGCCACGTCGTGTGCCTCAGGTCCCTTGTTAACAGGAGGCCCCTTGAGTTTCATCCACGTCATTCAGAGGGAAGTTTTTTTTTTCTTTTTTTTTTTTTCTTTTTTTTTTTTCTTAGACACTGTGCACAGAAGCCTAATGGTGAACATGTACCTGGCCTTTTTGTAACTTTTCTGTTTCGTTTTTTTTCTTCTTAACCATAATGGTTGTATATCATACCACTTTATATACATATATAATATATAAATATATATAATTTTTTTTTTAAACTTTGAACCTGCTAGTTTCTTTGAAGAGTTCCTGCACTTACCCAAAATGTTTTTAAATTGTGAGGGTTAAAGAGGATTGAGCCCATTTTTGTATCTTTACTTTTAATTCTGTAGTTCTATTGATTGTAATGTAGCTATTTTTTACTGTAACTTTTTGGTTTGCAAATACTAAAAAAAAAAAAAAAAAAAAAAAAAAAAAAAAAAGAACTAAATGTAATTTCTGTGGTTTCTATTCAGCTTGGGTTTCATGTTTTAAAAATAAACAATATAAAACCACTGTTCCTATTTATTGATTCACATTCTTTCTCTAGTTCGTAAACCTGCCTGAATTTTTATTACCTCTCATACATAGTGGTACATCCATGGGCTAAGGACAGGAGGGAATAGGTCCATGAATTCTCTGCTGCTAGGGAATGGAAAGAACACAAGTGTGAGCGTCCTTTACTACAGAAATCGAAGCATTAGTGTCACCCCTGCTAATGTTTATGTGACATTAAGCCTGTGCAGGTGTATTGGCAAGACTGCTTTCTCGGGTCACAGCTCTCAGCCTAATCCAGTTGCTGTTAGAAATCAGACTTTGCGATTTCTGATTTGATTTGACGTCTGGACTGTTGCGATTGAACCAGCCAGCTTCAAAACCAGCCCTCTGAAGAAAAAGGAGCTGTGCAGACATTTATTCCGGGGGGAAGTTGCACTAATCCTGCTTCAGGAATGAGCTGTTTTCACCCGTCGTCCTGCACAGGCTGCAGCAGGGTGCCTGGGGGGATGAGTTTTGGTGTGGGGAGGATGCTGACCGCAGCACACAGCCGGGTGTCTATCAGGGACCTGCAGATACCATGGCACAGTGCACCCACCAGGCTGCTGCAGCAATCCCTCCCTGTGCTGCTTTATTTACACCAGCACCAGGGCTTTGTTTTCAGGAGCAGGAGTACAGCCGTGGCCAAGCAGGATGGCAGCTGCCCCGCTGTGGGGGCATCCCTCTTGGGAAGGCCGCGAAATGTCTGTGCAGGCCTTCAGGAAGATCAAACTAAAAACCTCCACCCATCCTCAGTGTCTCTCTTGATGTTTTCTGCCTGAGTCAGTCGAATGAAGGGACTTGTCTATGTCCCAAATTACCTGGTGCTGCTGTCAGGACCAGACCAATGCCCCTGGATGTCACCGCCATGTGGCACCGCCAATCCGAGGGCCACTGGGAGGGGACGGCTGCCTTCAGCCCCGTGGCCAAGCTGCAGGCCCAGTGCACCCTTCTCCGTGCCAGTGTCCTGCCCTGCTCTGCTCCCCCAGGTTGCACGTGGACCTATCCTGCTCCCGTGGCAGGCCAGACTGCTGTGAGCGAGGGTTTCATTCTGTTAATGCTGTATTTCTTTAAACACTGTGTATATTTAGACTGAAACCCACTCCCGTGGTTACCAACCCATCATTATGGTGCAGAAACACCGATGTTTTTTTGCTGCCCCTTTCACCCTTGTGTGAATCTCAACAGAAACCAGTTTTCCTCCCCTCACTAATAATTGACAGACCGGCCTCCCCCCTTATTTTTCCCCCTAACAGAGAAACCTGCGCCTTCCACCTTCGCCCCCTGCCCTGAGCTGATTAAACCCGCTCTGAGGCGCAAAGGGCTTGGAGCAGCCAAGGGAAGACGACGGTGTGAAGGAGAATAAAGCCCCCACCAGAGTCTGCACGTAAATATTTTACCAGGTTGACAGACTCCCACCAGGGATGGGAACATGTGAGGCCACCGGCCTGGTGACCTTTCCCAGTGCTTTCCAGCCGGCCGTGCCCACAGCCGCAGCCTTTGCTCAACCTCCTACACGGGTCCCTTCTCCCCCGGGAGCCAGGGTGAAATATGCGTTTGAATAAACCTCGCCTTCTGATCAGCCTTCAGTAGTGGGCCGTTAGATCTCCGACCTCTAAGATAAGGGAGGGAGGGGTGCCCCGGGGAGATGCTTTCAAAGATCTTTGTTACTGGCGTGTGCTGAGCTGTGCCGACAGGAGCGGTGCCTCCAGGAGGTGGTGGTGGTTGGCGGCTGTTCTGCGCTGGAAAGCCAGCATCGTGGTGGCTGCCGTGTGCCCACTGGGACCGGTTACGTGCCTCTGTCCCCAGTCAGCAGCTCGGTGGTGACTCTTACTGCCCATGGCGGTGTGCTGGATTTGCCCAATTTCTTCCATCACCCACACGTGAGATCTGGATCAGTGGCTCTCCTGTTGCATCCCTCCAGAGCTGCAATTCTTCACATTTCCCCGCCCAGGGAAGCCAGTGGGCAGCCAAAATTATATCTTGTCCTCTCCAATCCTCTCTGAAGCACCCCCGTCCCTGAGGAATGACCCCGTCACCCCTTCATGAATGCTCTCCGGAGCTCAGGGGCCTCCCCTTGCACGGTGGAGGACGCAAGGACCAGAGCTGGCAGCCCACTGGGCCTGAACAGCTGAGAGCAAAGCCTAAATGGGGAGAAACAGATCTGTCTGACCACATGGGGATGCTGAAGTCCTGTTCTTGGCAGCCAGAAGGGTTTGAAGCGGAGGCAGCCACAGAAGGAGTGCGGGGAGAGGCAGCAGCCCCGGGGGCTCTGCAGGGCTCCTTTGCAGCTCTGTGGAGCTCGCACAGAGGAGCAGAGGCCGTGACCACCCAGCACATTTACCGGCATTTACTCCCCCATCCTGGCTGCTGGGGTGGCCGGGAAGAGGAGGAGGAGGGCCTGGATGCAGCCACCTCGGGTCACGGGTCCAGACTGTGACAGAGCAGCCAGGCACGGTGCTGTGCCATCGTGTGCAGCATGGAGAGAGGGGAAGAGTGGTGGCAGGAGCAAAAGGACTTTCTTGTCCATGACTTGTGTCTCTGTATGCAGGATCGCACAGTGATTTATCTTGGAGCTGCAGTCGGGAAGGATCCTGCCTTAAAGCAGCTTGGGGCAGGCTTTTTCTCACAGCGAGCCCTGTGAAAATCCCTGCTCAGCCCTCAGGACAGGCTGTTAATCCCTCCCGGAGCTATGCAGGGGCTTTGGGAGGTGTTGCAGATGCTGGTGATGAGAAGCTTTTCTCCCACCCACCCCCTTCCTCTTCCCACCAGCTGAACACCACAGGATGGGATGGAATGGGATGGATGCTCTTACCCCATAAATCACTAGGCACGCAGATGAGCTGCTCCAAACGCAGCTGCTTGGGGCTGCTGCAGGGATGGGCTGCTCCAGCCCCTGCTCCCCAAGGGGCTTCTAAATCACTCTGTGCGCCCCAAAATGCCCAGCGCATGCTGGGTTTGGGGCTCGCTGGGCCGATGTGTGCTCAGGACCCTGCAGGATACAACTGTGCAGACCATGGGGTTGGGGCCTGAGGAGAGATAGTGCCTGTGTTGGCCATGGAGCAGCCATGCTCATGTCCTATATGTCTTGGCTCTTGGGAAAAGTACGGGGCAGTCCCTAAGATGTGGCCAAGCATCACCTGAAGTGTCACGGTGGTTTCAGTCCCCTGCACACATTGGGGACAAGCACAAACCCAGCATGGTCCTCCCAATGAAGTAGTTGTCGTGTGGGGAAGACAGAGGGGGACACAGCCACAGAGGACGAGGAAGAGGAGGACAAGGAGGAGGAGGAGGGAGGGCTCAGCAGCAGGGCCATATAGTGGTCCTGCAGCTTTGGCCGGCAGCGCTGTGGGAAGTGCTTCCAGCTGTGTTTAAGATGCTGGCTTCATGTCCCACTCTCCTCCTCCCTGCCAAGCGGCCAAAGCAGCAGAGGCATCCCCGCTGCGTGGCTGGGGAACCAGAAGCAGCTGGGCACTGGGAGCCCCAGGGTGGGAAGCAGGAGAGGAATTGGTTTGGACAGGGACATGGCTGGTCTTAGAAGGCAGGAGGAGAAAAACACACTTTGGACAGGTTTGGGGGTATATTTTTTATTCACCTTCAAGGGATGCAGGGTGGGAAGCAGTAGGAAGGTGAAGAAGCTTTAGGAGGAGGTGGGAGATGGCCAGGAGCTGCTTTAGGGCCTTGCAGCCCTTGGCTTTCCAGCCCGTCCCACCGAGACTGGAGACACTAGTGAGAGATTTTAGGGGACATCCTCCAGTCCCATCCATAGGCTCACCCATCCCGGTGCTGGGACACGCAGCTCCCAAACACAGATCAATAGATGACAGCGAGGTGCATTGGACAGCCAGATGGCTGTGTGCATTGTTTGGGCTCTGTGATTTGGCCACTTTTACACTCATTTCCCACAAATGTTCCCCATTTGCTGGCCAGAGTGGCTGGAAGGGGAGCTTGGAGAGGAGCCACACAAGGCTCTCCATCCCTCGCATCCCCTCCCATCCCGATTCACAAATATTTCTCGCTGGGGCTGCTGCCAGCACTGGTGCTCATCCCATCGCAGCGCAAACACGAGTCCCCAGTGAAAAGTCTCTGTGCCACGGCACTCCCGTGCTGCGAGCCGGCTGGGAAAGCAGCAACTCACACAGCGTCCAGCACACTGAGTGACCTGAATGCAAGTTTTAGTATTAAAAAAAAAAAAAAAAAAAAAAGGGAGGTGAGAGAGCAGCAAAAATGACTAATGCAGAGCCCCACTCTCCGCCCTCGATGCTGCAATCCTCCCTGGGGGGGCCGGGGAAGCCTTCGGCACAGTGCTAGAGCATCTCTGGGGCATGGCAGTGTCACAGAGAGGGCCCTACATGGTGGCCGTGTCCCCACCAAGCCAGCCTCGTCCTCTCCCTCCATCCCAATACGGTTTTGCTCCAAAAGGTACCGCGAGTTATCAGGAGCAGCCCCAGCTGCAGTGCTCCTAAACAGGACATCCCACACCAGCGCCGGGGGCGCAGATGAAAGCGGGCTGGCCTGATGAGCCCGCCAAGTATGTGAGAGCAGCAGGACTTGCTTTTGTTTTCCTTTTGTTTATTAATGCCTGTATTTATTTACTTTTCAGCCCACGAGTAAGGAGGCTGGGAGCCGGGTGTGGGATGAACTGGCGGGCTTGTGTTCTGCCTGGGTTGTTCCTGAAGGTTTGCTGGGGTGATTTTATTATTTTATTTTGGTTTGGTTTTTTATTTTATTTTAATTTTACCCCCCCTCCAGGCACTGTGCAACACCCAGCCTCCCCCCTGCCGAGGGGTCCCCACTCTCCGCAGCCCCCTCCCAGCACCAGGCTGCAGCCTCCATCTCCCCTTGGCCTCCCCCGTTGGAGGATGATGATGAAGATGGTGGTGAACACACGATTTGGGCTGCTTTTACCATAAGTGCCCTTGGCACCCGCTCTGCTCTGGTGACCCAGGGAGGGCAAGGCTGCGGATGGGGTGAGGGCACCTGGGGCTTCTCCAGCCCGGCCCTGCGCTGCCGGGAAGCGCCCGCGGCCCCATGAGCAATAGGAAAACGCGCGGGCGAGCAGCGGGTGGCACGGCTTCCTGAGCCTGACGCAGTTTCCCTTCTGTGACCCCGTGCCGGGAGGGGTGCGGGGGGGGGGGGGGGGACGGGGGGACGGGGGACCGAGAGATGCCAAATCCTGCACCCCCTGCACGGCCGGGGCCAGGCAGATTCGCAGGGTTCGCTTTCCACCACCCCTGCTCTTTGTCCAGGGCACTTTTTGGCTCTCCATTTTTTGGGGTGCCAGTGTTGGGGTGATGCTCAATTCCCTCTGCATGCAGCTGCCCAAGAGGAGGCTCCTTAGGGGAATTTTGGTTCATTTTGGGGCTGCCTGAAGGGTGTGTGTGTGTGTGTGTGTCTCAGGGGGAGGGGGTTGTTGCTTTAGCACATGCTGACTTCCTGCTAGGATGTATTTTTAGCAAGGCCAACCCATGATAACCGAGAAATTCAAGCGAAACTGTAAAGTAAGTGTGTGCCTTGAAAAAAAAAAAACCAACAAAAAATGTAAAAAAAAGTGGCTGGGAAAAGAGGAAGGCGGGGGGGGCTGGGGAAGGAGATGACTGTGGCAGATGAAAGCTGCTCTGGTTGCACAAACAGTGCTGGGTTTAGGAAGTGGGGCGGGGGCAGACCTGACACTGGTGCCACAGCACACGCAGGCTGGGTGTCGGTGGCTCCTGGTGTTGGAGGGAAGGGGCTCGGGCCCCCCGCAGCCCCCGGCCTTCCCACGCACACGCCTGCCGGCCTGCTGTTAACACCCCCCTGCTAACAACCGGCTCTCACCTCGCCCCCGCCTCCGCTCCCACCCCAGAGCCTGGGAAAACCCATTCCCGAGGTGCTAAGCCCTGATGGAGCCTTTTGGGGAAGGGAAGGAGGAGATGACCCCCCCTCCGTGGGATGCAAACAGGCCGGTACCCGTGAGAACAGAGGGGGATGCAGGGGCAAAGCCCCTCAGTGCATCCCCGAGAGCTTCATTAGGGACAAAAACGAGCGCAGCCCATCTGTAAAGAGACACCGGAGCCCAGGACCAGGTGACTGTGGTCAGCAAAAAGCTGCTTTATTGGTGACGGCTCCCACGGGGGCCCCGTGGCAGCGATCGGGTTCAAGTCCCTGAGAACACACTGTCCATGCTGGTTCCCCAACCCACACCTTTTGCTTTTAAACACATCCTAGTTACAAAAAGCACAGAGTGACATTCCAGATACTGGAACATATAAATTAAGGTAAGTGATAGTTACAAGACATTGCAATTTTTTTTTCTTTCTTAAACAGATTATCAGAAGGTTGTTTTTTTTTTTTTCTGATCCACAGAAAATGTATAAAAAGCATTTTAAAATCTACATAATTCTCAATGTTGCTGTTTTTGTTTTTTTGTGTGTTTTTTTTTTGTCTTTTTTTTTTTATAAAAAAGGCACAGTAAAAAAATACTGGCACGATAACATATTTACAATGCACCCATTATGGGCTATCTTCACTCAGCTTCAGGTTGGAAACATTCAGCTCCGGCTCTGCCCGCTTTTCCCTGGGGAGCACAGGCTGGCAGCGGCCACGGGAGGATGCAGGACCCCTGTCCCTGCCCGCACTGGGCTAAATCCATCCCTGGCTCACAGCAAATTTTGCTCTGGCAGCGTTTCCCAAACCATTTTTGCTCCTGATGTGCCTGGGGGAGTGGGACCCTGCTCTTCGGTCCCCCATTGCTGGCTTTGCTGCAGGATGCGCCCCATGTAGGAGCAGAAGCAGAGCCAGGGGAAGAGGTTGTGATGGTGTGGGGGGACATCTGCTCTATTGGGAGTCCCATTGCCCACCAGGCACAGGCAGAGAGCAACAGCCAGGCTGGGAAATGCTGCTGGCCCATGGTGGGTGCCCATCCAGCCGAGCACCTTTTGAGCACTGCAGCCACCCCAGCAGCACCCACTGGAGGATGCTTGGTGGGGGGACACCCACACGACCCCCAAGGACAGACCCTGAAGTGCTACTTGGCAAAGGTGCAGGGTGCCCATGCTCAGCCTGCTTGTACCCCTGGCCACCCCACTGTCGGGCAGGGAGGTGGCACCGGAGGGAGACACCTCGGCGCTGCACAAACACAGCTCCGGAAAAGCCCTCCTCCCACCCCCCATATTTATAGAAAGCCTTTAAATTAGTCTCTATAAATAGTGCATAGATTTACGGCGCTGAAAACATTTCAGCAGGATGTAGGGAGCTCCGGGGAACAGAGCTAATACTGATGGTGTTGGGCTTGCAAAGCCACCCGTCTGCCCCGCGGTCTCCCTGCAGGGTGGCCGATGAGCACCCAGCAGCTTTGCAGCACTGCAATGTGTCCCAGCATTTGCTGTGGCCAGGTTAAAAAATATAAAAGCTTCGCCTGTGACTCTGCATCTGAAGGAGGAGCCGGAGCCTCGATGCTGAGATTTGGGAGCTGGGAGAAAGGACGGGGACAGGTTAGGGGTCTGCGGGAGCAAGTAGGGGTTAGAGCCGAGGGTGGGGAGGCACACACTGAAAAAAAAAACTTAACATCTGGAAGGAAAGAAAGAAAAGCAAGCCAGGGTGAGGCAGAGCTGCGCAGCACCGGCTGCCGCTCCCCACGCATAGCGCAGGGCTGGCCGGCGGGCGGGGGGCTCGACCCAGGCGGGGCAGCCCCCCCGTGCCCCAGGGTTAAGTGCTCAGGACCCGTCCGTGCCCGCCGTCCCGGAGCGGGCAGCGGGGGCGCGCGGCCGGGCAGGCAGGGCAGGGGACAAGGGGCCGCACAGCAGCCTTCAGTACACACACACTGTGCAATACCACAGCAACGACAGCCGGCCGGAGGGCCGACACGGCCGCACACACACACACGAGGTCCCGCACGCCCGTCGGATACCGGGGAGACTCGGGACGAGGTTGGGACACGCGTCTCCCTAGTACACCACGTTAGCGGGGCACCACGGCGTGTCGGGGTACAGCAGGCAGTGCACGGAGCGGAACCTGCGGAGGAGAGGAGCGGTGCTGAGCACAAGGTGGTGGTGGCCATGCGGTGGCATGGCCCTAGGGGGGTCCCTGCCGGTGGGGTGCGGGATGGGACCCCCCTGTCTCACCTGGATGGGTCCTCCTCGACGGAGAAGGCTCCCTTCATGTGGATGGAGTTGCGTTTGTTTTCAAACATGCCGTAGCTTAGTGTCACCTAGGGGAAAAAGCATGGGAGGGTCAAGCAGCTGACATGGCCAGGAGGATCGATTTTGGGGCTGCAAAATTTACCCCATTTCTCACAGCCTCCTGGGACAGCCTGGTGGGGCTTGCACATCTATCATGTCTTGGCTGAGATGCCCAATTTTTAGGTGGCTCAAGATAAAGGTGACCCCTCCTTGCACTGCAAGGGATCCCACCAACAAGCCTCAGCTGAAAACCTCATTGTAGGGCACTTCATTTGGGGATTTCGGCCTTTAGCTCCAGCACTCAACCCTGGAGACCCTGCTTCCAGGCTCCCAAAATCCCATTGCGTGCCTACACCAGAAAGGATAAAACCATACGAAGGTACCAACCACCCCAACCCCTCCATCCAGCCCAGGGCCCTCGGGGCAGGGTTACCTGCTTGTGGATCTCCGTCTTGGGCACCTGGTGGAGGTTCTCCAGGTGTGAGTGGAAGAGGTTGCTCCGGATGAGCTTGACACCCAGCACAGACTCGATGATGTAGCCAATGGTGCAGTCGTCGGGCAGGCGGATCTTCTCTGCCGTGCTCATGAAGTGGCCCCCACTGTGGGGAGACAAAGAGGAGCTGCAGCGGAGCAAGGCCCGGGGGATGTGGGCACCCCATGAGGCATGTGCTTGGCTGCTGGGCGCCCGGCCCAGCTCTAATTAAAAGACAATTAGGGGAATTGAGGTTCTTTCTAGCTTGTTTCCAAGCCCCTGCAGAAGCCCCCATCAAGGCAAAGCGAGCCAGGTGGTGGGACATGTTCAAACATCCCCAAAGGTGCTGTCACTCTTCCGTGCCCCGCTGGGACCGTGGCAGGTCCCCCTGGGAGAGCAACGCCAGCGCTCTTACCTGGCCCACGGGCTCATCTTCAGCGCCAGCCCCCGGCTGATGCAAAACCCTGCTCCTCCCGTGGCAAACCAGAAATGCACAGGGTGCTGTGAGAGAGGGGAAGCAAAGGCAGTGAGACCTCCTCGGGCTGGCCCAGACCCCGGCCATATTAAACCAGCCCCAACCTCCCTCCCTCCAGCACCACGGGAGCTTCCCACATGGCGCTGCTGCCACAGCGGTCCCCCCGTCATGTCCCCCCCTCACCATCTTGTTCTCGCTGATCCTCTCCGTGGCCTGGATGGGCCGGTCCAGGCTGGGCTTCCCGATGTAGATGTCCTGCGTGTGAGGGTAGCTGGAGAGCAGCTTCACCAGCGTCCGCACGTTCACGTAGTTGTCATCGTCCACGTGGCAGAACCACCTGAAGCAGCAACCGCGTCATGCTAGGCCAGGGCAGCTCCCATCTTACCAGGGCCGCCCAGGCCCTGTGATGAATTACGGCCCGAAAGGCAAACCCCGTCCCCAAGCACCGCTTACTTTCTCCCGGACTCGATGAACTTGTCGTACTCCACGGCCATCTTGCAGGACAGGGCCTGGCGGCTGTGGGCAGCCGAGCAGTTGGTGTTGATGACGTTTCCTGAGGGAAAAATTGGGGTTAAAACACCGTTGCTGGGGCATCCCACTTCCCCAGACAAGGAAGTTCACCCCAGGTGTGACGGGGGGCATGAAACCCCATGGGCTTCATGCTCGGTGGTCTCCATGCCATGCTGTTTTGGGCAAAAAGCATACTTTGGCTCTTAGGCGTACATGAGATGGAATGGGGCTGAATCATCCCAGTATCCCAGGGCTCCTATCCTACATGTAATGCCACCCTTCATCACCCCGCCTTTCCTTGGGGCCATGCCCCCAGCACCCTGGGAGCAAGGAGGATGGATGGAGGGGGCAGGAGGGGATGGGGCTGGCTTCTCCAGCCAGGATGTGACAGCTAAAACCCTTTCTCTGTTCCCACTGCCTTTTCCCACAGCGGCCACCTGTTATTTGCTTGCCCAGCTCAAAGGGAATCGCTTCCCGGCCTGAAAGGGAGTCATTTGCATGGGGAGAATAGGCTGAGCTGACCCCGACCCCAGGCAGCGGCTGCCAGATAAACGTCCCTGCGAAACCCTGGTGTCTGAACTGCAGCATTTTTTGATTGTTTTTTTGACCATTTTTGACTTTTTTTGGCGTTCCCCAGGGCAGGCAACACAACAGCCATGCTCCCTGGTTGGGGGGACACCCCAGCACAGCCCCAGGCACCCGCCACGCTCAGCCAGGTCACACACACAAAGGGACAAGGGCCATAGACTCACGTGCTTGCTTCTTCAGCTCTTCATCCTCCCCATCTGTGAAGATGAAGGTCTGAAAGAGAAGATGAGGCACCTTTGAGGCTGAGGCCACATGGCTCTGGACATGCCCCAGCATCCCAGGGCAGTGCCAGAGATCAGTCCCCATGGGGCACTGTTGGTGACTTTCCCCTCCTGGCTAAAACCCAAAGCAGCACCAGGGCACTAAGCAGCCCTATAACACTCTTGCCCAGAGCATCCCCATCCTCTTGCCTTTCCCACAGGACCAGCAATAGCATGGAGCAGCCCACTAGCACCCATATAGGATTTTGGGAGAGGCAAGGGCTGAACCCAGCATGAGGTGGGTGCACGGAGAGGAGCAGGGAGTGGGTGCAGCTCCAGAGCTCCCTCCTCCCAAGCAGGGACTTCAGACTCCAGCTGGAGGGACCGGCACGTGCGGCAGGGATGCCAAAGCATCCCTGGGCCCTCCCCAAGCAGGTGCGCTTGCCCACAGCGCCAGGTGCCAACCATATCGCCACCTGTGTCAACAGCACACTGCGGTCCCCAGCCGCTTGCACAACACCCCTGGGGTGGAGGAGCCAGCACCCAGGGGTGCTTCTGGCCAGCCCCAAGGAGGGGACTGTCCCCCACCACCTGAGCTGCCCGCCCGGCTGCACTCCTTTATTTACACAGCTAATTCCTGGCATATGTCGCCCGGGGAAGGGGGGGCCAGGGGCCGCTGTTCGGCCTGGATTTGGGGAAGGGCGAGAAGCAGGAGCAGAGAATAGGGGGTGGGAAAGGCATCGCGATCAATCAGCGTGCAGCAAACAAAGCTGGGGGAGAGAAACCACAACCAGCTGCCAAGCGCTATTAAAAACCAGACGTGCACAAAAGGGCAAAGGAGGAAAGACAAAAGGGCTGGGGGGAAAGGCAGGAGGCAGCAAGGGGGGGGGGGGACACGGGGCCCGAGCGCTGGGGCTGAAGAATTACAAGCGAGCTGGAAATTCGGTGCCACCCCAGGGGCAGCCGGCCCCAGCAGCGCGCTGGGGTTTTGTGGTTTGTTTGAGGAGGGAGCGGGGCCACGACAATAGCGGGTGCGCGGGGCTGACTTTACTCAGCAGAGGAGAGTTAAGCAGGCAGCAGCAGTCATTAGCATACAGCTGCGCTGGTTAACCCGGCGCCGGGTTTGCTCAGGGCGCTGGAGAGCAGTGAGGGTGCTGGGTAGAGCAGGGACTTGCTGGAGGGTACGCTCCTGGGGACAGGGCTACAAGTGACCTTTTGGGCATGGAAAGGGGAAAAAAAAAAAAAAGTGCGGCGGAGGAGGTGGAAAGGCAGTTCTCACACACCAAGCGTCTGCTGTGCATGCCTGGTTTTGTGATGGACAAGGGGCAGCCCCCAAATGAGTCAGTAAGGGTTAGAAGACTTGGGACCTGCTGATGACAGCAGTGGGATGGGGACCTTAGTCCATCAGCTGCAGGGCCAAGGGTGTTCTTGGCGCCCCAGGATTGTCAGGAGGAGCTGCCCAGGGATGGTGGAGATGATCACACCACAAGCACTGCCTCACCCACCCCAAGGCACGTGGAGCCCGGTACATCCCCATCCACCTCCAGCCCTGCCTCTGCTCAGGCAAGACAGAAAATGTTTGAAAATGTTTGCTTGATTAGATCAGAAGTGCCGTCCAGCAACTGTGCCTTCAGCCACTCCAAAAATAACCCCACAGCCCATACTCCGGCCCAGCCACTATAAATAGGCCACAGGACAATTGTTTATTGCCGGCCGCAACAAAAGCCCTCATCCTACCGAGGCATCTTCCCCCCAGGCACATCCCCACAGTTTTCCCAGGGCAGGTGGGACCAGGGGGCACCTCGGGGACACCATGGACCAAGCACAGGGGCACCCAGCCCTGCACATCACTCCACAGGTTCCCCACCTCCCGCTGCCAGAGCCTAGCCAGGAATTTCAAATCAAAACCAATATATATATATTTTAAAATAATTTATGTGCATTTCTTCTATATGAGTTGTGTGCCCTTCTTGCACAGGCCCCGAGGAGGATCAGGCACATGGAGGTGGCAGGGAACTGGAAAGGAAAGGGACAAGAAGGCACCGTGTCCAGAGGATGGGGGAAGCCATGGCTCAGCCTTCCCCTGAGACCAACCATCCTGCAGCCAGGGATGGAGCCCAGCTCTGTGCCTATAGTCCAGGGATGGGGAAAAGGACACGGGCAGGACCCAACCACTGATCTCAGGTGGCTTGGCTGGTCCCTGTTCAGCTGGGACCAGGTGAAAAACATGGCCAGAGCTGCAGCTCCAAGGGCCAGCTGCGTGGGGCAGCACCCTGAGCAGGCTTCGTGCTGTCACATCCCCTTGCACCCTCACCCCGACACCGGGACACATTTGCAGCAGGATAGGACACCACAGCCACAAGCTGTCCCCTACCACCAGCACCACCAGCCCCTCTCCCACACCGAGTGCCCCCAACCCTTGCACTGTCCCCTCCCCAGCTATGGCACCGAGGGGGACCAAGCCCTCCTGCCACCCCACACAGTTAATGTCCCAGCGGGGCAGAGGAGAGGAAGAGCCTGCTCCCGGCACGCTGGCGGCTGCCCTGCCTGCCCAGACCCCTGCCCCGGGAAGCTCAGGAAGCCTCATTGTTCTCCGAAGTGCAACTTCAAGAAACACAGGATGCCAAATCCCAGCTGAACAATAGCTGCCCCTGCTGAACGCGGCCCCGCACAATGCGGCCACTCCGCCAGGCAGCACAGAGGCAGCCCAGAGTCCCCATGGCCAGGGATGGTGTCAGCCCCCGGTCTGCCTGTGAGGGGATGGGAGCCCCCCAGCCGCCTCTAGTCCCCTGGGGAAGGTTGTTTCTTTATTTTTTTTCATCCTCCCCTCCATTTCTCCTTTCGCAGTGACTCATTTCCCCTCCTCTGAGCGAGCTCGTGGGTTGCTCTGAGCTTGGTGCTGTGCAAAGCATCCCGTGGGCCGGGCCAGACGTGGGGGCAGCCTGCCTTCTTCCTCTTATTCCACATCTCAAAGCATCCAGGGGGTTGCCAGGGCTGACACACGCTCAGCAGACATCACACCTGCCCCCCCCTTCACCTGCCAAAAACAGGAACCTCAGCCAGAACAGCCCCGTGACCCCCAGTGCACAAATCCTGCACCTTCCCCGTCACATCTCACTTCCCCATGCTGGAAAGGGCTGGAGCACCCCAGCAGCACCCAGGGGGGCTGGCAGCCCCTTTCACCCGAAGGAAGAAAAAGAGGGAAGCAGCCGCTCGCTCAGCACGAGAGCCCTGGGGCGAGGCTGGGGAGCTGGGTTTGAAGCCCCCGCCAGGATGGGGAGCATTGGAGGAGCAGCCCCTCGGGGAGGTGTGGGTGCTGCTGGAGCAGGTCCCTGCCCGGCTTTCTGTCCCCCTCCAGCAGATGTTTGCTGCAAACAGCCCCGCTCCAGCCCGCGGCGGCTGGGAGGGAAAGTCCCCACCTCGCCTCAGCAGGCAGGGAGCAGCACAGCGGTCGTGTCCCTGTCCCCACAGCTTTCCCCAGTATGGGGTCTGGGCTGGCACGGCCCTGCAAAGCCAGGGAATGGGCTTGCAAGGCTCTGGCAAAAGGCCGAGGGCCCTTCCTCCCCCTGGCTCCTTGCAGCAAGAGGAAGAATCCTCCACTGTAATTTTAAATGCTATAATTTTTTAATAACCTCCGCGCAAACAATGAGCTCATTGTGCAGCGGGGTCCCCCGCCCTACCGCCCAGCGCTCCACGCACGCCGTTCGCCTGCGCCGAGGCTCTTATTGACAAGGCCGGCGGCATCGTTAGGGGCAGGCAATTAATGGGCAGACAATTAACAGCCTAGACAGCGCCCCTGTCCCTGCTCAACCCCCCAAAACCACCCTGCCTCCCGTGCTGCCCAGGGAGGGATGTTCGCACATGAGCCGAGTTGAGCAGTGCTCAGCACACCCCATGGCACGGCCAAGGGATGGAAGGGACCTAAGGGACCGAAGGCACAAACAGCCTCCCCCATCCCAGCTCCCCAGGGGGCACCCAAGCAGGACACGTGCCCGTTTCCCCCGAGGACACAAACTCTGGCCAAGGTGCTAAAGAAATTTTGGGAGCCGCCAGCGGAGGAGAGGAGCGTGCTCTCCGGAAGGCAAATGCATTCCTCGGCGCCTGGAGCAGGAATTTTTCAAAGCCTGCAATTATCGTGCCGAGCTTTGGGGGGAAGCGAGTAGCTCCCACGCAGGCGGGATGGCAGCCCAGCACAGCTCAGCACAGCCTGTGGGCACCGCGGCGTGCGCCGAGCACCCGCTGCCCTCCGTGCCCCGGGGACCTCGATGTTTCTTGTGCAATTCTGCCACTGAAAAGCACCCGACTAAGCAGGAAACCCGTGGGTTTGGGTGGTTTGGACTAGCTTGGCATCCAGGACTTGTGCATAATGGCCACTTTCCTCCTCCCCCCTCTTTTCTTTCAAGTGTAAAGTTTCCCCCAGGCTGCACTCCAACGGCCTAAGGATACAAATGCCGAGACAGCTGGAAAAGCTCCCCAAAGCCAGGAGGGGAAAACCCCACAACCCTTCCCCAGTGCCGCCTGTCTGGCCGCAGGGAGCAGCCTCTAAAGGCAGCAGAGATTTGCCCTCTGTGCAGAGAGAAAAGCAGGAAGGAGAAGGGGGTGCCCAGTGCGTGAGCCCATAGCAGCGGGGTGGAAGGGACAGACCACAGGAAGCAGGGACTATTGTAGGCAGAACAAAGAGTGGGGAGGAAGAACACAATAGCTATTCCCCCTATCTGCCAGGGCGCAGGCTGGAGCTACCTGCCAGATTTAACCCCTTCTTGACAGAGCTCGCATCACCCCTCCCTGGAGGGGTGATGGCTAACCAAGAGCCACGGGGAAGGCTTTGGGAGGAGGAAGGGGGAAGGAAACACTGTGCCAGGCGAGGGGATTCTCAGCCCTCGGGCAGGAACTTCCCCACACACCCCTGTGCCGAAAACGAGAGGGACGGGATGAGATGGGCCTGACTCAGACCAAGAGAGCCGTTGGGGCGCAGGCAGCCCCACCGCAACCCGGGGTGCCAGCGGGGAGGTGATGCAGGAACCGCGTAGGACGGGGCACGGATGGAGAAGAGCCACATGGCACCAACACCAAAAAGCCACCACCAAACAGCCTGGCCCCAAGCTCGGAGGAGCCCTGGGTGCCCCAAAGTTTCCCAAATCAGAGGCAGGGTCAGCGTGGGAAGGCTGGAGCCGATGCCAGCAGCACACGGGCTCGTCCCCTCCATCCCCGCAGGAGTTTGCGCCGCCTCCAGCTCGCTCCGCAGCTCCTTGTCCTCAAGTGCTGCACAAGAGCCGTCACTCAGCGGCTTGGCTTGTCAGTCGGGCACCTCGCCGGGCTGCGGCCCCCCTGGCTTCATGGCCCTCATCTCTAGGCAACCTGACCTGGACACGGCCGGCTCCGGCTCCCCCGTTCCCATGGAAAGTGCCACACAAGAGGCTGCGAAGCCTTTTCTCTGCGCCGGGAGAAAAGGGGCTTTGTTAGCTTGCCCAGGGGGACAGCGTGAGAGCCGAGGCTCTGGTCTCTGGGAATCCAAACGGACAAACGAAGCAAAACAAAACAAAAAAACCCCAGAAGAAAGCCGGGGCTCGCAGGAGGGAGGGGAGGGGGGAAGACCAGCCATTCCCAGGATCATCTGTAGGTGCTCAAAGAGCGTTTCCCCCACCACCACCGCTCTCCACCCCCTCGCAGTGACAGCGGAGCATAAAAGAGGCTTCCATTAAATAACCGTACCAGGGAGAGACGGCAGAGCCTCTGCCAAGTCCCGGGGAAATGAGCAAAAAGAGGGACAAGATCGCCAGGAGAAAAAAAAAAAAAAATAGTAAAAACGAAAAAGAAAAGTCAGCGCGCTTGGAGTAACGCGCAGGAGCCGAGCGTGCCCACAATGTCCAAGGGAACTGAGCAGAGGAGGCACGGGCAGGTCGAGCCCCTTCCTCCCTCCCAGCCACTTCAGGCTTCCGAAAACCACCGAGGAACAATTCCAGGCCAGGAGGAAACACGTGAAGACAGTAGGACGGGAGGGTTAGGACGAGGCGTAACTTACTCGGGAAGCTGTCTAAGGCTAGAAAAAGTGCCTTAAGAGCAGATGGCACAGCACATTTCCAAAAACAGACCTTTTTTTTTTAAATGCTCTTTCAGTGCTTGAAGGACAGAGCAGGGCTGCTAGGACAGGGTGTCACCCAGCTCAGGGCTGGCACCAGCTGCAACTGCCCCAGCACGAGCAAGCCAGAGCAGACCAGTGGGAACCCCCAGCGCTGCCCAGATACTGCCAAGGGGACCAGGAGCCTGGGCACAGCTTCCTGAGGCCGGTGTCCCCTAGGCAGCCCAGTGCCTGCACCCCCGGGACCCCCCCAGAGCAACCCAGGAGAGCGCTGGGGCCATGTCCTGCGCCGTGCCTCAGTTTCCCCAATAGAAACCCTTCAAGACAGCGGGGCAGAGCCGGGGGCTGAGTTTTTGTGCACCACTCATTACGGAGAGACCGGGGCAAGGGTGCCCGAGCCCTCTCCATCACTCATCCCCCCCCATCGCTCACCCTCCCCAAAACCTCCCCAAAAACACCCCCGGCGCTCGAAGGAGGTGACACGCGCTTCGTCCCCGGCCCTGCCCCGCCGGTCGCGACCTTACCATGTCGCGATTGCGGGAAATCCAGGTGTCGAGCAGCAGCTCCAGGCGCGCCTTGTGGAACTTTTTGGTGGTCTTGACGGCGATGAAGACGTCGCGGGGCGAAATGTCCTCGGCGGGCGGCCGGGGGGGGCTCGGAGGGGCGGCGGGCACCTCCCGGCGGGCTCGGCTCAGCCTCCCGAAATAATCGGCGAAGCTGCGGAGGCCGCCGGAGCCCTGCGCCGCCTGCCCCGCCGCCCCCAGGCTCTGCAGCGCCCGCTGCGCCCCGCCGGCCTCTCCCCTCGCCAGCCCCGGCCTCCCCGGGGGCTCCACCATGAGCACCAGGAGGCAGGTGAACATGGAGCCCACGAGGGACAGCAGCAGCTTCCTGCCGCAGCTCTTCAGCATCCTCCTCCACCGCCGCCTCCACCTCCTCCCTGCCGCCCCGCTCCGCCACCGGCCGCGCTCCGCCCGCGCCGCCGCCGCCGTCCCCGCGGCGCGCCGCAGCCGCCGCTTTTAAACCGCCCCCGGCCCACCCGGGGCGGGCCCGGCTCGGTACCGCCCCCACGCGTGGCCGTGGGGCGTGGGCAGCCCCTGCTCCTGCCCCTGTCCCTGCACGCCCCCTGCGAGCCCCCTGCGCGACCTCTGCGCACCCCTTGCGCACCCTTTGCGAGCCCCATGCGCGCCCCCTGCGCTCCCCCTGCTCGGGGGTCGCCTGCGCCACAGCTACGTTCCCCCTGTCCCCACTCCCGGGGGGCTCAGGGGGCTGCCCGCTGCTCCCGGCCCCCGTCGGGTTACCCTGGTGCCCGCACACCATCAGCCCCTGGCCCACCCGCACCCCTCGTGCTTCCACCAGGCTGCTGGGGAAACTGGGGATGGGGAGACGAGGGTCGGATCCTGCCCTGCTGGGGCAGCACTGGGGGAAACGGCAAGGGTGGCAGACCCCATCCCAGGTGTTATGGAGCTGGAGCCAGCGTGCAGCCCCCGTGGTGCAGGCTGAAAATAAATTCTATAGGGGAGGGGCGTCCCCAGTGACTGCTAACCATAGTAACGATGCCTTGAGAGATGAGACGCTGTTTTCCCAGCCAGGCAGTGGGAAAAGTGGGGGCTGCGAGGGAAAATTGATTGGGAAGTGCTCCTGGATGTGCCACCAACCTGCTATTTTACTGACGCCAAACGCCAGGGTTTCTTTCCCCCCTTATACCCGTCTCGCCAGGCAGGGAGCTCTCGGGGTTTTCTCTCCCACCGCATGCTGTGTCTGCTACAGGGAGGCGGATTTGGGTTTGGGCCTGGGCTGCTCTGTAATGCCATAATCAGGGGCTGCTGCATTTTTGGGCAGGGCCCTTGTCCAACTTGCATTTTTCCTGCTGTCACGTGCTCCATTCATCTCTGGCACCGCATAAACAATGCTCATAATACCAGGCAGGACGAAGCAGGGAGGCAGCTTCCTCGGGCATGCCCCAGCGTTTGCCTTCTTCTGGGTTTGGGATCTACATAACCCCTCTCAGCCCTCCAACCCTGGCCCCGGGCTGCGAGTGCTGGGGGAGGCTGTGGACTTGGGTTTGGTTTTGCATGGCACTGCCCACATCTGGGGAGGGACCTGTCCTGCCAAAGAAGCATCCGATAATAAAAGAAAAAATAATAAAATAAAGCAGTTAGACCATACAAACACAGGAACCAAATCCCACAGTCGCCACTTCCCGCTATTGCTGCAGAGCCCGGCCTTCAAGCCTCGTCTTTCTTTTCCCCGGGCGCCTTTTGTCTCCAACCCGATGGCACAGCAACCGTGGCTCGAGAGGCAGCTGAAAAGCCCGACCGGCGAAACTCCGAGTGAAGAAAGAGCGCCTTTCTCCGCGAGCCAAAAGGGGAGGAAACGCACTTGTCCCCCGACCAGCTGCTCTCCTGCTCCCGCAGCCTCGGAGGTGGCCGGGGACACGTGCCGCGGCCAGATGTTGGGGTCCCGGCCGGCGCTGTGGGGCCGGTGACAATGCGGGCTCTGTGTGCCCCGAGCGACGCGGCGGGGTCTGGAAGCCACTGTGCCACTGGCACACGGGTCCCCTGGGGCCACCCTAACGCCGTTCCTGAGGCCAGTGTGCCGTGGTGGTGGAGGAAAGCTTTCTTTCATCGGCATTGTCCCGCCGGAACACAGCTCCCCGGGGATCGGCCGTGTCCCCGCAGGCTTCCTCTGCAGGCGCCTGGCCTTCTGGCTCAGCCCTCGCCTGCCACGCGGATGTCTCCGGCCAGGCACCGTGCTGCTCGGGGAAAGGGGATGGGGTGATGGGGTGAGTGGTCTCCACGCCTGCCCCCGCTGCGTGGCTGGAGGTTGCTGCAGGGAGGTTGCTCTCAGGGGTGTCCCGTGCCCGGTTTGTCAGCATTCAGCCCTTTTTCTGGGCACCAAGAGCCTTGCCCTAACTGGGGTGACACCAGGGCAAGGAGAATTTGGGTGTCCCATAAGTAAAAGGGTCAGAGGAGAAGAAAGGTGTGGTGTCTGCTCTGCGGGAGGGATACCAGGGCTGGGCCAGGAGGGGCATCTTGTGTCCTCCCCCTGAAATAATCCTGCTTTGGATGCACTCCATAACCTATCCCACTGAGGGATTAGGTCTCTCTAAATTGGTTTAAACCTTCCACAGTGCCCCCTCCACAGCCTGACCCCGGTGCTCTATAGGTGGTCCCTAAGAGGCTCACAGCTTCTCAGGGCTGCCGAAACGGGTAAATAAATTCCCTGTAATAAAGCGTTCGGGTCATCGTGGAGAAATGCTGTGCTGGGGCTGCGGATTGCAGAACGATTTCCACGCCTCATCGGACAGGGGTTAAAAGCTCTGTCAAACGCGGGCTTCATCGGGATCACGGTGCTGTGTGTATTTAGTGGGGTTTGGCCCCGTGTGTTAGGGTATGTGGTGGAGGAGGGCGGCTGGGGAGCCACGGTGCTGCTGCAAACGCCACCCTCCTCGCCCCCCCGCATTTTTTTCTTTCTGGGATTTTGTGACAGCACAAAAGAGACTTTGCATCAATTACTGGTAGGAAGCCGGCAGTACCCCGCGGCAGACTTCTGCGCTCCCTGTCCTGGGCTTGGTTAACTTCCCATTGTGTGAGCGAGGGAACAGGGCAGCGCTATTCAGCCCCAGTGTGAGGCTCAGATTTATTTTTTTCATGGCCTGGCATTTTCTACCCCCCTGGGAACACAAAACCTCCCTGCCCTTGTCGCACAGGGCCCGATGTTGCCTTCGGGGTGGCTGCGGGTGCTGAGGATGCCCGCCTGATGCTGAGCCATCCCCGACCCCCTCGGTGGCTGTCCCCAGCTCCAGCTCCCACATTGGGACCTGGCACAAACCCCACCATCCCTCCCCGACCCCAAAACCCTCCGTGGGGCTGCGGGTCCCCTTGGAGCAGGCAGAGGGGACGATTTGTGCAGGGCTCGCCGAGATCCCACGGGGGCCGGGGGGCTATAGAAATGCAAAGCGTTATTATTTCCCTGGGCTGAAGCAGAGGCCTGAGAAAGGTTGAGCTAGAGAGGCAGCGAGCGGGGAACAGCGGGGGATTTAGCTCCTGAAAGGGAGCCGGGGAAAAAAGCGGGCGAAGAGCCTCATTGTGCACCGGGCAGGGGGGGTCACGAGCGAGTTAAACTGGTTAATGTATTGGAGCAGCTTCCTCCGAGCCGCTGGGAGAAAGCAAAGCGCTGCAACAAAAGGCCGGGGGAGCATTCTTGTGGGGAAAGTGGGCTCTCTTTAAAAGGATTTGATTTCTTTTCTGTCAGTTGAATGGAATTTGGTGGTGACTCCTTCAGGTCTAAGAATTTCGGGCTTTGGTGGTGGCGGGAGAGGATGGTGTCATCCCCCCCCCATCCCACATTCTTCTCCCACCGGGGCCATTTCCAAGCCCGCTGCCCCCTGGATCATGGCCCCCGTTGCTGGGGGGAGAGGGGCTGGGGGGACACCAGCGGCCCCATGGCCACACTGCTCTTGAGAGAAAGACAGGGGCACGGGGTGGCCTGCACGGCCTGGTTTCTCATGGTCGCCATTCAGCCAAAGAGGGGGGGATGATGGAGGAAAGGGGGGGTCCTGCAATGGTTGGTGCCCCTCTTGGACTGGGGCATGAGGGGAGCTTTTCTTTGGGAAGAGAATTGTAAAACAAAACAAACAAACAAACAAACAAACAAACAAAAACAGGAGGGGAAGGGAGCCTGCACTGAGGACAGACGGATGGATGGACAGAGGGAGGCCCCAGCTGATGCCAGCATGGGTGCCTTGTTTTCCCACAAGGTGACTGTCCCCAGGGCAGGGAGAGAATGGGGTTTGCTGTGCTGTGTGCAGGGGAAGGGCATTGTCCCCCAGTTCCTCTGAGCTCCTGGCCCTTCAGCTCTGGCCTCTCGTTCTTCCTAGTCCCCCAGTTTTGTCACGTTCCTCTCCCAAGCTCTGAAAATGAGCCAGGAGCTTGGAGTTTGGAGACTGCCTCAAGGAAGAGGCAGGAGCCAGGTTTTGTATAGGGCGTGCCCAAGGCACCTGCCTTAATAACTCCCTAAATCTCCTGCTTTAAGATTCACGCGTGACGGATGGGGCACCAGCCTCCCCCTTGCTGCTCACAGCCACCGACTGCCCCATGTCTCCCAAATTTGCTGGCACAGAGGGAGTCAGAATCACGTTGGCTCCCTGCCCCAAGCATCCCCATCCCTGCAGCTCCCCGGGGAGATTGGGGCAGCCCCGGGGCAGCGATAGCTCCCGCAGCCACCCGCGTGCATCCAGCACAGCTCCGATATGTGTCACCCCTGCTCAGTATGCTCCTGCCAAGGCTATTTCCAAACGCTGCCTGCCCCCAGGGATCTTGCCTTCTCTCTGGGCCATCACAACTTCTTGGCTTCTCCCTCACCCCTGGGGTGTCCAGCTGCCAAGCCTTTTGCCAGAGGCGCATGGGGCAGCGTTCATTCACCCACCACTTTCCCTGGCTTGCCTTGGTGGTCTCCGAAAGCCCCTTCCCCACGGCATCCCTGGGAAATCTCTTGCTCCTTTCCCACTCCCCCCACAAAGGGGATTAAAAGCAGCAGTTCATTTTTCATGTGATGTTAGTTTAAATTGGAATTTCGCTGCTCTGGCTTCGGCCGGTTTCCGGGAGCCGAAGCTGAGAGGGTGGTATTAGCGCCGTGCGAGGCGGGGAGGAGGAGGCGGGAGGTGGGAGGTGGATGGGGGGAAGCAGGGGGACGCGCGGGGGTGAGGACGGGATTAAAACATCCCATTAGAATTTCTGTTTTTGGAAAGCTCACAAAAATGTTGACATGTAGCATGACTAACATAGTGCAAATGTCAGCCCAGCTCTGCGAACGGGGGCCCTCGCTCTCCTCCCAACACGCTGGCCCCCTTTTAAGGCAAAAACATACAATGAAAGGCACAATGGCTGGATTCCAGCGAGCAGCGCTAATTGTTCCTTGCTCACGTCGGGCTAATTGCTGTGCTGAAACCATTCGTGCCTGGCCTGGATCCCACGTGTTTTTACCATTTAATTGGGAGCTGGGACTGGGAATCGGGATGAGATAAAGGCAGGCAGAGGCTGAGCCAGCCTGGGTGCCCCAAGCTGGGGGGGGACAACGTGCTGCGTGCCCCCCGACTGAGCAGTCCAGCCCCATGGCAGCCCCGTGCAGGGCTCAGGATCTGCAGAGGAGAGCTGGGATGCTCGGGGACCTGGTGAGCCCTACATGATGGAGAAACATCTCCAGCAGCAAACACGTGCAAGAAACGCCTTCGTCCAGCTGCTCAGGGACTTCTCCAAGGGTGATGCACACAATAGGGTGTGCGCAGCTCGTCACCCGGTGCCATAATTAGAAGGTTTGTCCTCCTGCAGACAGTATGTGCTAAGCTTGGTCAGGGTCTGGAAAGGAGAACAATAGGAGGGCAGGAAATGCCTTTTAGTGGCTGCTTATTGTCTTCCACCTTCTGGGGGAACTGGAAGTTTAACTATAGTCTTCCTCTCTCAGGTATTCCAGTAGGGTTTCGTCCTCGGAGGATGCGCCTGGACCACAGCATCGTCCTGGTGCTGGGCTCCATTGTGCTGAGGAATGTACACATGGTTTTCCCTTTAACAGCTCCTCTGAGACCCAGAAACACTGCAGGGTCCCAGTACAGCCCCTCTGGGCAGAAGGGCTTGCTTGTGTCTCCCCCAAGCCTCTCTGCCACCTCTCACCTCACGCTGCCAACAAGGGTGGGGGCACAGGACTTAATGTCAGCACTTCTTTGCCTTTCTCCACATCCATTTTACAGAATATCCCTTGTTCCACACCATCTTCTGGGAAGCCTTCATCTAGTCTGTGAAGCTTCATAGGCATAGAAAGCCACTTTGTCTATGTATAAGGAACTACTTAATCTGACACCAAAGTGCAGCATCCTCGCAGGTAATCCTGGTGGAGCTGATGGAGCTCCTGCAGGCACTGATCCCCCATGAATGCAAACAGTACAATTTGCAGTACAATTTGCAAGTTTAACTGCTCAGTGGCCTCCGAGCCAGAACAGCTCTTGGCCTTACACGCGATGCCCAGTGGCTCTGGGGACTCAGCACAATCGTTTCAGATTGGTGTGACAAGCTTGGAGATAAGGGACGTGCTTGGGCTCCGCAACCCAGGACTCTCAGCTTAGAGAGAGATAGAGACCAACCATTAACAGATATGGAAACCACTCAAGACAGGGAACCCAAAACATCCAAGGCTCCACAAGAAATCTGCAGGTATGTGTCTCAGCACAGTGAGGCTGATCTTCTCTTTGTGTTTCCATGAAAGCTCTTGAGTGCACACCCACAGCCCGGGGACAAGGATGTTACCAACACCAGAATTTACAGAAGCCATTTGTTCAGAAGAAAGGCTCCAGGTGAAAAGGACTTATACTTGAAAAAGAGAGGAAGAATTCTTCACAGATGCGAGTGGGATACTTGTAAGTCAATATTTGCTCCTATGATATTGGCACACACAGAAACGGTTTCCCAACGTGAAAGCATTTCAGCCCAGCTGCTCCAGGATCGCCTTGTTCAGAAGGACTCAGATCCACCTCTTAAGCTACATTAAAAATGCACTTTTTATAGCCTCTGGGGAGTTGAGAGCCTTTTATGACAAGTCCTTCTATCCCTTGAAATCCACCCATGCCATGGGATGGCCTTGTGGTAGCTAACCAAGAACAGATGATCCCTTTGGGAAGGGAATATTTTAAGCCCCAACACATAGACAGGCCAGAACAAAGCCATGTGGCATTAAGAAGAGAGTTCAGAACATTTCTTCCCAGCTCAGTCAGTCCCAGAAACCCCCCCAGATGATATTCACTCCAGGGCCAGCCCCCAGCCCCACAAATGCTTCCAGCTCTTCCCCTGTGCCAGCCTCACACCGGGATGCCCAGCGCCAGTCACTCACTGGGGGATTTGAGCAGGGCCCTTAAGTCACTCCCCCATATGTGTGAGCCCCAAGGGAAGAACACAAGCAGGGGATATGGAAAGGTGCTCCTGACACCCAGAGCCTTGCTTCAGACCCAGATTTATTTGCACAAAATATACATCTGGGAAACAATAGTGGAGAAAAATATATGGCTGCACACCCCCGTCACCTGGGGGAAAGTGAGGCCAGTGACCATCATCAGAACCTGGTAGTAAAACACGAGGAAACTCCTTAGTGCCGTTCCCTGAGGCCCAGAAAGGTTCACATCAGGAAGGGTGGAGGCAATGCATTTTGTACTCTTGGACGGGACGAGGCGTCCTCGCCAAAGTCATCGCTCCTCTCACTGCTGCAGGGCAGCCTCTGTCCTCTCCCTGGGGGTGTCCCCTTTATTCCCCATTCCACGATCTCAACGGGCCACATCTGAAGAAGGGCTTTTCTTTGGGGTTTACCTCAGGTGCTGTCCAAGCAGAGAATTAGCTGCCATCACCATTTGGGAACAGCATCCTGGTGTGGGTTATCATCTCTGGTGGACAAGAGATTTTAGCCAAGAATAGTTCTCCTGGGTTTTACAGAATAATACAGCTTTTATTCTGGAGGAAGCAGGGAGCCCATGAGCTGAGCAGGGAGCGGCCTGAGGGCTGGCCACGGACAAGCTGTCATTTCCCCCAAGCTCAAACCAGGTCAAATGCAAAAGGGGAAAGCCCAGGGAAGATCAAGGCCTGCTTTTCCTTGTTTCCCAGCTAGATCCCAGCCTCTGGGGGATGAGATGCTGCCACAGGCAGGTTTTCCTCAGGACCATGTTCCTGGTGCATCCCCAGGGATGTGGATCAGAAACACATGGGAAAAGAGAGGCTCAGTGCCCGAGATGCTCACCATCATGCTCTCCCCTTGCACTGTGTGCCCGTCCCATCTGTTTTTGGTTTAAGCTCCTGACATCTCAATCCCCAGGTCTGACCGAGTGCGTGGCTGTCAGTTCTGCACACCCTAATCCGCTCACAGGACTCCTCTGCAAGCTCTCAGGAGCAACGGAGGCGGCTTCTCCTTGTTCACATCGAGGAGATTCATGAGCTGGTTTCACATTTGTTTTTCTTTCAAACTTGAGGCTTTGCAGATATTAAAATATAATCCAGGAAGAATTTGCTTTGTGAAGGAACAGTGCGGGATCACTGAGGGGAGAGAGGTCATGCGGGAGCGCGGGGAGGTGGGGGAGCAAAGGGATTTTCATTTCCCCTCTGCATCCCATTGGGATCGAAGCCTTTACCTCCCTGCAAGAAACTGTGGCCAGTATGGGACTGGTTAGAGGCATCAGAAGACTCCAGGCTCCCCCAGGCAGGGAATTACGGCTTGCAGCATGGATTTTAGACATTGACCATGGTGAGGACAGGAGCAAAGCTCTCTGCAGGTGGTAAGAGCTGGGGAAGGTGGCTGGGACCATGGAGAAATGGGCAGCAAGGAGAGGGGAAAAGATTTATCCTGGTATTGAGTAGTTGCTTTGGGTTAGAAACAAAACAAGAAAACAAACATAAAACAATCAAACAAACAAGCAAAACAAAGAAAAAAAAATGTATAATTTGTGCTATAGGTAAACAGAGGAACTGGCCAGGCAGGACAGGAAGGCAGGGCCCCATCAGAGCCCCGTGCCGTGCGGGGAGATAAACAAGAATTCAAGAAATGAGAAGAGAGTCTTAAGGTGATTGCTCAACGCATGAGGAAATACGGGGCAAAAGTCAGATATCAGGGAGAGGAAGCTGGAAAAGGGCAGGCTGATCCGAGCAATGAGGTCAGCACTGCAAAAATAGTGTGGGGAAGCTTCCTGGAGGCAGCAAGCAGGAGGAGCACATGCAGCCCTGCTGCTCCGCCTGCATCAAATGCACAGGTGGCAAGGGATTACCAGCCCGAAACTGGGCTCAGCTCTTTCATCTCCAGTGATTTCAGTCCATGGAGAACTCCTCAGCTAAAATCCTGCTCTGCAGCACCTGCAGCTGCTCTTTATTTCCAAGGGAGCACTCCCAGACTGATGCAGCTCCATGGATGACATCCCATTGAGTTGCCCTAGCTGAGGATCTCACCCAAAAAACATGAGAAATGCACGGCCACGTCCTCTCAAAACAGTTATTTTTCTTGTGTGAATATCAGAACTGGAGCTGGCTTGCTTCAGAGCCGGCATGAGACAGACAGCCTGCCCTCCTGGCATGGGTCTGCTCTCCTGCTCTATTGTGTGCTGAGCTCATTTGTTCTGGAGCACCGCAATATCTGGGCTCCCGATGTGCCATGGGTCTTGAGGCTTATTTTGAGTTCATCTCAGCGTGGCGGTTTTGATGGACGCTGCGTTTCCGATCTGGGCACAGGCAGTGGGATGTTCATACCAATCTTGCTCTGAGACTAACCGAGTCCATAAATCTCCGGGCAAAGCCAAAAGCCTTGTGTTTTGTTGCTCCATACTGTCCCTTTGGCTCTCTGAACCCCCCGTGCCCTCACAAGCATGGAAACCTCAATCGATGTCGTATCAAAAGGAGCAGAATAAATCTCCTTATCTGATGGGACAAGGTCACACTCCCTGTGTGGCCATTTGGCAACAGACAGGGCTGCTCCTGAGTAGTCTTTGTGCAGGAAGTCTTCCATCAGCTCTTGCAACATGTGAGCCTCCATTCATCTCCAAAATGCAGCTTCAGCACTTGGCCCTGCTGCAGCTCGTTCAGGGGGGTCACTTCTCTCACTGGAGGATTTCCCTTTATGGCCCACCCTACCAATCCATCCTGCTCCACCATGAAAGGAGACAACATGAAATTTTGCCTTCAGTCTTGTCCCCAGGATCCCATTACTGCACAGGACCGTTGGATCCCTCTGTGCTTTCTCTGCTCTGCAGACCAACCGAAGGGAGGACAGGTGCCTTTCCACTGCACGTATTTCAGTCCTGAACCACCCATCCCAAACCCAGCTTTCACTTCTCCATTTTCTTTGAAATATTTATATCAGTCACTGAGAGAAAGGGGGATCCTTTCAGGAGTCGTCAGTGAATTGCGGTCCCTTGTGCCTGGTTGGATTTGTTTCTCTGGGTCATTTGCCTTCTGTTCCTGCTGCTCTGCCTCCTTCCATTATCCCAGCGATTCATTACAAAGCCTGACAAAATCAGTGGGAAAACTGCCTCTGACATCAACGAGTTCTGGGCCAGACCTTTAGCCTGAACTAACAGAAAATCCCATTTTCCTGCCCCATTGCCCCAATATGCTGGCCCAGGCGCGGACCCACCAGCCCCTCCATGAGCCCCAGGGTGCCAGGCAGCTGTGCCAACATGAACACGTGTTTTTAGCCAATCTTCCCTTCCACGCTCAGAACAGTGACAATGACAGTAACAGTGACTATCTGCATTTCCAGAAAGCCTTCAGTAGAGCTGGGCTCCTGCCTGTTCTGCCCAAGCTCCATGGGCACGTGGGAGGACCATCTCCTCATCCAGGGGAGACACGAAGAGCCAGCCACCATCCCGCTGGTACACTCAGCTGGACACACGCTCCCTTCAAGGGACAAAGGGACATGCTGTGAGAGGAAGAAACCATGTGTGGCCTCCAGGAAGGAGGGGGCTGAAGAGGACTTGACTTCACCGCCAGCAGGGAGGGCAGATAAGGATGGAAAACCAGATTACATCCAGCTCACACAATTCAGTCTGTGGGGAAGAGACTGCAGCAGCTGTGCATGAAGGGGCTGCTCACAAGGCCACCAAACACATCCAAGAGCAGGGCCCCTTTTCTGCCCATCACCCTATAACCATGACCCAGTTTTCCTGTGGCATTTCTTGACCGCGGGCTTTTTCCTTTTTGTCTCCTCGCTTGCTGTTCCCCTCCCTCCCCTCCAGCACCGCCATTTGATATTTACTCTCAGGCCGGGAGGGACAGAGGAGGCTTTTCCTTGTGTTGCCCCCGCATTGTTCCCCGCTGGTATTTGGGAACAAGTGTGACATTCAGGGGAGCCGCAGCGGACAAAGCCTGCCTGGAGGTAATCGTACCGCAGGCGGCCGTATCGGGTATCCGCGGACGCAGGGCATCCGAGAGCTTTTGACTGTGGCTTTTTTAGGAAGAGCTTTCTCAGCCTGGTATCTCTCAGATTAGGTTTTGTCCCCAGAGGAGCCTGTTGTCTCTCCTTTGTCGCGCAGCTGTGGGAACCCACGGCATGGCTTGGGCCAGGAGCTTTAGGACAATGCCGAAAGGCACCAGTGCTCCCGACCGGCCCGCCGGGCGGCTCGTCCCGTGGTCCAGAGGGACCTGGTGCCGACAGCTGCTCACTGGCACTTCCTCTTCTGTACTCAGATGTCCGTAAAAAAGCAGGTATGGATGGAAGCCCTGCGCCCTTGGCAAGCATCCCCTGAGCGTGAGTATGGAGATGGAGAGGGTGAGACACACACACATTGAGGGAGGGACGGTGACCACCATGTATAAGTGGGGATGGGGAGGAGGATGCATGCCTTCATCCCTGGCTCTGACAGCAGCAAGAACCCTAAAAACTCAGTGACAAGTAGAGAAATGCAGGGGAAGGCACAGGGCTGTCTCATTTTCTCCCCCATGCCCTTTGGCACTGCTGTGCACAGAGCACCCACAGCCCCTCACAAAGCGGGGAGGACACCTGCCTGCAGGGTACACAGGAAGGACATCGGTTCTCAGGCTGTGCTGCAGCACCAGCTTGTGTGCCAGGTGTCCCATATGGGGACATCCAGCCCCTTCCAGCATCAGCAGGACCTGGCTGCTGCATGCCCCTGGCTGTCCCAGCTGGGAGGACATCGAGAACACTGACAAGTCGAAGGAGCCTGCAGCGCCTCTCCTTCCCAAAGACATCAGCACCCCTCCCATCCTGATCCCATTAAACCGCCTGATTTAGTGCAGACGCTAACTGCACTGAGTCCGTGTGAAGCCACTTGCGGCTCCTCGCTGCTGAGGAGCTGCGTAACCCCGGTGAAGCCTCTCTGATAGAAAGCAGCCTGCGACCCATCCCTTATCTCTAGCCTTCTCGCGCTGACTGATCGGTTCCTCTCCCCTCTCTTTTCTGAGTCTCCACTCTGGATTCACGCAGACTTTTCATCACTTTTGAAATCCTGGCCCAATAAAACATTAAAGCACTTGAGCATGAATGGGACTGTTTACTTGCTTAAACCTAAACACGGGATGTAGTTGGATCAAGACCTTTCTCTTCCTGCCCAGGGCTTCCTCTGAAAGCCTCAGTGTCCTGGCTCCTCTCCTCGGCATCATCTGTGGTTTCTCTCTGCTGCAGTACACTGTCACGGAGAATTTGAAGTTTCCCATTTGTGACACACCGGTTTTGCCTAAGGTGACAAACGACCTCCTCCCTTCGCGATAAACCGATTTACTTATCCCAAGCCTCTGCGGCTTCGTCACGGCCTGCTCTCGGAGAGGAGGCTTTCATTTCTGCTCAGCATCTGCACTGCAGCTGCTTGCCTTCAACTTTCCCCCGCCATCTTTAGCACCCTGCTACCTGCTTCCTATCGCGCTCGGGCTCGTTGCGTTTCCTTTTATTATTCTCAGTTCTCTCAACCAAGAAGGCTCTTTGGTATGGGTTCTGGGAAGAGCAATGCTCTGCCTGGGTGCCCTCAGTGGTTTGGTGCGGTCCAGCACACTGAGTCTGATGGGGAATCATGAATGTGAGCACTTTGGGGACAACGGGACAGGCAGGTGGAGGACGCCAGGGGGATCTGTGCCATCCAGGATGGCTCTCCAGGAAGGGGCCAGGACCTCTAGGCATGCCTCCATCTGGAAAGGGATGCTGTTGGATGAGCAGAGAGGTCTGTGCCGCAGCTGGGGAGCGCAATGGCGAGGCTGGCGCGAGGCCAGCCTCCCCCCGAGGCCGCCTGCCACGGCTTGTGCGAGCGTGCAGCCCGTCGGACGTGGCCCTGGCCAAGGTGTCTGGGAGTGGGTCCAGGCTTCTGCGAGCCAGGCCGGCTGCCGAACACACACATCCTCCGCGTGAGGAAAAAGATGTCCTAGCGGGGACATGCAGCGAGCGATGGGCAGGTCCCTGGATGGAGCCACTTCCCTCCAGAACATCTGGAAAACTGCTCCCGTCCTCCGGTAAACAGGCTTCCAGAGGAAGATCCGTACGAGCGTTGTCCTCCCTTCGGGACGTGGTGGAGCCAGGGTAGGAAAATCCAGTGGGATGGGAGGATATCGGCTCTCCGAGAATAACTTACAGCTGTCCTGGAAGCTGGGAGACCTGGAGGGCTGAGGAACGTGCTGGTAACACTGCAGATGTCATCAGTTCCCTTTATTCCTGGCAAAGGAATGGGGGAAGATGGTTTCCATGGGATGATGGGGATAACGGAGGCCCATCTGAAGGCCCAGGCGAGCTCAGCCATTTCTCCCACCTCTGAGGGCATGGACACATCTTCAGGACAGGCTCAGGAGAAATTCTTGAGGAGCTGGCAAAGCCAATCCTTCTCCCCTGCACAGAGGAGGCCTCAGGACTCCCCCACAATGCAGCCCCTCTAAAAATCACTGTATAATGAAAATCACTGTAAAATAAAAATCGCTGTATAGTAAAAATAACTGTGTAGTATGAGGACAGGTCATTGCTTTAAGAGTCTGGCAAGAAGACAAAAGAAGAGGTGTCATGGTATGAAGTCCCCTAAATAAGGTCAAAACCCATCCCAGAGAAGGATCTCACATCCTCCACCGCGGTCCAGAAATTTGGAAGAGGAAGGGGCTGCTTCAGAGCCCCTGCTCCAGAGCAGGGAGAGGCGGTGAGAAAGTGCTGCAGTGCTCAGAGAACACAGGGAGGTTTTGCCTGAATCTCTGGTAACAATAATTATGTCACAGCTGCTCAGGAGACGGCCCAGAGCTATTTTGCTGGAGATTGCAATCCAAGATATGGATAAATCAGGAAGCTCGAGTCTCTCTGCAGAGAGAGGTTAGCAAGGGGGTTATTCTCCAGCGTGGATGGAGGTGGAGCCCGGCATGCCCCAGCTGGAGGTGACATGGGAAGACAGAGGCACCTTGGCTCCCGCCGGTCCCCTGTTATCAGGGGACTTGGGACAGGGCAGGAGCACAAGGCAGCTGATTGCAAAGTGCTCCAAGCTCCAAAGATAAATGTCACACCTGGTACCACGGAGAGAAAACCAACCAGAGGCACAATTCATGCCAGGGTGAGTGTGATGCTGAGGTCCTGCTCCAGGACCGCGCTCCAGCCTTGCCCAGCAACCCCAGGCAGGGAAACCTCCAGCACAGCACAAGGAGGCTCCTCTTAGGAAATCCAGGAGCCTGCTGAGTTCAGCTCTGCTTACAGCACTGAACTATCACATCATAAATCTTTTTTTTTTTTTTTTTTTTTTTTTTTTGCAGCATCCTTGGCAAGAGTGCTCTCCACCCAATGCCTTGCTCAGCCCCGCGGTGAGTGTAGTGGCTGGTTTTGGGGTGGATCTCCCTAGTATGAGTAAAGGCAGCCCCACAGCAGCCTTCGGGGCATGCTTGGACCTTGTGAGCCCAGCACTGGGGCTCTGGGTGAAAGGGTCAGCACTCAGCTCTGGAGGCTTTAAAAAAATCACCTACAGGAGCTTGTTTAGGCTGAGAACTTCTGAGCAATCCCAGGGACCTCTCCTGCCCCTCTCCCCCTCCCCGTGGGACTCGGTGCTGCCTCCTGCGAAATCTCCGAGTGACAAAAGGCTCCTTGGGCTCATCATCAGCCCCAGCCCCACCACCCAGGCCGGGGACAGAGGACAGGGCCATCTGCTCTGGGGCAAATGAGCCCCGTGGCCAGATGCTCGGCTTCTGTAAAAGCCTTGGAGTCGGTTCATGGGAACAGCTTCACTCTCCCCCGCTCCCTCCTCCCGCTCCCATTAACCTCTTTACTGCCGCTGATGCTTTCGCGGCAATAGCCGAAGGAGGAGGTGGCGGAGTGCTGGGAGCTGGCCTGACACGGTGGTGTGAAGTTTGCCATCCTGCCTTCCCCGCACAGCGGCCGCAGGCCTGGGGAGCCCCTGCTCGGCAGGGGGCCACGGGCAGCACGGGAGGCGCTGCAGGGGTGGCGGGAGAGGTGGCAGGATTGACACTGGCTTTGGGAAATGGCCCCACAGGGGTTCCTGCTCCAGCCCATTCCCACGGGCTGCCCCAGCACTGGTCCCCGGGGCCTTTCCCAAGGTTTGCCTTGATGATGGAGTGAGCCCGCACCAGCAGAATGGCCTGTCAGCTGCAAAACCCCTCTGCAGCAGGGAATAACTGTCCAGAGACACATCCTATCCTTCTACACTCACCAGCCTTAGTTTTTGGGTGTCCTCACCTCCACCATGGGGCACAGCTCCTTTTCTTCCCAGCCCTGGCGTCCACCAGAACGAGCCCTGATGGTCCCTATTGATGAGGGAGCGGTGCTGTGGCTGCCAAGGAGGAGAACCAGCACACAGCAACTTGCATCAAACCACAGGGTTTTAGAGGGACGGGGACCCAGAACTCCCCATTGTGCCCCTAGTTGTAAAGAACCCACATAACCTCTCTATTGCCCCTATTCAGTAGCAGAAAGGGGATGCCAGTGCAATGTGGCAGCATGTTCCCAAGTAGCACCCGGTTCTGGGTATCTGGAATGCAAGGACACAACGCCCGCGTTCTGCTCAGCGCTGCAAAGCCCACAGAGCAGCAGGGTGGCAAGTCAGACACCATCTGGATCCAAACCTCCCACACTCACAGGGTGATGCAGCCTCCACCACAGCATCAGCCTTTCCCCTCCTTTCCCAACGCTTTTCTGACCTCATTTCCAGTGACCCAACCCACCAAGGGTTAATGCCACCGCTCTGCTGGGCTGTCCCCGGCTGGGACACACACACACACAAACACACCCCCACCACATCACAGGTGGGACACGAGCTTGCGAGGCATGGTGGCCTGCTGGAAAAGACCTTGACTATTGAACCCTGAAAAATCTCCCCCTTTCTGGCAGAGCCTTCCCTCGCCCTGGTTCCCACAGGGCTCCGCACCCCCGGAGGGTCACACGCCGCGGCCGCATCGCGCCCGGCGCGGTGGGAATCCGATTAGCCACCATCCCCGGCCCTGGGATTGGGCAAAACGCAGGCGAGAGAAGGGCCCCGCGCCCTGGAAAAAGCTTTCCCACACTCTGTCCCCCCTTGTGCCGGCGACGGCGGAGGAAATGGTCCATATCTAAATGTGTCCTGATAGCCGCGCTAATCTGGGGCTGGGTGTGCGGCGTGGGGTGGGCGGCCTGGCAGGGCACATGGCCCACGTTCAGCTCGCACAAAGGGATGCTTTCACCCGCTGTCCCGCTCCCGTTTCGCCTGCTGGAGTGGAAAAGCAGAGGGGAGGAGGGATGGCACCAGGGTGCATGGGGGCCTCTCCGTGGGGTGGCACCGCATGGGCAGGGCAGCGTGGTGCCGCAGCCACAGCTCTGAAAATCAGGCATGGAAGGGGGCAAAGAGCAATTTCTGAGCATAAAAAGGGTGTTTTGCAGTGGTTGCATTGCAAACTCCATCCCCGGTCCACAGGGATGCTCTGAGGGATGGGATTTCTACACTCACTCCACACCAAAAAAAAAAAAAAAAAAGTATTGGAGGAAAAACATTGGGCAGACACCAGAAAGAGTTGGCTCAGCTCAACCTGAAACATCCCTCCCACCAAGCCCACAATGATCTGTTCCCTTTTGGGGTCTTTTGCACCTTTTAAACTCTTCTCCTTTTGACACAGAGCGCTGCTTAAATAGGAAAAGCTATTTTGAAATGAAGAAGCCATAAATGTTTTGCTTTGAAAAATGTTGAAACAAGATGTTTCGACATCTTCCAAATGATTTCCCTCACTCGTTTTGGCTGAAGCCCTGCATTTGCATTTGACCTGAATTTGCACATTGTTGGTTCCCCACAAAAGGGCACATTTTTTTGTGAACTCAGTCCTGTTCACCAGCTCTGGGGCCAAGCTTCTGTAAGCAGAAGTTTTCACAATGATGGACTAAGGGGCTGGTCTGGATAAAGGTGAAGATCCTCTTAAATCATGCCTCTTAGCCCCACAAAGTTCCTCTTTCCTCTTCCCCTTTTTTTCTGCGCTGCCTCTTCTCTTTTTGCCTCCACACTTTGACCAGCCTTTCACCTAAGCCTCTTTTCTTTTGCAAACTGCTTTTTTTGGATGCATGTAGTGAACAAAAGCTGCTGCCAGGATGGCATTCACATTCTTGGAGCTGATTCCCCAGCCCCAGAGAGCACAGAAAAGTGTAAAGCCCAACTCCAGGATGGGGTAAACTCCCCTTGGGGACCACCCTGGGCCACCAGAGAATATCCCCAGTGCCAGGTAAAGGAAAATTTCCACCTGGGAAGGAAGTGCCCGAACCTTGACCCCACTCCCCAAGGCTCCAGGGACACCTGGATTTGGGTGCAAGGGAGCAGTGGAGTGGATGGGCTGGCATGTGTGGGGTTGCTGGATGAGAGCATCCCTCACCTGCACTCCCGTCAGTTCACATCAGCAGCAAAGTCTCCACCCTTGCTCCGAGCCCCATCAGGCAGCTCCCCGTTACCTCCCTGCCACCATGGGGTGACTTTCCCCACCTCGCCAGCACCCAGCTCCATGCCAGGTGAGAAAACCCCAGCATCTGGAACTGGGAAAGCACTGACCTTCCCCATTCCCACTGCAAAGGGTAGGGAGTGAGGGAGGCAGCCGTTGTGTGCCTGGCAAATCCTCCGCCATCCTCTTTCTGGGCCCTGTTGAAATGTGCCTGTTTTAACTTGTCTGCATGTCTCACTGGGGAGATGGACTGGAAAACACCAGGCGGATCCAAGCAGCTCACTCCACAGGGAAAGCTTTCAGCACATAATAGTCTTGGGCTTGTTTGATGCCTGGTGCAAGATGCAGTTGAATAAAAACATGTAGAAGGAGCTTGAATAGTAAAGGGCATCTCGAGAAACAAGTGGCCTTTTCTTCCCTCGCCCGCTGCAGAAGCTGCCCTGGAGCTGCTGTGTGTGCGGGGTGAGGGGCTGGCTCCCATTTAATCTCAGGATGAAGGCTGCCACTAGAAATGAAAGTAAATATCTAATTCCTCCAATTCTTCCCCCGTTTCTATGGGGACTGCGATTGAATTAACCACAACTCCGATGCCCTGCATGCCAGAAGGCTGCCCGGGTTAATATTACGGGCATCTCTGTGTGTGTCACTCCTGGGAACACTTCTTGGTTTTACTCCCAGAGCTTGCCAAAAGCCCTCGAAGGACATGTGGTACAACCCGGCGTCATTGGCATACAGACCATGCCCAGGTTTCCCACACAGGACAGACTGGGAGAGCAGGAGCTACCAAAACTGCATTCCTTTCTACAGTGCACAGACTGGGTAGAAAACTCATCCATAGGGAATTTCCAGAGAAGAAAGGGGAGAGAATAACCCTATTTATTCTTCCTGGGGCTTCCCTTGGAAAGCCCACAGAGATACAACTTGTGCAATCCCCAATACTTCTGCCTTGTGCACCATGGCTTGGTGGGAGGCAGCAGTGCTGGTGCAGAAAGCATCTGCAGTCTCCCTCATGTGAAGCGGGCTCCGTGCTGCACCCCAAATGTACCCAAATTTACCCAAACTCCTCATCTGCAGGCACCGTGAGCCACATGGGGACTGTGGGGAGACCCGCGGCAGGGAGCTGGCCCAGGCGCAGGAAATCCAGCTGTCAGGGCTCCAGCGTGCGCGCCCGTCCCTGCCCCGCGGCACCTTTTTCTGGTGTGCGTTCATGTTTCAGACGGCGCTGATCCTGCCGGCCAGCCCCTACCTGCCAGCATCTGTCAGACGCCGCAGCAAAGAGTAGCCCCAAGGCACGAACAGCCCGCCACGGGGGCCGCACCTACATCCACCTCCGTGATGCAACGCCTTGCTGCGCAGCTGCTCGCCTCGCTGCCAACAGCCCCCGCGGCTCCACCAGAGAACGGGGCTCCGAGCTCGCCTCCGAAACAGGAGCCTGGCACCTGCCCAGCTGTGTGCTCAGCCCTGGCTTTGAAAGACAAATCTCAGAAAAGCCTTCTCCTGCCCTGGGGAGAGGCAGCAGGGTGAGGAGCATCTCTCGTGGTGCGGCACAGGGTGTTCTCCTGGGGATGGGATGCATGGGAGTCAGGATTTGCCCCCTGAGAGGACCTCAGTGCATCTCCAGGGTCAGCTGTACAGGGCTCTGTGCTCCCAGGGATTACAAATTACTGGCTTTTCTCTCTACTTGGACTTTTGCCTCAATTCGCACTGCCCCAGCAGGGCTGTAAGGAGCTTGGGACCTCTGGGCTGTGCTTCATCCCTTGTGCGTGTCACACACCATGGTCACCAAGAGACTTCACCTGAGCCACCTGATTGATGAAGATAAAAAAGACGAGACCCTTCAGGGGATGCTCTGCTGCTCTGCTCCTGGGTGTTGGGGGCCTGCCTTCTTCTAAGGACTAGATATGAAATGAGAAGCTCAGAGGACAAGGCTTGATGTGGTAGACAAAGGCAGGAGGGATGGGCAATACCAAAGACTCACCCCCATGGCCTCACAGCCACTGGCAGGGAGAAGTGGACACCCCACTTTGGGTGCTAGGCTGGGGATGGCCACCCTGGCTACTTTAAGGGACCCCAAGGGGACACGGTGGGAGGCTGAGCTGCGCCCTGGTCACACAGCCTGCTGTCACCAGCCGTCACCATGGGGCTGTGAGCACCACATCAGCTGTGCTGCTGCTTTGTGCTGCATGTGAGAGCAGCTGCCAGCTGCCAAATAAAAGGACGGCCCTGATCAGGGTCAGATTTTACCATCCAGGTCCTGATGAGAGCTGGTGCGGGATGGCTGTGCTGCTGTGCTGCCAACAGAGCCCAGCAGGGCTGCACCGCTCTTACTGCTCACGTACCTGGGAGCAGCACCAAAACCACCACAGAAAACCAAAATATTGCCCGAGGACATGGGACACACAGACCCCAAAGGACATCTTTGGGGGCCAGCCAAGGAGGAAGAGCCATCTGGCAGCCCCGGGTTTCTTGACCTCGTCTGGAAGGACTCACCTCTCCAGCTCATCTGGAGGGTTTATTTGTCTCTGGGTGCTTCCCATTGGAAAATGCAGACCCTCATTCCCATTCCCAGGCTCCCCAGGGAGCTGGGGGATTCCTTCACTGTTTTTACAGTTTGTGTCGCTTCCCCTCTCCCTGTTTTCCTTTTCCTCTTATCCGTGACATGAAGCTTAACCAAACCCAGCGGAGGGGAGAGGAGAGGGGGAACAAAGCCCTGCCTCTGACTCCCTGCTCCCGCACGATTGCCAGGCACAGAGGCACATTTTTGGGTGCCCCATGGGGTGTGGGGTCAGGAGGGCTGGCTGCATGACTGCCAGCCCTGTTCTTCACCTTTTCCATGGGACTTCCCCATTTCCTCATCTGGGCTCTGACCAGGAGCCCCTGGCTCCGAGGGGTGTTTTTACTGGGATGGTTTGGCTTGTGCAGGAGGTAGATATCAATAAATGGGGTTTCTGCCCTCTCTGCTGTCTCAGGTTATGTATTAGGATAGCAAGAGGGAGTATTGCAAAAAAAAACCCCATCAGCTGCTCTCAGTGAGCTGCAGCTTGGTGGTTCTGAAGCACATTTGCAGCCTGACCAGGCTGCCTGCCTGCTGCACCTTGCCTGGAAGTTGGCACCCTCTTGGCTCACGTGATGGGAATTTAGCTGAGGATATCCAAAGCCTGGGATAGCTTAAAAAAGCTGTTACGCCAGGGGCTGCAATCGTGACTTTGATCCCTGTGGGACACAGAGTACTAGGTGTCTGTTCAGGCTGGGTCTGGCATGCAACAATGCTGCTGGATTTGGGACAGGTAGGGGTGAGGCTGGCACAGAGACACCGCACAGCTAACATGTACCCAGTGCCTCTGCTGAGGCCTGGGGACAAAGGGGACAGCTCTCTTGGGAACAGCACCAGCTCAAGGGCCATAAATCACAGGCAGTGGGAACAACAAAGGCGGTCGTTGGATGGGGTGGGGGCAAGAGGCATCTCTCAGGGCCGCCTGGATTTATGGCACCCTCTGGCTTCTTTAGTAATGGACGCATTCGACATAGGACTCAAAGCAGCAGCCTTAGAGGGAAGATAAAAGGCTGGGAGAAAAGAAAGGATCATCTTTTTTTCTTCTCTTTCTTTTTTTTAAATCAGCAGAGGGAGAGGAGGAACCATGGCAACGCCACCTCCTCGGGCAGGCAGCGGAGGCCCCGCGCTCACCATCCTACCCCACTCACACCATCGTCATCCAGCCTCAGCCTTCAGCACCCAAGCACCGTGCACCCACTGCCCATGCTGCCTGACCTGTTGGCAGGAGAAACTGTTCCCGAGGACGGGATCAGCCATGGCTTTGGCTCCCTGAAGCATTGCAGGAGGAGGAGGCAAGGGAAGGTGGGAGGAGGGCAACCCTGTTAACAAACCTCAGCTAAACAAGCTGCCGGGGGCTCCATGAGCAGAGCCCATGCCCTCATTGATATTGAAATCAGGTGCAATCCATCACAGGGGAACAGGGCCCTTTCAGGGTTGGCTGAAAAGAGCCACTCTCAAAGGGAGGGGGAAAATCATGTCCAGGGGATGGGCGAACCAAAGCGTGGCAGGTGTGGTATGGAGAGGGATGCTGCCGGTGCCGGGCCGTGATTCATTGCCGAGTGGCGCCGTGCCATCATGGGGAGGGTGCAGAGTCCCTACTGGAGGAGTTGGAGTGACCCAGCCAGTGCTGGGAGAGGAGATGGCCATGGTGAAGCCGTAGGGAGCCCAATCTCCTTCCAGCTGTGCATGAGTGAAAACCCAGCTCTGCACTCTCACCAATGGGTGCTGTGGATTCTGGTGAAAGAGAGTGAAAAGCTGCCAGGCAAAGCCACAGGAGGTGTCCTTAAACCATTCCAGTCAGCATCACTGAGCTCCTGGGACTGCCCTCAGCCCCAGGGGTGACACCAAGGCTTCCCTGGGACATCCCCACGCAGGGACAGAGCCCAGACCACAAATGCCCTTGAACTTGAGGTGCTTGCCCATCTGTTGATCACACTCAGTGAAAAAAAAAAAAAAAAAAAAAAAAAAAAAAAAAAGTGAAACTACCTTTGGTTTCCTCAGTCTCAAACCAACTTTCCACCCAGCTCAAGGGCCACCTCTGGCTTCTGCAGGTCTGTGAGTGCTGGGGACCAGCTCCTGCTGGGGCTGCTTCAAAGCAGCACCAGTGGGAGGAGATGGGACCCATGCATCGCAGATGGGACCAGGCCCTGAGCTCCCCCAAACCTCCCCTTCTCCTGCTGCTGCAGATGCAGCGTGGGCTCAGAAGGCAGCCCCACAGGGTGCTGCTGTTCCACGTACGTGGGGGGGTCAGCCCAGAGTCAGCCCTCCCCAGCCGGTGTTGTTAAAACCGAGCAATGCCAAATCTGTCCCCATGTTCCAGCGCTCAGCCTCTGGCCCCGGCCCCCCGCACCTGGACACAATCACAGAGCCATCCGGGGAATGGGAAAAAGCCATCACGATGCACTTCACCACCAGCTGCTGTTTATTTACCCGGGGTCCTTCCTACCCAGCACAGACTGAGGAGGGGGGACGAGGTGCTTCCCACCCACTCTGGGGATGATGTGGGGCGCGGGGGATGTTCCGATGGCCGGGGGGAGCTGTGGAAGGACCACGGCAGGTTTGAACTTTCCCAGCACAGCGCAGCAGCCCGGGGGAAGCCCACATCTGTGTGCGGGGAGCCGGGCCAGCACCGGTGCCTGCGGGGGCGGGCAGGGAGGAAGCAAGCTGTGGGGCTGCAGCCCCACACTACCCCGCGGAGGCGGGGGACGTTTGCAAAAAAAATGCATTATTCTCTGCTTTTCTTCCCTCATTGTTTTTTTTTTTTTTTTTTTTTCTTCTTTCTCTTCCCCCAGAAGAAAGCCATACAAGCTCTGGAGTTAATTAAGCAATGGACAGAAAGGCTGGGATGTGCTGGCTGCAGCTATGAAAGCAATTCTGCTCCGAGGGGAAAACAATTTGGTTTCTCAAAGGCTGCCCCTTGTGTGGTGCCATGCTCTGCATCAGCCATGGGTCGGACCCTTGGGTCTGAGGGGGCTGCTCTGCACCCTACAGGGCACCCCCCATACTCCCCACGCCTGGGACTGACGGGGGGATTGGGGCTGAGCTCGGCTCCAGCGCTGCCGCAGGGTTTGCCGTGCAGCAGATGCCAGGACTCTGCCAGCTCCTTGCCAAGAGGACTTGGCTGTGTCATGCTGCCACTTCGTGTCTTTTGCCTGCTGTGTATAAACTCCAAAGAGTTTTTTGTCAGAGCAACTATATACAGCACTCTGCACCACAGTGTTCCAGTGAGCCTTGCAATACCCCCCCTGAAAACTTATAACAGTGAACCAAGTGGCACATGAGCTAGGAACCCCCAAGGGAATCTCCTCCTGTAGCCTTGGGGTTAGGGGATTTGTCTGAGGACCCGGGCTCTGCCACCCCCGAGCAGACGGGCATCCCTCACAGGAAGGAACAGCATCCCAGGCTGCATCTGTGCCATTGTGCTCTGCTGAATGATGGGAAAAGGAGTGAAGGGGAGAATTAAATTTGCACCCTGATCCGGGAGATTAGTTTCCCCTTATTGTTGAAGGAATAATTAAAAATCGTTGGCTCCGTTGTTCCTCCTCACCTCTTCATAACCCACTCACTGTATTTGCCTCCCCAACCTCCTCCTGGTAATTACACAAGGCAGTGTGGTTTTATGGCCCTGCAACTTCACTGTGAACATGGGCTCCTCCACCGTGCCACCCTGCCTTTCCACTTCACCATTTGCTTGCCCAGAGGGAAAATGGGTCCCCATGGAGCAATGTAGGGCAGGGACAGACACCCACATTACCCTAAGTGACCGAGAGCAGGTATCAAGGGGCAGAGCCACCTCCACATGATGATCTCCCAGGCTTATCATATCATCAGGCTTAATAACCAGATGCTTTATTCCCTAAAACTTGCTTCGCTGCCCAGCCTGACACATAAGATGTATTGCTTTGCTGTGCATCACTTTAACTGTACGGCTCCATGCATCACTTTGACTCTGTGTTACCTTCATGGCCCTATAAAGACCCTGGGAGAAAATCACAGAGAAATCTGCCTTGATCTGTAGCCAGCTCCATCCCCAGCCCTGCAGCTGCCCCCCACACACGACAGAGCTCTGAAGCCCATTTCCCAGTGGGACAATCCTGGGACAGGCACGTTCCAGCCCCATGAACCGATGGTGTGATCCTGATGGGAAGCCCGAGATGAAGGCTGCCAGCCCAGACAGCCCTTCGGGCCGCCTTAGACAAACAAACACAGGGCCCGGGCTGGCGGGGGCTCGCAGGCAGTGACCGGTGGCAGTTTATCAGGTCACCGGGCCCCCGCGGCTGCCATCTGCCAATTGCAACCTGCGGGTCCCTCGGGGACAGGGGGATGCTGCACGGGGGGGACCCCGATAGGACAGGGATGGGGGGCGGGGATCAGGATATGGTGTATTCTGGCAGAATACATGTGAAAATAAGCCTCGCCAGACTTATTTTTAGCCCTGCTGCTGATGCCGGGACTATTTAGAGGCTGGCTGACACTGCAGTCTGGGGCTCTGCAACGACCCCCAGTTATCTTCTGTTTTGTCCCGGGATCGTAAAACTTGGTGGGAGAGAGAGGATCTTTTCTGTGTGTTGGTCAAGGACCCCATGCCTAGGATGCCTGAGCCCTTTGGTGTAGCAAACAATAAATAGAACTACTGATTCATCAAGAATTTACTTTCTGATACGAGCTGTCCAGCTGTGAAAATGGGGAGAAGGAAATCCAGAGGGAGGAGGCTGTGCGGGCATGGGCCTGGGACAGACTAAGGTGCCAGATGATGAGGCAGAGGTTAGAAATTTTTGCAGATCCACACAGTCAATATCAACGAAAAACAGCCTTTGGGGAAATGAAATGAGAGTCAAGGAGGAAGAGGAGGTGTCGGGGTCTTGCCATGGAGGTGCTGGACATGCAGATGGGGTGGCTGGCTTTGAGTGATGATGGGAAACCCAAGAAATTCTGCTTGGTCCCACGAATGGAGGGGATATTTCCCTTCCATTTTTGCAGGGCACAAGCAGCCCCAGGACAAGTCCCAGCTTTACGGAGCGGGGTCAGAGGAGATGGACCTGGCGGCACAGTGCTGCGTGGCAAAGCAGGAGCTCTCACATGTCAGGACATGCAGCAAAGCAAGTTTTAGGGAAACAAACTCAAACCGTTTTTAATGGCTTTAAACCTTCTCTGTAAGAAGGTCTGACAGGGCGAACACATGCAGACCCATAAATAAGCCGTAATAGCTGAAGCCCCATTGTGTAGGAAATGGCTCTCAGCACACCACAGCTACTCACGGTTAACAATGCGAGGAAAGTCACTGTGCACATTTTTTATCCTTTGACACAAAGTGCAGCTGCAGGAATACCTCATGCATGATCTTAATAAAAGGCAATCATGTTCCCTCTGTTCCACGCAGTTGAGAACGAACCCGTGGAGATAACGGGCCCAGACTCACAGTGATAAACATGTCAAGATAATTAAAATTATGTCTTTCTTCTAACAGAAAGGGCAAGATCCTCATCTGCTGTAGGCTGATGTAGCTATGCACAGTCCCTGCTGCTCGCCCCACTGGAAACTGAGCCCACAGCAATGTAATGGAAGCCAGCAACCAGGCTCTGCGAAGGCAGCCTGGTCAGAGAGGTTGCTCTTTGGTTGCGTGTGCCAAATTCTCATCTTTCCCCATCCAAAATAAATCCGGGATTTTTGTCTGTGTGTGCAAATGTCATCTGGGAGCCCGTCTGAAGGCAGACGAGCTGCCTGTGCAAAAGCAAAAGAGGAGCTAGCTTTCAGGGTGACATGGGGAAGCACAAAGGGCTGGGTGCTAAGGGAAGGACCCAAGCGAATTTTTCAAAGTGGGGATGGTGCCAGAGCAGGCGGGGATGTTGTTGCAGCAGCAGGAACTGTGGGGTCACACGCATGCTTGGGAAAGCCTGGGGACAGCTTTTGTCGGGATGAGAATCCAAAGTCAGCAGGACTGCCAAGGGCTCCTGGAGGATTTGCTGGCAGGGAGAGGTGCTGGCAAGTGGCAGCCTGGAGGAAAAAGGCCGGAGGAGGCTCCGGGAGCAGGAGGGGTGAGCAGGCAGTGCTTCCCTGCAGAGCAGGAGCAGGAGCATGCACGGGGCCGGTGTCAGGGCTTGTCGGCACAGAGGAGCCGCGCGAAGCTGCTATTGTGGAGTAAAATATGCTGGAATGTGGACACGCCTATTCCAGAATAAAGCTGCTTTTTCCTAATTTAACTTAATCCACTATTTGTTTTTATTATTTTTATCATCATCAGATTCAGCTAATTTGGAAAAGCTGTTCCAATTAATTTCCCTGCATAGACAAGCAGTTACATGCTGGAAATCTTTTGTTTGTTCGGTGGCAGCCTGACCAGCAGCTTCTATTCATTTCAAAACCAGCTCCTTTCTTCTTTTTTCCTCTGACCATTTTTTCTACTTTGTCTCATCAGACCACGAGGGGAACAGGAGTGGGAATTTTTCTGGGAGCATGGAGCCTGGTAGCCCTGGTTAGGGGAGGGAGAGCAACAACAACAACAAAAAAGTGTTATTAAAAGAAAAAAAGGCAAAGAGCCTCAGGAGAGTCAGTCCAGAGCAATGGTAAAGGAGGCCACGATGACCTCATGGATGGCCACCAGGGATATGACATGAGGTAGTGTCTGCAATCCCTTCTTTCTGGGCTATTTAAGCCTTAGGTAATGCATAACCTGAGACCTCTGCAGGGTTCAGAGGCTGGAGCGGGCAGCCAGGGTGCCCCACATCACCTGCTAGGTTGTCCACATCGGCTAGACCCACGGCTGGTCCTCCTCCAGCCTTTGCCAGACCTTGTCTTTTTTCCCACTTCTTCCTCTTCTTCCATCCCTCTGTTTTTGGTATCTGCTGTTTCCATACCCCTGTGCCCCCGTGGCCTTGCTCTTTGGCACTTCAGAGACTTGGCTTGTCCTCCTGGCTGGCAAAGGCTGGGAGGCCACAGCTACACATTCATCTCCAGAAGCAACCTGAAAAGGGTCCAATCTGTCATCCCCTGTGGTCTGGGCAATGGCGCCAGTGCCAGCAGAAAGAGCCAAGTGTCCTCATTGCTTGTATGGCAGGACAGTGGCAGAAAGCCAGCAGGCTAAAAACCCAGTCTTCTGCCAGCTGTTGGGTGCACCTAAAGAGATAGCTGACAGCACAAGGAAGGGCAGCCAGATTTTCTCCCTTTCAGGCAATTCTTATGCTCATGGGGTCTCTTTCTCTCCTAGGGCTTGATCTTGAGAAACACTAAACTCCTTAAAACCTCAGTGCAGGACCTTTGGGAGATATTTCAGTGCACACACGATTTATCATTTTGGTATGGAACCTCTCTTCTCCCTTCTTACCACTGAGAAGGCTGTGCTCAGAGAGAGCTCATGGAGACTTCCCCATGCCCAGCCTCTGGTGAGCCTAAAAATGAAGTCTTCTGCCCCACCAATGTATTTGCTGCCCCTAACACAAGGCTTGCTGGAGCTGCACCTCCGTGCTGACAAAACCTGGTACTCTGCAAGACAACAACAACCAGCCTCGAGAAATGTGATGTGCTGCCAGCCCCCGTCCCTCCTGCTGCCCTTGTTTGTGCGGTCCTGATTTCCGTATGAAGGCTCAGATCTGCAAGTTGTATTTGCGACCATAAACCAGAGATTAGTTCTTATCTCTGGCAGGCAGCACAAGCAGGCACCAGCCCTCACTGCAGAGCATTGGCAGCCGAGAGCTGGCTCGGCACACGAAGACAACCTTGTTGGAAGAGGAGGAAGTAAACAACTGGAGGAAAAACAGTTGTGGGAGGTGAATTTAGAGGAAAGGATGGTGCCAACCTAGCCAGGGGAGCCTTGAGCCCCAGCAAGTGGGTGAGTGGCAGGGGAGGAAGCGGTGATCAGCACCAGCGTCTGCAATCAAGAGGCAGGAAGCGCCATCGCCGGGAAATGCTCGCTTCGCTCACCGGTGCTGATAAGGAGGAGGAGGCACCCACGCTCCCCCGTTGTGGCACCAGGCCCTGGGCACGCAGGGAGGAGGCCTTCAGCCATCTGCAACATCTCCCCCGGCTTCAGGTGCCCACCTATTGCCAGGGCTCCTGCAGAAATCCCCAACATGTTGGCTTGCAGGAGGTGTTCCCAGCATCAAACCTTCACTCGTAAAACCCCAACTCCCTGGTTCCCTTCCCCATGGAGCATCCTAAGCCTCCAGTCCTGGCTGCAGAGCTGCAGAAGATTGGGTGTATTAGTACCTGTGTGGAGGAGATGGACCAATTGGCAATAAATAAATAAATAAATAAATAAAATAAATAAAAAAAAATTGGGCCAGTTTGAAGTCTTACAGCAAGACAAGTACCTGAATACACAGCTCTGCATGTGGAGGGAGTTGGATCCATTCAGCAGGATGGGAGCAGGCTTCAGTCATCAGGTGGGTGCAGGAGAGAAAGAGAGAGAAAGAAGGGTGAGAGAAAGAGTGGAGGAGAAACAAGAAAAATAAAAGACAAAGAAAAAAAAGAAAGAAGGAAAAAGAGAGAAAGAAAAGAGAGAAAGAAAAGAGAGAAAGAAAAGAGAGAAAGAAAAAGAGAAAGAGAAAAAGAGAAAAGAGAAAGAGAAAGAGAGAAAGAAAGAAAGAAAGAAAAGAAAGAAAGAAAGAAAGTAAGAAAGAAAGAAAGAAAGAAAGAAAGAAAGAAAGAAGGAAAAAGAAAGAAAGAGAAAATGGAGAGAGAAAAAGAAAGAAAAAGAAAAAGAAAGACCAAGAGAGAGAAACCCCCTTTTGAAAGCCTTAAACCTGTCTCTTTATCTCCCTAATCTGTATTTCCCCCCCAAAGCCTCTTTCTGTACGGGATGAAAGCAGATTTCTCCTCTTTATTTTCATTTTCTGTGTCCTTTAGGAAGGCATTTGCTCGAGACTAATTGAATTTTCTGCCCATGGAGAGAAAGACACAACACTGAGTGAGTTAAAGTCCGACACCAGGACAGGGCGCAGGAGCCGTGTTAACTGGTGTGGGGGACAGCCCCTCACTTAACAAAAGTGTTTAATTCTGTCCCCTCTTGTTAAGAGGGGGCGGAAGGAGGGGATACTTATTCTGTTCCTTTCTCAAGGTTTTTCCTTTCGGGTCACAAAGTGCCCCCCACGCTCCCGGCCCCCCTCCTCTCCCCGCTTTTGTGGCAGCAGCAGCTGGTGGGTTGCAAAGGGGACAGGCTTTGTCTTTTGACACACTCGAGCATTTCTGCGCAGAGCTGGGGAAACCTTTCCCTTCCCCACCTCTCGCGTTTCCGGGAGAGGAGGAGGGAGTGAGGAGTTGCTGCGATGCACGTTAGGGTACGAAGCGGCACAAAGGAGCGGGGCTGTGGCGAGCAGATGGCCGTGGGTACTGGGAGGGGTGGGATGGCCGGGAGCGCCAGCAAGGTTTGTGTTGAGGAGAAAGTGATGCGAGAGAGAGAACAGGGGCTGCCCCGTCCCAGCACCGACAAGGAGACTTCTTCTGGACATTTGTCACCCAGGGACGGGCCCTGGTTAATCTTCTGGTCACGACACGTGGAGGATTGGCTTGGTTTGTGCTACAAGTCTATAAGCAGGGGCCCTTTTTCTGCAGCAGCTCCCTCACAAGCTCCCCAAAGGATGCGCAAACCCTTCAGTCTCTCCACCCCTCCTTCAGGGATGGGGCATCAGGGCTGGACTGGGTGTGATTCTGCCACATTTGACACCGGGACTGCTGCTGTTAGACATGAGGAACGTCGTGGTGTCACCTAACGGGGGTGGCCTGGGGCTGGCTGGGATCAGGCTCCTTGTAGGCATGAGAAGGAACTTGAGCCACCCCACAGCCACAACCTGCCTGCACCCCTGCTCTGTCACGTGGGTTTGCAGCCTGCAAACGGCCCCGGTGCTCCGTCCTCAACAAAGCTGTTCTGAAACGCTGCAAGCTGCTTTGGGTGGCACCGGCAATTTACCCGAGGCTTTGGGAAATGGCTGCTTCCGCACGAGCTTTTGGGAGAGTCCTTATGAGTGGAAAATAGATAGACACATTCATTACCCAAATTGTCTTATTTTTATGGTGCCTCTTGAGCAAAGCCACTTCTGAGGCTGTCCTAATTGCTTCGCAATAGAGCGGAGATAAATATTTATCAAACAGCTGCATCAGGAAACCACATTTCAGAGAACCTGCAAGGGGCGATGTGTCTCGGGAAGGATGAGTCTGAGTGGTTTCACCTCGCTGACCTGCCAGGCTTCCTCCCGTGCACGAGGCAGAGCTTCGCCAAGGCCAGACCCACACCATCACCCAGAGCTGGCCGTGCAGAGCCTTGGGGGAGCAGCTCTTCATGCTCGAGTCCCTCCGTTGCCCCATCCCACTGACCCGGTGTTTTCTAACACCTTTTCTTCCTTTGATTTCACAGCCCCGCTTGCTTTCTATTAAAAAACCCCAGAGATGTGGCTCCCTCTGGGAGCCTGAGTGCTAAAAGAGGCCCGCATGCAAATGTTTAGCTGCACTATTATTAGCGCAGGCACCTCCAACCAGATGGCAATGTGTCTTGCTGTGTCTTGCTGTGCAAAAACTGGCTCCTCAGCATGAAACAGGCATGGACGGAGCTCCGGGATCGCTCCCCAAGGTCGCAGAGCACTGTGCCGAGGCAGCAGGACACCTGGGGTGAGGGCTTCAGCATCGTGCCCATGTGGGACATCCCCTTGGCAAGTGGTGGGTCATTTAAAGGCAAGGAAGTAATGCTGACAGCCAAATGATGAGGTTTGGTGGGTTGAGCAAGGTCAGCTCGCATGGCCTGAGTAGGGCTTTTGCAGTGGCCCCACCACACCATGTGCTGACTATAGCTGGGGAGGGCAGAAACCTCTCCACCAAAGCTAACACTGGTGTTAAGCAGCTTCAATATCTAACAGGAACAGAATTTCCTCTGCTGCACAGTTTGTTCCCATCCTCTACAAAACTTCTTCACCCTCTTGAGCTCGAAACACCCAAAGAGATGATTTTAATGCCCAGCACGAGCCAGCTGAAGTACCAGCCTAAGCTTCAGATGGATGTCGTTCCCTTTTAATTAAGAGCGGGTGCTTTTTTGACTCATGCAAAGGGCATGCTATTTTTATTATAAGCTGACTTCAGATCACAGCCTCCTTATGTTAGGCTCTGCACACACATCTAATGAAATCCAGGCCCTTCCTAGACACCCGCACAATGGGCTGAGATTCGGGAAGAGCACTCAGAAGCATCTCACCCAGGGGCTTTGCGAGGTTGCCCGCCGAGGTCTGTTTTTTCCATCCTCACTCATGTTGGAGAAGTTAAATATTTACTGGAGCTATTAAATATTTATGCTAAGCTGCTTGTCCTGCAGGGAGCCATCCCATCGCGGGCTCCCGGGGGTCTGCAGCCAACTTGCTCACGTGCCGGAGCCCAGCTCTGCTCCGCTCTGGAGAGCAGACACGTGGGGACTGCATGGGGCTGCCATGGCCCATGGGGAGGGAAAGATGCAGGGGGTGGTGCTCCAATAAATCCATCTGTGATGGAGATGCTGGCTTTTGGGGTGTCTCTCTGAAGTGGAGAGACACTGGTCAAGTCGTTGGGGAAGGTGTGAGTTGCTTTTGCTGTTTTTTCTCCTGTGGTTTGCAGAGCCACTTTGTCCCCAGTGTGTGGGGAGCAGGGGGAGGACATCCAGCTCAAACCAACACCGGCTCCCTCCATCCTCCTGGCACCTCACCACCTCCAGGAGGGCACCAGGACCCTAACGCAGAGCACCCAAGGGGACCCCCAACCAACCACAAGCAGGAAACCTGTTGCAGTGCCAAACCCCAGTGCTCCGCAGGCACTAAATGGACGGGAGAAACCCCATCCCTGGGGGAGCCAGCAACAGCCCTAGGACAGGCTCCCCCATTCCTCCTGTGCTGAGCGGGTTAATGCCGCTGCTCTGCTCTGCTGGAACGGGGCCAGAGGAAAAAGGGCTCCACCGCTTCCCTGTCCGCCTGGAAAACAGGCCGGCTGTTTTCTCGGGAGGGCAGGAGGCCGGCGGCAGGAGGCTGTTTATTCTGGGCCACGTTCAACGGCGCCTCGTGCCCCTGGCCCGCAGGGAGGCTGGAGGGCACAACCTGCCCGCGGGAGCTGGGCTCTCTCCCCACCTCGCGTGGCTTCCCCCCGGGCGCCACTCTGCCCTTCCTGTCCCCATCCCTTTCCTCCCCTCCCGGGGCTGAGGACGCCCTTTCCTGCCTGGCACCCGGCTGGCCCCACGGCTGGGACAGTGCCAGCAGGACACCAGGACATCGTCCCCCACCCCACCGCCACCTCGCACCCCATCCTGCTCACTATTCACCCTAAAATTTGTCCATGGGAAAGATGGAGGAAAAGAAGAAAAAAAGAAGTAAGGAACGAAACCAGCCTTTGGCTCAAGTGTGCTGAAGGGACAAAGGCAGCGACGGCATGCACAGATTTGGCTGACTTCCTCGTCAGCTCTGCTCCCAGCGGAGCGATAAGAGACGGGGCGAGCGCTATCGCCAGCGGAGCGGGTCCCAGCGGCTCGGCCGAAGGGCACTGCATGCTCCACAGGGACATATTTCTGAAATAAAGTCATCCTGGTGCTCCTCCAGCCACGCCATCCCCTGACAGCCTGCTGCAAAGCATCGCTGCCGCCCCCATGGCCAAAATAAAGCTGTGAGGAGCCCTGACCCGGCGGGGGCACGTCTGACAGCTCCCCACACATCCTCTCCCCTGGCTTTTAGTGCCCTCTCCCTTCTGCCCTCTCCTTCCCCAGTTCTCCCCATACATCTCTGCTCTGAGGCTGCCTTTCTCACTGGGATCATCCAGCCATGCTCATCTGGGCATGGGTGCTTTGAATGCGCCAGTCAGGTTTGCTCACTGTGAAGGGATTTTTGCTCATCCCGAGTGCAGAATGGATGTTCTGGGCCCAAAATATGGCTGATGTTGGAGGTAGGCAGCTCAGAGGTTTGTTCTGAGCACCTCAGCTTGCAGCACTGGCAGCACCACACCGTATGCTCAGCCTGCTGGAGGACGGAGGCTGTGGGTCTCAGTCACCAGGACAAGGAGGACACTTTCAAACATGCAAGCCACAGGTGTGAGGTACCAGATGAACTGGCTCTAGAGGAGCTGGCTCACTGGAAATTAAGCCTGGGAGAGTTAGAGGCCCCTCCAGGAGACACAGCCATGAGACCCAGCCTACAGAGCCTTCAAAGTCCTCCTTGTCACCTCAAACTCCCCCTCTGCTCCAGCCCCTCCTGGGCATGGACAGGATCCCAAGACCATCCTCCCTGGTGCAATGTTGTCAGACACAGGTCCCAATCCTCAGCTCCTTGTGAAGCAAGATCTGAAACCAGGAGGCCCCACAGCTCGCTCGGCCTCCAGCCCTGGAAATGTCACCACAAGCAACCGGCACACTCCCCGAGCACCGCTCCCTGTCTCTTCTTCTTAGTCACCTCTTCCTGACCACAAAACATAAAAAATCAAATGGCTGTTACAGCACTGATGGCCATTCTCATTATCCCCTCATCAGCATTAAATGAGCAACCCCAACAATGCCCTGGTAGCAGCACCAGCTGAGATAAGCAGCAGTAACATAAGAAAACAATCCCTCCGAGGCAGTTTGTGGGGTTCAGGGTGTCCTGGCAAGCAGTGCACTGATGGGTACTCGGGGCTGACCCACCAAAGAGCCCATTTCCCCACAGCCTCCACACCTAGGGGTGGTCAGCACTCCATAAAGCACCCCAAGAAGCAGCTGGGACCCTCCCCAGGTGGGTCTGGGAGACTGTCCCATGCATGGTGCAAATGGGATGGAAGAGAGACCCCAGATCCTATTTGAAGAGGTGAAAGCTAATGATGTCCTTACAGCCAGCATTCCTCTCCATGATGCGGAGGCAGGGACAGCTGTGGGACAGCCTTTGCATGGAAACCTCCTCTGAAATAGCCGTGGATGTCTCCCAGGCATGGCCCATCCCCAGCTACTTGAGCAGAACTTGCCTTGAACCCACCAGCAAAGGTCTCAGAGCCTCCCACCAGAAAGGGGCTGTCAATGGGGAAACCCACCCCTCCTTGCTCCTCTTCCTGGAAAATGGGCAAAAAAAGGAAAAAATGCAGTGGTGGGAGTGAATTTCCTCCAGCTTGGGGTGAGGATGGAGGGATGCAGGCACAGGCGGGGGGGGCACGGGCTGTCCCCGTCCCCAGAGAGGTGCAGGGAGAGGTGGGACACACGCCCCTCGGGAGGGGTTCCTGTTTTGAGGGAAGAAGGAAAGGACACAGACGTGGCGGTCAGGGATGTACTGTTGGCCCTGCTAATAGAAACCCTCTGTATAAACAGGGAGAGGATCCAACAGAGATCAGAGATGGTTTTTCTTTCAAGAAAATTAAACATTTAAAACATTTGAGAACACACGCCCTCACCCCCTGGACAGTAATTAACTTCTTCCTGTGCAGAGCATGGAGCACTTTCCAAAAACAGAGTTAGATGGATTATTTTTCAAAGGAAATGTTGTTGAAAGGATCTTCTGTTATGTCCCAAAGTGGGAAAACAGCCACAGTGGCTGAGGAGGAGCTCGCTCCGTGCATGTGCCGTGTCGTGGCTGCCCAAGGAGATTGCGATAATCCGGGTGCTGCAGGTTTGGCAGAGCAGCAGTCACTTTTTTGTTGTTGTTGTTTGGAAAAGTCCTTGTTTGGTCATCGTATGACCCAAAAAAATCAATGCAAAGTAAACTACTCAACTACAGTGAGAAAAAAAATCCCAAACTCAACCCATGAGGATGAGTGGTGTTTCCCCAGCAGGCCACAACAGGGGAAATCTTGTGATGAGAGAGGGGATACAAATTCAGATGCAGATGCAAATATATGCAGCGTTCGAGGGGATTTACATCCCACGTCCCTGTCCAAGCCCATCATCCTGTGAACTTCAGATGAGCTCAGTCCTTGTGAATCTCCGTTCTCAAAGCAGTAGCATGAAAAGAGGCAGCTGGTATGTGTGTTAAACAAGCACAGTGTGAATGACATCCCAGCAATAAAAGGACTCCACAGCTAGCCAAGGTGTTTGGTGGGAACAGAATAACTTCCCAGGCTGATCCCACCGCACTCCCCGAGCCCTCGGAGAGGCGGGGAGCAGCACGGGGAGGCAGGACCGGATAGAAATGTATAAGAGCTACCCCGGAGAGACAATTGTGCTTTGTAGCAAAGGCTGAGGTTTGGATGTTTGTTTTCAATGCTGCATTGGGAGGAAAATAAAACCCAACATATTTTTTTTTGGTGACATGGGCTTGCAGGGAAGCGGCCATTCCCTGGTTGAAAAGGTCAGGTTAGCTTTCCATATCTCCCTCCCATCAAAAATGTTCTGCAATCCCTGGAACTTGGGAGAAAATTTCCTCTTGCAGAGTTAAGTGAGGGCAGGTCTACGGGGAGAGCTGGTTTCTTTTCCTAGAGAGGCTCAAGGCAGCTGGAAGATATGGGTTTGCATCTGAACACCCGACCTTTTCACAGAGTTATTGGGACAGACAGACAGACAGGACTGGGCACATGACCCTCAGTGACCACACAGCAGCTGTGGCTGAGCAGCTCAGAAGGGACCTGCCTGGGTGACATGGGCAGCCCAGGACATCACAGCAGGTTGTCCCTGGGGGTCCTACCCAGAGCAAGGGTCAGCAGGAGCTGCTGCCACCCAAGAGCAACCCTTACACCCATCTGTTTAGCTTTTAGCATTCTTGCTGTAGGCAGCATCCCTCTGCATCACCACCACGAGGGGCCTGGCACCCTCAGCCAACTTCTCCACGATTACAAGGCACACTGTGCCGAGCCTGGGAGGACAGCACATGAGTATAGAGAAAAAAATAACTAAAAGAGACAAAGACAAAAGGAGCTGTTGGATGGGGACCAGTGCATCTGGGGAAACATCTTTGTTTTAGAAGGGGAAGAGAGAAAGAGAAAGAAATAGAGGAATAAATGCATCCAAAGTGGGATCGCTGCTTGCCTGCAGTTATGCATGAGGGAAAGGCAGGACGGCACCGTGCATTTGTGACACTGAAAGCATTTCAGGCTGGTCACCTTTGGTGGCTCACTTCATGCTCCCTCCTGGGGTGCTCGGTTCCCGTGCCCACAGGCTGTGCTCCATCCTTTTCTCTCTTCCCCACCATCTGCTGCCACAAATTCCCCTGAGCATCGCCTGCCCCGGAGTCCAGTTTCAGCCCATGATGGAAAACAAGAGGGAGAGAAACCCAAGCCCAACCTGCAGCAGCGTGGGGATGGCAAGGATGCAAATTGTGCCCGTGCTGCTGCCAGCAGGGAGCAGTGGGTGCTTCAGAAGCACCCCTGGGTGCCAACAGGTGCCAGGGACTCCTTGCCCTAGGCTGTGCTGGGGCAGGATGGGGAATGCAGCTCCACGCACACAGTGGGATCCTCTTCCCTTGTATGGCCTGGGCCGGCGGCACATTCCCGGCTAACCCCACTGTTTCAAATTACAAAGCTGCCCCTATCCCCCCGAGCCACCTCGGATCCCAGGAGAGAGCTGGCGGCTGCTTTGAAATCCGGGCTGGAGCGTGGCCAGCAGCAGTGCTCAAAGCCACAGCTGGGATCCTCCGTGCCGCGACACGGCACATGCAGCCGGCCCCGGCACCAGGGAGGGGACTGTGGCCTTGGTGTGTCGCTGGGGCGAGGGATGGGGACATTTGGGTCTGCAGCCCCCCGAGGGAGCCCTGCCAGCACCTCCTGCATCCCACCTACAAGTTATACATCTCCCACAGGTGCCTGGAGCAGACCCTGGTCCTGGTGGGCCCAGCACAGAGGTGCCATCCTGCACCCCAACATGTTCTGGTCCCTTTTGCCTTGCCCATGCCAGCCACCCTATGAGACCTGTACTCCAGCGTGTGCTCACCCATTCATCCCCTGAGAGAGAGCAACCAGAAGGCGCTGGAGTAACCACACACACCAAACCTATTGTCGTAAACCAGGCTTAAACCCCTTTGTGCCCACCGGTGTCCCCAGCAACCCCCAGCTGCATGTCCCTGACCTTGGGGGAGCAAGGCCATCGCAGGGACAAGCTTGGTCACGCTCAGCCAAATTCCTGCCTTCAAAAGGGCCTGGGGTACGCGGGCCTCGACGGACAACGGCCCCAAAAGCTCACATTACAGCAGCCTTTGTGGCCTTAACAGCCGTGACGGCGCAGCAAAAACCTGTTAGTGTGCAGGGCTGCGAGGGGCGGGGGGCAGCCTTTGCAGCTCAGCCCAGCATTAACGCCCCCAGCAGATTAATGAAGCACTTTGTAGAGAATAAAAAGGAGATGGGAGACTAATTGGGGGGATCAGTGGGAGGGAAGCCCCCATACTCCCCCCAGTGTCCCAGCCAGCCTTCAGGGGATCAGCTTCCCCTTGGGGTCCCCAGGGAGCTCAGATTTCTCCCAAAGATGGGGTAAAACCTTCCCACCAACCCCAGCACAGTGACAAGGACCAGTGGTGGTAGCCAGATGCCCACTCGGGGCTACAGAGGGGGCACTGAGCCCCCACCACAGCCCCCAGAGCCAGCCCATGCCAGGGGCTGGATTCAGCCCTCGCCACGCAGCCATAAACCATTGGCTTACACATCAGCTGCTCCTGCCATACAGCATCCAGGCTTACTCAGCCCATTCCCCCTTCACAAGGTGATACAAATATTCCTAAGACCAATTTACCCCATCTGTGTAGCAGAAAAAAAAAAAAAAAAAAAAAAAAAAAAAGGTATACCAGTGACATTGCAAGCAAAACAAATGACTGCAGGACTTCAAGGCAAACCCACAGCCCCATAGCAGGAGCTGTCATCCCTTGGTGCTTGGCCAGGCGTGCCGTGCCCTGCGGGGCGGACTTGTCAGCTCTGGGTGTTGCTGCTGTCGTTTGCTCTGAGCTGGAACAGGTAGAGCTGCAGCCTCTGAGCTGGAGACATAAACACTTCCAAAAAGTGCTTCCTGACCTGTTTTACCCCAAACTTTTTGCCTCGGCCTGCAGCAAGCAGGTGGGACTGGTGTCCTGCCGTGTGCTGCATCCCAGCGGGGATCCAGGTCCTTCATCCCCCAGTGTCTTAGATCCAGTTTGAGCTCTGGAAGGGGGAGAAGCAGAAGCTGTGAACCTTCCCCTTCCTCCCGCAATGCTCTGGGTCTTTCCTTTCACCTGGTTCCCTCACGCCCCCCTTTTTGGGGTATAACAGTGTGCATCTCTTCTTCGTTGAGCTGCTGAAAGAGCCCCTCCGTCCCTCGGTCACCCTCCGGTGCTCCACCACAGAGAGCCCCTGTTCTGCAGAGCCAGGAATTAAAGCAACTGGCAATGCTTTCAGGCTCATCTAACGACTTCCAGAGCCTTAATTTAATTTAATTACCATTCCCTTCTTATCTTAATCATCCCGCCTGTGTTTATAAACAAAACACTGACTCCCTACCCCACGGGCTGCAACCTGAGTGCAGCACCTCCCATCTGCACAGCTCGTTACATTCCTCGCTGCCTGCACGGCCTCGCTGCCAGATGTCCGCGAGGAAGCCCGTGCAAGCTGCGACTGGAAAAGGGCTCCGTGCTTTCATCCTGCATCCTCCCGGGGAGAGGCGCTGGGGCTGGGGTTGCTTTGCTCGGCTGGCGGTGGTGATTCCAGCTGCTGCTCACTCAGCCTCTCCAATGGGGTGTTTTTTGCTGAGCAGAGAGCCCGGCTGGGTGATGTGGGGAAATGTGGGGTGTTGGGAGAAAGAGCAGCCAAAGTGGGAACACGGAGCCATCCCTGCTCCTGCTGAACCCTGCCAGCAAGCAAGGAGCCATTCCTGGAGGTCACGCAGGGGCTCTGCAAGCCCCAAAAGAGCCAAAAATGTGGAAACCCACAGCAAACCCGCTGTTCCCAGGGATGCTGTGGGTTCCTCCTTCCTAATGAGGAGCATCTTCTCCCTGCAGCAAAGATTGGGGATGAAGGATGGCATGGCTGGTTCCATGATTTTAAATTTATTCATAATAATCCTAGAGGACGTCCATCTTCTAAAATTTTTATTCTTCTCCTCTACATCATCCTTATCCTGGTTATCTCAGCTGAGCGGACAGCTGGGAATCCTCCCAGTTAGCTGTCATTTGGCTTCTCTCATGGTGGTTGGAGTCCCTCAGGAGCCCAGAACCTGCCAGCCTGACCAAACACTGTTTCAATCACCCCCTTGATCCAAAGGGCGAGGTGAGCCCCTGCAAACAGGAGAGGTTCTTGTAAACACCCCAGCGACGGACTTGGCTCCACGCAGACACAACAAACGTTGGCTTCTACTTCAAAAGCCTCATAGTTTAAAAAGCAGCTATGATGCAACCTCACATGTATGTGAGCATGTAGGGCAATACCAGTTGCTGTAACAGGCTGCAGTTTGGGTCTGTTGGCCCAAGATACTTGGAATAATTGGTGGTGTCAGGTCCAGGGCAGCTGCACATCCCAGGGGACACCGACAGTGCAGCCATGGTCAACACGTGTCTGGTGGGATCTCTCCTGGGGATGTTTTCCCGTCCCTGTGATTCAGACAGCAGACAGGGAAATATCTGGGTGTCTGGCACCTGGGAAGCAGAAGATCCAGAAAGGGCACCCATCAGCTCTGGTGCCTTCAGTTGGGCAAGCACAAGGTGAATTTTGGACAAGGTAATATCTTGTATCAGACCGATGGATAAAGCAGGAAGGCCAGGTTCCCTGAAAGCACTTTTACTGTGTTTGTGCAGCTCAGATCGCAGCATGGATTTCGGGGAAGATCATTTCAGGTCCCTGGAGCGACACAGGAGACTGGGAACTGCTTGGAAGAGACGGTGTACAAACATATTCCTGTCCAGTGTTATGCTCCCCAAGCGTTTTGGGGCTAAAGGAGGTTGGAAGCACTCTGACATGGTTGCAAAAGTGGGGAGCTTGGGGAGAGAGCTTGCCACGAGCTGTTCCCCTCACACTGGGAGCTGGCAGGAAGGGCACAAGTTTGTCCTATTGCAGCTCAGTCATGGGATTAATAAAGCTCTTTAATCATTGTTTGTTACACACACACAACGGCATGCTCGGAGTGAAAGTGCAGAGGGAGCCAGCACCTGGCAAAGCCATTACTGGCTACTTCAATTTATTTCTAAACTAATGCTGGAAAAAAAAAAAAAAAAAAAAAAAAAAAAAAAAAAAA